>JAHRHZ010000081.1:13261299-13388437 GCA_024137785.1 Ginglymostoma cirratum
GATAGGCCCGAAACGTCAAGTTTTCCTGCTCCTATGATGCTGCTTGACCTGCTGTGTTCATCCAGCCCCATGCTTGTTATCTCTTTTATCATATCATGTGTAGACTTCCCTTGGCCATCAAGTCCCAGAGGGATTTGAAACCGGAGCACCTGGCTTAGACACAGTTATGCTACCTACTGCACCGCAGCACCTCAGTACACTAGAGTGCCAGTGGACTTGGAGATGTGATTGTCTTGCCATGCCATCATTGAATCTGATGATTAAACCTCTGGATAAAACTTTCTGAGCCTCTTAATTGAATGAACAGTGTCTTAGTCTTCCATCTTGAGTTGTGCCTCAGTGGTTATGTAACTCAGGAAAATGGTGGTACATTTAAATATCAGAGAGCATGATGGTAAAATAACACTGTATGTTGGAGCAGTTAAGCTCCAATTTTAAACATGCCCACCCTGTTGAATTGGTGGAGGGTGGGAGGGGTAGGAGGCTAACTATTATTAGTAAACCTTACCAGTGACAAAGAGAGGAACCTTTTAATACCAGAAACATATAGGTTAAAAAACATTGCTAGTTTAATCACAAGAACCCATTGGCTTTACAATGGAAAGGGTTTCAAGGCTGTAATTTGTCTGCTTACAAGTTTTTTTTACAGCGCCAAACTGTGAAGGCATCGCCGGCTAAACATCTGGGAAGCAATTTACATTTTCTGAACTGATTTATACATTGAGCAGACAACCAGCTAACATAAATAAATTCAGACTTTGCTGACAGCAATAGTGACAGTCACAGATGGGACTCGGTGTGGTTGGATCCCTCAATGCGCAGTTACCAGTGTAATATGAGTGCACGCCAAGCTTCGAACATAATCTATGATAATGAAAAGTTACAATTTGAAATTGTCAGAAAGCGTTACTCTCCTTGAACGTCTCATGTTGAATCTCCCTTCAGGCAACTCAGCAACTGATTTTAAGATCCTGCTGCTTAAAGATAATAGGAACCCAGGAGAGGCACCAGATGTCTCTCTCGCTCTCTCTCTCTCACTCTTTCTTTCTCTCTACTTTTTTTTGTCAGATTGGCACTGCAATTTTTTTGACTAGAAAAGGGATTGGATACAACTGTTATCCACCGAGGAATCTAACAGGTAACCCAACCAAACCTAGTTGTCTTTTATGGCTGTCACAGGCAGCACCCCACTCTCCCCGAGTTTCTTGGGAAGGTGTTCAGCCAACACTTGGAAGTAGCAGGGAAAAATATCAGCAGATATTTTCGTCAAGGATCTGGAAGTCCTTACCCACTTTGCCTTGTGGCCGTGTGCACCGTGTGGCTTGCTCTCATCTGGCTCGTGCTGTATTGAGTGTCTCTAAGAATCTACACCCTATGGGCAGCTGTCGCTTCTCTTCCTAGTTAATGGAAGACAAGGCAGAATGATGCAGTGGGTGATACTCAGATGTCTTAAGTGGCGTTGGTTCATGCAGCCCGTGAATAAATTAGTCAGACATTTACTTCTTAAGTTGTATGGTTTTTGCCCTCCATAAGACCATGGGAAAGAAGGGACAGGAGCAGGCCATTCAGCCCCTTGAGCCTGCTCTGCGAATCATGGTTGATCCAACATTCTTCACATCTACTTTCCTGCTGTCTCCCCATAATCCTCGATTCTCCTTCTTCTCAAGAATCTATCTATAGTGATTGGAACCATGGCTAGATGGATTCATTGACTATGAGATCCTTGATTGGAGTCGTTAACCTTGGCCAATCAGTGAGTCCTGACTGAGAGATATACACAGGAGATTCACAAGGTCCCCTCAGTCTGGGGACTGGCTTTGAGCTGGCTGGTCACAGCCCAAATATGGTGCACATGTAAATAAAGGGTGACTTAGTGACCAGATACTTGGCTCGAAGCAGTTATTTCAGAATCTATCTAAGCAGTAAATGCACACAAGGACTCTGCCCTTACAACTCTCTGTGGCAACAACTCACAACCATCTGAGAGAAGAAATTCCATCTCATCTCAGTCTTAAGTCAGTGTCCTCTTACTCTGTGACCACGTCCTCTGGTCTTAAACTTTCCCATGAGGGGAAAAGCCAATTGCACCTTGGGACTCGAGACAACAGTCAAGCCTGACACTCCTATTGCAATTCTCTGAGGGAAGGCTGCTCTGTAGGTGGTGCCATCTATTGGATGAGTTGTTAAACCAAGGGCTTGCCTTCTCTCGCAATTGAATGTGAGAAATCACATGACACTCATTCAGAGAACAGCAGGGATGTTCTCTCTGATATTAAAACAGAAAATGCTGGAGAAACTCAACAAGCCTGGCAGCATCTGTGGAGCAAGAAACAGAAGTAAAGTTTCAGAGCAACTGAGCAAATTGCAAGGAAATGATATTGTAACAAAACCAAGAAGAAATACAGAGATGTGGAATGTGCTCCTGTGAGTTTGTTTACGTAGAACGTTTGGAGTAAGGATGTGTTTTAATTAACACAATGTTTTTAATTGTGTAGCGGAGGAGGTCTCTCTGTTGTGTATGACCTCTGAACCAGAATAATATTCTCCTGTACCATGGAAGGTCCCACACATGGGAGCTTGTCCCTAAACAATGAATTCTGAAGAAAAGTCGTGCCAGACTCAAACTGTTTCATATCACAAATGACACAAGCATATGTCCTGATGTCATCCTGCTGAATTGTCCAGAGTTTAATACCAATTTATCCTTGGTTTATTCCATGCCCTGGCCTAGACTAAATTGGATGAACATAATACAAAAACAGAAAGTGCTGGAGAAACTCAGCCAGTCCAGGGGAGAGAGAAACAGTTAAAGTCTTGAGTCCAGCAACCCTTCTTCAGAAGTGAACGAATAGAATCATATCTACAATGTCTACAATGCAGAAACAGGCCATTTGGCCCATTGAGTCCACACCAACCCTCCAAAGAGCATCCCACCCAGACCCTCTCCCCTGCCTATCCCTGCTAATCCACCTAGCCTGCACATCTTTGGACTGCAGGAGGAAACCGGAGCACAAAGAATTGGAGATGGAGCCCAGAGAGACAGTACAACACTCAGGGAGACAAAGGGATAACTTATCATTCTTTGTCTCTGGGCTCCATCTCTGTCTATCCACTCACTCCCCCAAACCCCGCTCATTCCTGCACCCCCTGACTTCAGCACACAATCCACATTCATCTAGTTGTTGTTGGTTCTAGGGAGGGGTCACTGGATGCGAAACATTAACTCTGCTTTCTCTCCTACTGAACTTCTCCAGCAATTTCTGATTTTTCTTTCAGAGTTCCAGCGCCCGCAATTGTTTGTTCTAGTTTATGGGCGAACATGATCTTGTTTTCAAGACAGAGTATGATACAACCCTATTCCTGTGGTGAGGGAAAACTAGCTCCAGGATTGATATGTATGTGAATGCTCCTTCTGGATCATTGTTCATGACAGTGTCTCTTCCAGTCCTTAGTCAATGACACTATTTTTGGTGATAAAGCTGCTTCCAGCTTTTTAACCGGCCAGAAATTTGGCTACTTACCCCTCCATGTCGTTATAATTGACCTCTTCTGACCTGTATAGCTCACCTCTGTATGCTCCACAGAGGTTTGGCTACTACTATTTTATAGTTGGAATTCATAGAAACATAGGAGCTGGAGTAGGCCATTCAGCCCTTTGAGCCTGCTGTGTCATTCAATCTGATCATGGCTGATCATCCAACCCCATACCCTGTTCCCACTTTCTCCCCATGCCCTTTGATTCCTTTAGCTCTAAGGACCATACTTAACTCTTTCTGGGAAACATTCAATGCTTTTCCTCAATCATTTTCTGTGTTCTGGCCGATACTCATTCCCCTGTCAACGTCAAAAAAACACTCGACATGGCCATTATCACATCGCTATACATAGGACCTTTTGTCTATGAATTGTCTGCATGCTCATAGGATAAGGTAACATTTACTACCCTTTAAAAGTTCTCAGTTGACTGTGAAGCACTTTGGACTGTCCTATGGTTGTGAAAGGCACTATATAAATGCAAATCCAGCAGCATCTATGGATAAAGGAATAAAATTAACATTTCGAACTTGTACGACTTTTCCCAGTTCCCTACTTTTATTCAAATTCCACATCTCAATAAATCTTCAAAATAAATTGCTCCACCACACAATCTTGTGTCAAAATTTAAATTTATTAACAAACGTGACTCGCTCCAAAGATATGCAGAGTACTGTATCAGGGTCAACTGTCTGGGTGACTCATGAGTAACAGCATGGGTGCAATTCCTGCACTACTGAGGTTACCATGAATGATTCTCCTTCTCCAGCTCTGCCTGCACCTGTGGTGTGGTGACCAACAGGTCAAATAACTGACAGTCCTCTCTCTCTAATGAGAGAGCAGCCCTATGGTGTCCAGGACTAGGATGACTTTATTCAAAGTACTGTGGAAGTGCTGCACTGCCTCTCAAGTCAGATGTTGGACTGAGGTCCTCTCAGCTTGATGCAAATCATTGCAAGTAGTTTTGAAGAATAGCCAGACTAGACTCAAATCATTAAGTCCGTTTCCCTCTCTGCAAATGTTGTCAGACCTGCTGAGTTTCTCCAGCATTCCCTGTATTTGTTTCAGATTTTCAATATGTTCCTTTCATATCATTGCAAATCTCTTTTTCTTTTCTCCTTAACTGGGGCTGTACAGCATAAGGTGCAGACTATTTGAACAGCTGCACAGGAAGAATAAACCAGCTGAACTTTCATCTGTTCACCCCCGTGTGTGTTACCTCTGTAAACCAGATTGCTGTAAAGTGATTGGGAGGTCTCCTATTTCCTGATGCAGATTCTGTCGGATTAAACGAGACAGGTTTTGTGTTTTTTTTTTCTCTTCTGCTTTTGATGCAGTCATGCACTGTGGCTCTTCTGTTGGGGTCGGTTTGAAAATTTATCAGTTCAGGGATGCAGCAGCTTCAAATTCTCCCCCTGAGGAACTGGTGAAGGTGAGCACAAATAGATGGCAGTCACTCAGAATGCCATGCAAAGCGTATCGCCCATCTGGTAATAATGTGCAATGGCGTTTAATGACCTCACCATGTCAGTCAAGGTAGACGAATCTTCCATTACCTTCAATTCAAACAATTAAAACCCACGCTGACATAAAACTGAGTATGAATGTCGACAGTAATTTATTTCATTGAGAGCTGAATTTGGAAGTCACAGACCAGGTGCCAACAAATAGCAATTCCTTTTCTAATTGGCATAACATAAACACAGTCGGAATCACAGAATCCCTACAATGTGGAAATGGCTATTCGGCCCATCCGGTTCACATCAGCCCTCTGAAGAGTATCCCATACAGAGCCATCCCCAAATGCTGTAACCCCACATTTCCCCATGGCTAACCCACCTAGCCTCACATCCCTAGACACTATGGGCAATTTAGCATGACCAATCCACCTAAACTGCGCATCTTTGGACTGCGGGAGAAAACCAGAGCTGAGGAAGTCGGCGCAGACATGGGGAGAACATTCAAACTCCACACAGTCATCCAAGGCTGGACAAACCCAGGTCCCTGGCGCTGTGAGGCAACAGTGCTAACCACTGAGCCACCGTGCCACCCTCATTTGCAGCAAGCTGGTTTACACTGGGTTTATCCCATCCCAGCACAATCTTTAGTGTGCATCCCAGGAAACATGGAACTTCCAAATGGGGACAGCATTGACTGTAAGTGCAGAAACCCAAGGCAAATATTGTAGAGGACATTGGTGAGGCTACTTTTGAAGTACTGCATTCGATTCCGGTCACACTGCTATACAAAGGTTATTATTAAATTGGAGAGGGTGTGGAAAAGATTTACCAGGATGTTCCTGGGATTACAGACTTTGAGGTAGAAGGAGGGGCTGGATAGGCTTGGACTTTTTTCCTTGGAGCGTAGGAGGCAGAGGGATGACCTTATCGAGGTTTATAAAATCATGAGGGGAATAATGAAGGTGAATAGCCAAGGTCTTTTCCCAAGGTGACAGGGGGGGTGGGGGTGGTTCAAAACTAGAGGGGGCATAGGTTTAAGGTGAGAGGGGAAAGATTTAAAAAGGGCATGAGGTTACTTTTTCACATAGAGAATGGTGCGAATATGGAATTAACTGCCAGAGGAAGTGATAGAAGCAGGTTCAATTACAACATTTAAAAAATATTTGGACAGGAACGTGAATAGGAAGGGATCTGGGTCAAACGCAGGCAAATGGGGCTAGTTCAGTTTAGGAAACCTGGTTAGTATGAATGAGTTGTATCTGTGATGATGCTGTCATTTTACAAAGGTTATTCTCTCTGGGGTTTTTTTGAAGAGAGGTTGTAAAGGCAGAGGTGCCTAAGTGTCTAGGGATCTAGCCTGAATCAATAGTTTTTTTTAAAAAAAGACAGTTCAAGGATGGAAGGGGAGTGGCCAGTTCTCTCAGTTCAGGTTCTAGTTTTTTTTTAGCTGTAGCAGTCACAAGATGTTTGGAACAGCAGAAGAGTTGCAAGCTTCAGTAAATGATTTCTAACTGACTTTTTCTGAAATCTCTCTGGAAGTTGTTCCCTCCTGCCTGTAAGAATCTGCGTTTGAATTTACCTTTTTGCTAAGGGGTGTGTTTATGGGATGTTACTTTATTGGAACAGTTAATTAATTAAGTTACTGTCTCAGGTCGGTTAAGCTTCCCAATAGTTGTTATTCTATTCTATTCCACCTTCTTTTGCTTGTGTTTCAACTGTACTGTTTAAATAAATTCTGTTTTGCTTAACACTGGGTGGTTTGACCAGTTGCATCACACCTGGAACACCCACTTCAAATCTATCTTTAAAAAAAGTTAGGGCCTAGGCTACCTTCCTAAAATATTTTGAGGAGGCCTGGCCTTGTCCATAACAGACTAAAGGGTCTGTTTCTGTGTTGTATGATGCTAGAATTCAAGAGGCTAAAGCAATGTAACTCATGGAGGCTGCGGCATTAAGCTATGTGTATGACAATTTTTTTTGTTCTTAGTCTATGTTTCGAATTGGTGATGTTATGAATTTGTAATGCTATCCTTTACTCAGCCCATGTTTGCTCCAAGATAGAGTGAAGGAATCTTTGATCGAGATGGAAAGAGAGGAAATGACCATTTGCTTTCTCTTCAATTGACACTCTTTCTGCTGTGCATCCCACCCACTGAACTATTTGGAATTGATGACCCTCAATGCTTTTACTTTAGTGCTTGTATTTGAGAGCGCGGCAGCAGAAGGTAAATTCACTTGTCCCTCTACCCACGGGATGCAAACATGATTGATCCTTTGGAACTTGAAGGAACTGTGCTGGGATTTGTTTGTCTGAGCTGCTGTAAGGCAGTGACACACAGACCCCTGTCTTCTGAATGATGGTGTGAAAAATTAGGGTCAATGTGTAGATGTGCAACCATTCATTAGACCACGACAAATTAATGGCTGAAATATGAGAGTAGAAAGTACTTGGCCTCTATAAATAGTCAAATCAGCCCCATACATCCAAAATTTTAACCAGCTGCCGTCCGATATTCAGAGTCATTGAGTCATGGAGAGTTGTACAGCATGGAAACAGACCCCTTGGTCCAAATCATCCATGCCAACCAAATATCCCAGACTGATCTAGTCCCATTTGGCCCATGTCCCTCTCAACCTTTCCTATTCATATACGCATCCGGATGCCTTTTAAATGTTGTTATTATACCAGCCTCCACTACTTCCTCTGGCAGCTCATTCCATACATGCAGCACTGTCTGTGTGAAAAAGTTGTCCCTTAGGCCCCTTTTAGATCTTTCCCCTCTCACCTTAAACCTATGCCCCTCTAGTTTTGGACTCCCCTACTCTGGAGTAAAGACCTTGACTATTCACCATATCCAGGCCCCTCATGATTTTATAAACCTCTTTAAGGCCCCCTCTAAGCCTCTGATTCTCCAGGGAAAATAGCCCCAGCCTATTCAGCCTCTCCCTATAGCTCAAACCCTCCAACCCCAGCAACATCCTTGTCAATCTTTTCTGAACCCTTTCAAGTTTCGTAATATCCTTCCTGTAGCAGGGAGACCAGAATTGAATGCAGTTTTCCAACAGTGGCCTAGCCAATGTCCTGCACAGCTGCAACATGACCTCCCAACTTCTATACTCAATGCACTGACCAATAAAGGCAACTTAGTCTTTGTGGGAAATCTGGCAATACTGCATAGAGGATTGCCTTTTGACCAAACTTTGAAAGACTTATTCCATTAGTTCCACTCCCCTGCACCTTTCTCACTATCCTGTGCCCTCTCCTTGTTAATAATTTATCCAATAAACTCTTTCAGAGTTTTTAAACAATCTGTTATCACCACCAGCACAAGTTTACGTTCCAAACCAAAATAGGACACCCAAAAATGTTATCTCCCACTGGTGGTTCTTTTGTCAATAGTATACAAACTTACATCCTTTAGTTAGTGACCCCTCTGCCCCACCTTTGCAGTGGAATCAGATACTTCCAATGTATTCTTATCAAAATCCTTCATCATTTTCAACACTTCTACAAGGTCATCCCTCATCCCTCTCTGCTCTAAGAATCATTCCTGTTTCCCCAGACTTTCAGATTAGATTGACCCTTTAACATTCACTGGTCTTTATGTCTGCATTATCTCTACTAGATTACTGCCTTATGCATAGCCATCACAAGGTTCACTAGGACGATCCCTGCGACAGAGAGATTGTCTTATGAGCAAAGACTAAACAGGTTGTGACTCTACTCACTGGCGTTTAGAAGAATGAGTGGTAATCTCATTGAAACATATAGGATTCTTAAGAGGCTTGATAGGGTATATGCTGAGAGGATATTTCCTCCTCGTGAAAGAGTCTAGGACCAGAGGGCTTAGTTTCAGAATAAAGGGGCACCAATTAAAGATTGAGAAGAGGAGGAATTTCTTCTTTCAGAGTCTTTGGAATTCCTTGCCACAGAGAACTGTGGGGGCCGACTGGTCAACTCCTGCTCTTATTTCATAAATAAAACCCATTTCATTCGCCAATGCCCTATAGGAAAGGAAGTCTGCTATTCTTACCCACTCTGGCTTGCATGTGACTCCAGACTCTCAGTAACCTGATTGACTGTCAACTCCCTTCTGGCCTCGCAAGAGCAATAAATGGTAGCTGTGCCAAAGATGCTCACATCTCATGAAGGAAGACTAAGGAATTGCTTCTACTACGAATCTCATCAGGAAGTAAGCGTTTCACTGTCCTTATTTTGTACAGAGATTGTAAAACTGTCCTCAATTATTGCAGTTTATTGCAGTGAGATTGTCAATAACTGGATAAAAACTGAAAGAACTGCAAAGGCTATCAATCAGAAATAAAAACAGAAATTGCTGGAAAAGCTCAGCAGGTCTGGCTGCATCTGTGGAGAGAAATCTGACGCGTTTCAGGTCATGTAACCCTTCTCAGAGCTAATATCACCGGACCCGAAACGTTAACTCAGTTTTTTCCTTCACAGATGCTGCCAGACCTGCTGAACTTTTCCAGCAACTTTGTTTTTGTTCCTGATTTACAGCATCCGCAGTTCTTTTGTTTTTTATTTAGTAGCTTGGAAAATGTTGGTTTATATGCAGAAGTTAGGGTGTGGAGGGGTGGTGTGGTTGCTGGTGAGGGAAAAGGAGTAAACAGTAGGTGGGGATAGAACCCAAAGAGACAGAAGAGCAGTTGGACAGACAAAGGAGTGGATAACAATCTGGCTAGGAGGGAGAATAACTAACAGTGGGGACTGTTTGTGGTAAACAGTGGGTTGTATGTAATCGTAGAGTATGTGGTAACAAGGCCTGGTGTGTGGGGGTGGGGTAAGGACATGTTAATGAACTCGATATTGAGTCAAAAACTGTATTTGAAATTCTAGAAAATTGTAACTCTGAAGCCAGATCAAGTGGCTTTCCACCTTCCTTGCAAGTGTAATTTAGCCTGATTGTAATTTGATGGTACGGTGAACCTTAAAGATGGCTGACTGAATATATATTATCATTGATATTTGCAATTAATGACAATAGATGCAAATTGTAGAAAATTCAGATTTCTTTTGGCTGCTAAAGGATATGACAGGCAAGTGGAATTAAGGTGGAACTTTGCCATGGGCAACTGGGACAGGCGATAAATGCTGGCCAGCCAGCAACGCCCACATCCCATAAGTGAATTATAGAAAAGATCAGCCATAATTTTATAGAGTCATTGAGTCGTGTAGCACAGAAACAAGCCCTTCAGCCCAAATCATCAATCCTGACTAGTATTATTAAACTCCCGATATTTAATAGCAAAACAAGCTTAAAGATAGAATGCTCTACTTTAAATCATCAATGTAGAAGCAGTAGCAGACCATTCAACCCATTGAGTATTTCTTCAGTATTGCATTAAGCATGATCTGAATGTCCTGAACTCCTCTTTGCCTTTTGCCCATAACCCTCGAACCCTCCATTGATTAAAAATCTGTTTCTCTCAGCCATGAATACACTTAGTGACCCAACCTCTACAGCCCTCTGTGGTAAATAATTCAACAGATTCTTTACCGTCTGACAGGAAAAAAAAACTCTTCCTCATGTGAGTTTAACATGAGCGACCCCATACTTTGAGATGCTGCCCTCTGGTCCTAGACTGTCCCACAAGAGGAAACAAGCTCTTTACATACACCTTGTCGAGCCCCTTAAGAATCTTTTCTTCCAGTTGCTTTTTTCCCTTTACTAGTTGTACAAAGTAAGCTACAATGTCCCTCATTTTGTTAAATAGTCCTTAATTTTGATTTTCCTGCATTAAAATTCAGGTTCACGTGTTTGACCTCTGTATAGAGTCATACAGCATAGAAACACATCCTTCAGTCCAACCAGTCCATGCTGACCATGTTCCCAAACTAAACCAGCCCCACGTGCCTGCATTTGGGCCATATTCATCCAAACCTTTCCTATGTCCAAATGTCTTTTAAACGTTGTAACTGTACTTGCAGCTATCACTTTCTTTCATTCCTCACATGAACCACATTCTGTGTAAAAAAGTTGCCCTTCATGTCCTTTTTAAATATTTCGTCTCTCACCTTAAAAATATGCATCCCTAATTTTATTCACCTTCCCTGTGCCCCTCATGATTTTATAAACCTCAAAGTGCCATAGGTTCTAACTGCCCAAAGTAAAATTGCCACAAGTGGTCATCCAGGACAAATTATTAGCACCAATTATTACTTTGACCTTCATCATTGCCAAACCCTCACCTATTCACTATCTGACCACCCCATGTTGTCTCATTTTTAACTGATTACTACAATAGGCATTCAGAGGAGAGGCTTTGCATGATGTTATGGACCAGACCAAATCACCACAAAAAGTATTCAGAAGATAGTCTAAACCCTAATGTTTTCTTATTTTAAAGTTAGGTGTAAGGCGTTGTGTTTCAGATGCAATTCAATTGGTCAACCTACTCGATGCTGACGAAACACACTTTATGTTTACATGACAGTTAAAATACAGACAAAATAAACATAAAACAAAAGAATTAGCTTAACTGTGACTCTATCAAAATGCTTAACAAAATAATAGATATATTAGATGCTACTAATTAACTGTTCCAATATAGGACAATATAAACTCACCCTTGGGAAAGACAAATTCAGTAAAATAGATTGTCTCACATGCAGTCCTAGCAGCAGGAAGAGAACCCCGGCTTTTAACTGTGACAGAGAGAGGAATAAGAGTTTCTGCCACCAGCTTCGAGACCCCAGCAACTGCAGAAAGCTAAAAGTAAAAATCCTGGTTCAGTGGGAGCTTGATCCCATCCGTTTGCTTCTATTGTTCCTATTTGTTAAAAAAAAAATCCAAGGCCACACAAGTTTTTGACTATTGGCTTTGAACAGGCTGCTCATCACCTCTGTCTCAACCTTTCTTCTTTAAAACAAGGACAAAATACATCTCTTAAAGCTACAGTATCATCACAATGACTTTTATTTCTTCTTCCTCTCTTAAAGAATAATTACTAATATATCTAGCCTAAAGCAATTGATTCTTTCTACAATTGTTTCTCACTGGTTAAGCTACCGCTGCAAAGTGAGATGCCCTTTGATAACTGTACATTTCTCGATCAGCTGTTCACATCACTGGGAAGAAGTAACAAATGGGGACCTATCTGGTGCTAAAACAGCACTCAATCTAGACCTTTCCTGTTCTGGTAGTCCTGCATTTCCCATGGGTAATCCACCCAGCCTGCACACTACAGACAACTTAACAGTCCAAACCACCTAACCTGCACATCTTTGGACTGTGGGAGGAAAGCAGAGCACCTGAGGGTGGAATTGAACCCAAAGTCCCTGGCCTTGTGAGACGGCAGTGCTAACCACTGAGCCACCAAACCACCTATCTGTAGAATGTGCCTCGTTCCTTTTCTCAGAGATAGCAAGAACTGCAGCTGCTGAAGTCAGAGATAACACAGTGTGAAGCTGGAGGAACACAACAGGCCAGGCAGCATCAGATGATGGTTCTGAAGAAGGCTCCCAACCCGAAACGTCAACTTTCCTGCTCCTTTGATGCTGCCTGGCCTGCTGTGTTCCTCGAGCTCCATAATGTGTTAGCTCATTCCTTTCCTTCCTTCTTTCAAGCTCCCAAGGGCCACTGACATTATTGGGTGCCTATCACCCTATTCTCTATTCATAATGCACACACTTGCCTTCAGTCATTTGACAATGGCTGAATATATACAAAAAAGACATAGCATTTATTTTCTTCAGCTCTTTATTATGAATGCTGCGAATATCAGTCCTGTTCAAACATTTCTTCAGTAGAGTGCATTCATAAAATATGTGATAAGGCGTAAGACACTTGACAGCCTTCATTATACAGAAATGTAAATTTTGAGTTTTCCACCTGACACTTTTGATAACACTATCTGCATGCATTATACAGGGCTATATCAATTATCTACCCAGAATTATTTTTTTCCCAATCTTGTCAGAAAACATAGAAAAATATAATAATGGATTAGAACTGGCAGCACAAAATCATTGCTAGTTTGGCGATGTTGTCAAACCTTTATATTAGGCACTCTGTTATTTTGCTTGATACACTTGTCTCTAAGAGAGCCTAATTTTGTATGGTGGAGTGTTAAATGAACTTGATGCTTCTTCTTGGTAAGTGAGGCCACAGTTTATTTTCACTCTTGCAACTACGGCACTAATGTAACCATAAGTTTTGTTTATGTAGGACTTCTCACAGGTAAAAATATCCCAAGGTGCTTCAGAGAAACTTAACCAATGATAAGCACAAGGAGATGTGAAGACACCTTTGCCAAAGAAGTGGGCTTTAGATATTATGCAAAATGAAGAAGAGATTTTAGGTGGGGTTTCCAGTACTTTGCGCTCAGGTGACTAAAAGTGACAAATATTACTCATTGAGCCTATTTTCTTCAAAAAGTGAGGTTGCAATTGTGGAATTCTACTCTGGGTAGGATAATAGAGACAGTAATCTTAAATGAAATAGGTAGACACAGTGCAAAGGCTTCAAGGTGTTTGTATAGTGTACGCACTGTTGAGTCAAGTCTGCTGCTCAAATCCATTGGTCATAAAGACATGACATGAGGACTTTTCTCTGACCTGAGAAAAGTTATTTATCCTACAAGAGGTACTGTACAAAAGCATCCACGCGAGCCTTGTGTCACTATACGACGGCTTTAAGAAATGTATTTTGTTCTGGTTTATTTTGAAAAGAGGTTTCAAGACAAAGGTTCGAGCTATCTGTTGATAGGCAGTAAACATGTTGTAAGGCCTTGCTTTCTTTTAAAGTAGGAACAATAGAAGCAGCCTGAATGGGTGGGGCAAGCTCCCAAAGAACCAAGGTTTTACTATTTTTTGTTTTTGAATAGCAGTTGCTGCTGGGGTGTTGAAGATGTGGAAGCTATTTACCCACTCTCAGTTACAGATAAAATCTGAGGTTCTCTTCCTGCTGCTGGAGTTGCATGTGAGACAATCTGTTTTCTGAATTTGCCTTTGTCAGGAGTGTGTTTATGGAATGTTACTATATTGGAACAGTTACTGTTTCGCAGCTAAATAATCTGTTATTCTGTTAAGTTTTCCAATAGACCTAGGTTATTCCAATTTCTTCTTTCTTTTGTTGTATTTTAACTATTATGTGTGAATAATATTTTATTTCAAGACATGTAGATTGACCAACTGAATAGCATCCAGAACGCAATACCTGATACTTGTCTTTAAAATAAGAAAAATTTAGGGTTTTGGCAATCTTCTGAATATATTTCGAGGGGGTTTGGACTGTCCATAGCACTTTTCTCTTCTATCTTTCACGATAAAGAGTCAAAGCTATCTGGACCACTTGGGCAAACATTGTTGACTGTTGGGAATACTGTGATTGATCAATACAAGTCTCCCAGCTAGGGAAAAGATGTTGTGAAACTTGAAAGGTTTCAGAAAAGATTTACAAGGATGTCACCAGGGTTGGAAGGTTTGAGCTATAAGGAAAGGCTGAATGGGCTGGGGCTATTTTTCCTGGAGCGTCAGAGGCTGGGGAGTGACCTTAAAAAGATTTATAATAACCTAAAGGGCATTGATAGGCAAAACAACCAAGGTCCTTTCCCCATGGTAGGGGAGTCCAAAACCAGACGGCATAGGTTTAAGGTGAGAAGGGAAAGATTCAAAAGGGACCTAAGGGGCAACATTTTCATGCAGAGGGCGATGCATATATTGAACAAGCTGCCAGAAGAAATGGTGGACAGTGATACAGTTACAACATTTAAAAGACATCAGGATTGGTTTATGAATAGATGGATATGGGCCAAATGCTGGCAAATGACACTAGATTAACTTAAGATATCTGGTCAGCATGGACGAGTTGATCAAAGGGTCTATTTCCATGCTGTACACCTCTATGACTCTGACTGGTATTGCTGACTTATTGATGAATGCAGCCAAAACAAAATCCCAATTGAAGTCGGGGATGCAGCCCTTTAAGAGCTGCCCAACTCTGGGTTTTCGCTCCAACCCATTTGCTGATCACAGTGTTCTCTGCACGTGTGGAAATGGCACAGCGGTACTTTATAATAGCAGCCTGGCTCAGACTGGTGAACCAAAACAGAAGTTGCTGGAAAAGCTCAGCAGGTCTGCCAACATTTGTGAAGAGAAAATCAGAGTTAATGTTTCGGGTCCAGTGACCCTTCCTCAGAACAGACGAGTGCCTACCTCACTTCATAACCACCCAGAGACGAAAGCTTATCTCAGCTCCCCTGCCCCACCCCATTTCTGAAGCTGGGTCCCGACCTGAAACATCAACTTTCCTGCTCCTCTGATGGTACCTGGCCTGCTGTGTTCCTCCAGCTCCACACTGTGTTATCTCTCACTTTTTGACACCCTTCAGTCTGGTGAAGTTTGCCATTCAATTCAAAAGACTGCGGTATAATGTAAATGCCTTGGTCTCCACTGCATTCTGATTGCGATCAGTGAGCTCAGCCGATAATTTTCTTCTCTCAGAGATTTTATTTCACTTGATTTCTAACATCCTGGCTACAAAAGCAAAAGCTGCAATCAGCAAAGATGAAAGCAAAGTACAACAGATGCTGGAAACCTGAAATTAAAGCACAAAGTGCTGGTGCCTGTCCTGGCAAGACTGACGTATGGAGAGAGACTGGATTGGGTAGGACTATATTCACTAGGGTTCAGAAGAATGAGGGGAGATCTTATAGAAACCTACAAAACACTTAAGGGACTAGATAGAGTAAATGCAGGAAAAGTGTTCCTGGTGACTGGGGAGTTCAGAACCAGGAGTCACACTCTAAGGACATGGGTAGGCCTTTTAGGACTGAGATGAGGAGAAATATCTTCACTAGAGAGTGATGAGCCTGTGGAATTCTCTGCCACAGAAAGCTTCTGAGGGCAACACATTGGACATTTTCCAGAAGGAGTAGCTACAAGTCTTAGGGCTAAAGAGATCAAAGGGTACTGGCAAGAAAGTGGGAACAGGGTACTGTGTTAAATGATCGACCATAATCATCTTGAATGGTAGAGCAGGCTCGAAGGGCTGAATGGCTTACTCCTGTTCCTAGTTTCTTTCTTTCTATGAGAAATCCAGCAGGTCTGGCAGCCTCAGAGGACAGAACAACAAGTTAACAATTCAGACGTGACTTTTATTGGGAGATGAAGAGTTAATATTTTGAAACTCTTCTGAAGAAGTGCCATACTTAATCCAAAACATTAACTCTGTTGTTGTCTCCATAGATGCTGCCAGACCTGCTGAGTTTCTCCTGCACTTTGTTTTTTATTAAACTATAGAACTATGATATACTTTTGTGTATAAATTTCTACGTCAGCCTTGAAAGTTCATCAAGTTTTCATTTTTTTTAATGGTTCTCTCAATTTGCAACATCTACTATTTTCTCTTTAAACTGGAAAGATGGATTATATTCCCGTGCCCTATGTTGAGCACTGGCTTAAATTGTGTTAGTTTTGTGGTGTGTTTTTCCTCACCATCCGAAGATAGCTATCATCTTGAGTCGAACTTTGGAATTATGCTGTTGTATTAATCCTGAACTATATGAGTTTGGCATATCTGCAGATACTGTCTGCTCACTTGTTAGGGCTTTTGCATTTGACAAACAGATTCCTTTGTCTTCAGTCATATGATGAGGCACTACTCAACCTGCCCATACAATATCTCCACTGAATTCTTAGCAGGCTCCTTTGGAGAAGGAAGATCTTGCAGACCCACCAGCAGGGAGAGAATAGGCTTCAACCTATTGATTCCCACCCAAGTTCGTTCCGGGGAAATTTATGGGGAACTGCTGTTACTTCTAATCATCTGTTACTTCCGATCATCCTTTACAAATATTCAGCCACAAAGACAGCATGTGTTGAGTAATTTATTATTCCAGTAGAGTTCTCACTAACTCTTAAAATTTACATTTATTGCTTGCTATTCTCTGAAGTCATATCACTCTGGGAATCACTTATTCACATGAATATTAATTGTGCTGATTATAAACTCCATGCAGATGCTATCAGCATGTTAGCACTTCATATATTCCAATAATTCCATAATTCTCAGAAAGATAATTCCCATTGAGTTAATACAGCTTCCGAATGTGGTCTTAATATTAAAAGCAGAGGGAATTGCTCCTCATATTTGCTGGGTGGATTGCAATCCATTTGTTTGGTGACTCCATTTACACGCTGACCTCCAATGCGACTTAATGTCTGTGTGATGACTATTTCTTTATACAGACTTCCTTCTGCTATTGTTGCTGCCTCTGCTCCCTTTGGACGCTCCTCGCCATGGTTGAAGGAACTGATTGATTACTGTTCTGTCTGGCACCCTCTGCATTTGCCTGAGGTTTCGTCATAGCCCCAGAGTCATCACCATTATCACCTTATCCTTTAAACATCCTGATCATCTCCTTGCGGTTTCCTTCTACTGTTCCTGCTGACCTTTCTTTCTAATTGGCTTCAGCTCTCTCAGGAGCCTGTTGAAAGTGCCACACTTCATTTCTTACAGTCTCTTTTCTGCTACATTCCCAATTCCAGGTTATGGTCCAACTGGCTTATTTGAAAATACAAGCTTTCGGAATCTTACTCCTTCTTCAGGTGTTAGAGAGAAAGGCAGTATCACACACTGAATTTATAAGTAAAAGACCAAAGGGTCGTAACACTGACGAGGATGTACCAAACAAATCTAAGATGCTGTTAAATCTTTAATCAGTTAGAAGGTTTCAATTGTTTAATATGTATATGTAAATCCCTGAAATCCTTTGAAGTCACTGTCCTGAGAGAACTAAGGGTTTTATCAGTGTAAAGAAGAGGTGACATTAGGTCAGACAATGCATGTTAGATGTGAGGCCTTGTTTAGAATCGGTTCATGTTTTGGTTTGGAGTCAGACTGGTTTTATTTTTAAAGTAGGAATATATAAAACACCACATTGACTGACTGTTAATAAATTGTGTGCTTTTGAACAAAATAGAATGCATTTGCAAGTACAAATTCACCCTATGGATTTACGTGTGTGTGTGTGAGTGCACACGCGTGTGTATGTATGTGTGTGTGCGTGTGTGTATGCATGCACGTGTGTGCGCATGTGTGCACGCGCACACGTGTGTGTGTGCGCATGTGTGTGCGTATGTGTCTCTGTGTTTGCGTGTGCATGCACGTGTCTGTCTGTGTGTGTGTGCGTGCGCATGTGTGTGTGTATGTGTGCACGCACATGTGTCTGTGTGTGCGTGTATGCGTGTGTGTGTGTGGGTGTGCATGTATGTGTGTGTGTGTGTGTGGGTGGGTGTGGGTGGGTGGGTGTGGATGGGTGTGGGTGGGTGTGTGTGTACACTCCCATATTCCCAATTGTTATACTCAACCTCCTTCCTGTTTTGTTTTACATTGCAGTATCTTGCTATTCCATATTGCAATTTTTAACAGACCGCACTTTAAAACCACTGGACACAGTGAAAGGAACAGGGGTTGGACTTCCACCACTGGAAGAGAATTGATTAATGCAGGAGAGATTGGTGCTGTGTAGCACCTTTCAAAAGTACACAATGTCCCATGAAGTGGAAGCAATTCTGTGCGGGTAACTTAGCTCATTTGGCTGGGTGACTCATTTATGAACTTCCAGCGGTGTTGCTTTCTAAATTCATCTCCCACACCAGCTGAGGTTATCATGAAGGATTTTCCTTCTTAACTCACCCCTCACCTGTGGTGCAGCGACCCTTCAGTTAAACCCCAACCAGTCAGAGATATTCAGCACAGAAACAGACCCTTTGATCTACCTCATCCCTGCTGACAAGATATCCGAAATTAATCAATCCCATTTGGCCCATATCCCTCCTATTCATGGATCCATCCAAATTCATTTTAAATGTTGTAATTATACCAGCCTCCACCACCGCCTCCGGCATTTTCATTCCATACATCCTCTGCATGAAAAAGTTACCCCTTAGGTCCCTTTTCAATCTTTCCCCTCCCACCTTAAACCTATCTCCTCTATTGGACTCCCCTACTCTGGGGAAAAGATCTTGACTATTCACTCTATTCATGCCCCTCATGATTTTATGAACATCTATAAGGGCACTCCTCAGCATCTGATGCTGAGGGGAGATAGTTCCAGCCTCATCTCCCTCTAAAAAGGGAGCAACACTATAGTGTCTTTTAATTGATATTGTAATGCACAAAACACAGGAAACTCCAACAACCAGTAATGTAATAATGTCCAGATAATCTCTCTTACTGATATGCGTTGCAGAATAAATATTCACAGAACATCAGGGATTTTCTTTGAAATAGTCTGATGGGATCCTCTCTGCCTGTTTCAGAGGACAGATGGGTCCTTGATTTATGTCTCTTCCAAAGGACAGTCCCTCTGTCAGTGCAGCATTCCCTCAGTACTGGAACAGGGCTTGAATCCATCACCTTATACCTCAGTAACAGGAGTGCTGGCAACTGAGTCACAGCCAAGAGCTAATGAGCCTGCTGAATTTTTTTTTAAAAGTGTAAATTGAGAAAATCTGCCTTATCTTCAGATTTTAGATGCTGCTCAATGTGCTAATGGTCTTTACCAAAAAATAATGCGGCAAAGAAAGTGGCTATTTGGCCCATTGTGCTTGTGCCGGGAAAGGTTAGTTTCAATTGTTGGCCCGTTTCCCACAGTCCAACAAATGTGCCCCAAAGACCCATTATCTGTAGCTGGCTCTGCATGTTTCTCATCGCGTGCTTTTCACATTTCTCTGTACATTTCACTTGCAGTGCAAACCCTTCAATGCCTGTGAGACCCCAGCAATTCGACAAGAGAGGAGTTGGTAAGCCCATTTTACCAGGTAGCTGCAGTATGACACCAACAGCAGGTTCAATTCCTGCACCAGCTGGGGACACTGTGAAAGTCCATCAGTCTCAATATCAGCTCCCCTCCACTACCCACACCCTCACCCCCAATACCCTTTCCTGAGGTGTCGTTACCCTCAGGTTAAACCACCAACCAGTTGTCGGCCCCCAAAGACAGAGCGGGATTATGGTGACTTTACTTTTACTGACATTGAAGGTTGATGGACTCTACCCCCTACACACACTCAACTTCACGAATTGGACATGAGATACTCAAGCAATGGAATAACGTGTAAAGTCAGCATTGATAGGTGTATCATCAAATTCTAAATAAATTGCTAGCTACAAATACTGGTCTTCCTTTTTTCTTGGGGAGGAAATGTTAAGCTGGGTTTCTATTATCTCTCTGTTGTGTTGGTTATGTCGCCGTTACCCTCTAAAAACTTAGGACCACATTGAAAGAGGAGACATTATGGTTACTGTTGAAATTAGGAGATTGCTTTCCCTGGTTATCTCCATACCCATTGTGTAACTGGAAATATATGCAGGAGTGGACCATTTAGCCCCTCAAGCCTGTTCCATAATTCCACCAGGTCATGGCTGATTTTTCACCTCAACACCATTTTCATATCACTGTGTCCATCAATACGTTTAATATCTAAAAATCTAGCGATTTCCGTCTTGAATATACTCAACAACTAATTTCTGCAGTCCTCTGGGGTAGAAAACTCCAAGGATCAATCATCTTTAGAGTGAAGAAATTCCTCATCGTCTTGCCTGCATTTATTCTGAGACCGTGCCCCCGAATCTATCACCCCTCCCTTCTTGTGGCAAACAGGAGGAATTTCTTTTCCATGTTGTAATATCCAGTTTGAAGTCTTTTGCCCATTATTGAGTCATCTGGATTCTGAAAGGGAACATTCAGGGGAAAAGGAGAGATAGTATACCAGTGTAAGATAATATAAGTGAGTAGGAGTAATTACAGTCTGGAGTGGAGGGAAAATTGGAACAGATTCTCAGTTAAGGAGAACAAGGAGCAACAACTGGTCTAATCCAAGGAAATCGTAAGCAATCTGACCTACAAAAGAATAGGAGCTAATGTCATTTAGCATCATCATACGGTCATACAAATATACAACACAGAAACAGACCCTTTGGTCCAACATGTCCATGCAGACCAGAAATCCTATATAAGTCTAGTCCCATTTGCCCACATTTGGCCCACTTCCCTCTAAACCCTTCCCATTCATATACCCATCCAGATGTCTTTTAACTGTTGTAATTGTACCAGACTCCACCACTTCCCCTGGCAGCTCATTCCATACACACACCACCCTCTGCTGAAAATGTTGCTCCTTATGTCCCTTTTGTATCTTTCCCCTCTCAACTTAAGCCTATGCCCTCTAATTTTGGACTCACCCAACCCATGGAAAAGACCTTACCATGCCCCTCATGATTTTATAAATCTCAATAAGGTCACCACTCAGCCTCCGATGCTCCAGGGAAAATAGTCCCAGCCTATTCAGTCTCTCCCTATAGCTCAAACCCTCTAACCCTGGCAACATCTTTGTCAATCTTTTCTGAACCCTTTCTAGTTCCACAACATCCTTCCTATAGGAGGGAGACCAGAATTGCATGCAATACTCCAAAAATGGCCTCACCAATGTCCTGTACAGCTGCAACATGACCTCCCAACTCCTATACTCAATGCACTGACCAATAAAGGCAAGAGTACCAAATGCCTTAGTCACTATCCTAACTACCTGCTACTCCACTTTCAAGGAACTATGAATTTGCACTCCAAGGTCTCCTCATTCAGCAACACTGTCCAAGACCTTACCAATAAGTATATAAATCTTGCCCTGATTTGCCTTTCCAAAATGCAGTACCTCACATTTATCCAAATTAAACTCCATCTGCCACTCCTCAGCCCATTGGCCCATCTGATCAAGATCTCATTGTACTCTGAGCTAACCTTCTTTGCTGTCGACTACACCTCCAATTTTAGTGTCATCTGCAAACTTATTAACCATACCTGTTATACTCACATCTAAATCATTTATATAAATGATGAAAAGCAGTGGACCCAGCACCAATCCTTGTGGCACACCACTGGTCACAGGCCTCCAGTCTGAAAAGCAACCCTCCACCACCACCATCTGTCTTCTACATTTGAGTCAGTTCTGTATCTAATTGGCTAGTTCTCCCTGTACTCCATGTGATCTAACCTCGCTAACCATCTACCATGAGGAACCTTGTCCAACACCTTACTGAAATCCATCTGGATCACATCCACTGCTCCACCATCATCAATCCTCTAGTTACTACTTCAAGAAACTCCATCAAGTTAGTGAGAAATGATTTCCCACGCACAAAGCCATATTTGACTATCCCTAATCAGTCCTTGCCTTCCCAAATACATGTAAATCCTGTCCCTCAGGATTCCCTCCAACAACTTACCCACCACTGATGTCAGGTTCATTGGTGTATAGTTCCCTGGTTTTTCCTTACCATCTTTCTTAAATACTGGCACCACGTTAGCCAACCTCCAGTCTTCCGGCACCTCACCTTTTGGCTATCGATGATACAAATATCTCAGCAAGGGGCCCAGCAATCTCTTCCCTCACTTTCCACAGAGTTCTAGGGTACACCTGATCAGGTCCCTGATATTTATCCAACTTTATGCATTTTAATCCATCTAGCTCACCCTCGCCTTAACATGGATATTTTTCAAGATGTTGCTACTTATTTCCCCATGTTCTCTATTTTCCTTATCCTTCTCCACAGGAAGCACCGCTGCAAAATACTTGTTTAGTATCTCCCTCACCTCCCGCAGTTCCATGCATAAATGGTCTTGCTGATCTTTAAGGGGCCCTTTTTTCTGCCTAGTCACCTTTTTGTCCGTCGTGAATTTGTAGAATCCCTTTGAATTCCCCTTAACACTGCAAAGTTTGTGTCTTTCTTTTTATTTATTCATATGACCAAAACTGGAATCTGTTGCCCGTCCATCACTTCCCTTGAGAAGAAAGTGGGGGTGGCCAGTTTGAATTGCTGCAGACTGTTCAGCATAGGAACACCCACAGTGCTGTCGGGAAGGGAGTCTCAGGATATTTTGCACGGTGACAATGAAGGAACAACAGATATAAGACCATAAGACATAGGAGCAGAAATTAGGCCAATCAGCCCGTCAAGTCTGCTCTGCCATTCAATCATGGCTGATAAGTTTCTCAACTCCACTCTCCAGCTTTCGCCCCATAACCCTTGATCCCCTTGACAATCGAGAGCCTACCTACCTCAGTCTTAAATGTACTCAATGACCTGGCCTCCACAGCCTTCCGTGGCAGTGAATTCCATAGATTCACCACTCTCTGGCTGAAGAAGTTTCTCCTTATCTCTATTCTAAATGGTCTCCCCTTCACTCTAAGGCTGTGTCCTCGGGTCCTAGTCTCTCCTACCAATGGAAACATCTTTCCTACTTTCACTCTGTAGAGGCCATTCAGTATTCTGCAAGTTTCTATTAGATCCCCCCCCTCGTCCTTCTAAGATCCATCGAGTGTAGACCCAGAGTCCTCAAGCATTCCTCACATGATAAGCTTTTCATTCCTGGTGTGTGACGGGAATGGACAGGCGATAAAGGTCATGGGTTTGGAAGGGGCAGCTGAAGAAACCTTGGGGAAACATTCCAGAGCATCTCATTGGATGATACACATTGCTGTGTTGGTAGTCATGAAAAGCCATGTTTAATTTGAAAGCACAGAGCCCCAAAACATGTCTTTCAGAAAGGATCTTGGTAAAGTTGCATTAAAACCCAAACCTTCAGATCGAATAAACCTCTCAATGACTGCAAATGGTTTGACTCCAAGTACATCATGATCGGGAGTCATTAAAACTTACCTCAGGATGATGCATTTATTATCTTTATCTCTAACAGATGGAAATTATTTTTACGAACGAATGCTGATTCAGTACCATCACCTTTCCTGTTTAGGATAATGCAAAGGCATATATTCGAGGCAGAATTATCACGTCAATATCAAGGGCAAGGAGGTGGAATCTCCAAAACCTTGAGAATTTGTAAAGAAAATTGAAGGAAGTAAGGGCTAAGTTTTGAAAGCCAAAAAAAAAGGTAAGTTTGGGGTTAGGGAAGAAGTTGCAGTTTAAAAATCTCAGCCCCTCACCTCCACCTTCCCTTTACCGGGTCTAACTGTGTGGCCTTATTAAGCTGATTGATTCACTGACTGTTATTGTGTGTTCGGAGATACAGTGAAAAGTGTTGTTTTGCTTACTATATAGGCAGATCGTACCATACAAAGTGCATCAGGGTAGCAGAACAGAGTGCAGAATACAGTGTTACAGTCACCGAGAAGGTGCAAAGAGAGAGAGAGAGATCACATCAACATTTGGGACCTGTTCAAAAGTCTGATAACAACTGGGCAGAAGCTGTTCCTGAACCTGTTTGTATATGTAAAAAAACTTTTATACCTTCTTCCCAATGGAAGAGGGTGGAAGAGAGTATAACCGGGGTGGGGAGGGGATTTTTGATTAAGTCGGTTGCTTTCCCAAGGCAGCGGGAGGTATAGATGGAGTCAATGGATGGAAGGCTGGTTTGTGTGGTGGACTGGTCTATGTTCACGATGCTCTGCAGTTTCTTGTGGTCTTGGGAAGAGCAGTTGCCATATCACACTATCACGCATCCGGATAGGATGCTTTCTATCGTGCATCTATAAAAAGTCCTTGCTGACTCGCTAAATTTCCTTAGCCTCCAGAAGAAGTACAAATGTTGTTGTGCTTTCTTGACCATTGTGTCAACGTGGGTGAGCCAAGACAGATTGTTGGTGATCATTGCTCCACTAATTTAAGAAAGAATAGAAATGCATGAGAATTAGTTCAAAGAAAGGCTCCTGTGACTTATTCTTAGGATGAAAGGTTGTCTTATGAGGAAAGGCTAAGCATGTTAACCCTTTCCTCAGAGGATATTAGAAGAATGAAAGGCAAATGTATTGAAACTTGCAAGATCTGGAGGGGATAAAACAAAACGAAGAACTGCACTTACTGCAAATCAGAAGCCAATTGCAGAAATTGTGATGCGGCACAGTGGCTCAGTGGTTAGCACTGCTGCCTCACTGTGCCAGGGACCCAGGTTTGATTCCTGCCTTGGGTGACTGTGTATGGAGTTTGCACATACTCTCTGTGTCTGTGTGGGTTTCCTCCGGGTGCTCCGGTTTCCCCCCACAGTCCAAAGATGTGCAGGTGAAGTGAATTGGCCATGGGAAATGCAGACGTGGTGAGTCTCAGTGGGGATTCTCTTCTGCGGATCAATGAGGGCTCTATGGGCCCAATGGCTTGTTTCCACACTGTAGTGATTCTAAATGACAGAGCCAGGGCAGGCACGACAGGCCGAATGGTCTCCTTATGCACTGGAACAGTTCTGTGATTCTGTCACTCCATTAGATGATCCTTCTTCACATGATATCATGGGCCGAGACTAATGCCAACTATCAAAATTGTTGGAAACAAATAAGAAATTCCAGATGGTTCAGGTGGATGACCACAAAAATATAAGAATATCTAAGTGTTTGAACTCAGGCAGAGGAGACAGACTGTCAACCAAGTCTGGAAAGGTGAGTGCTTGTAAAAGGGATCTGATTTGAAGGAATGTATTTGATTAACCAATCAAAAACAACCATCCAACTGTTCTAATCCCATTTTTCCAGCACTCGACCTATTGCCTTGTATGCCTTTGCATCACAAGTTCACATCTAAATTCTTCTGCAGTGTAATGAGGGTTTCTGCTCCTCCCACACTTACAGGCAGTGAGTTCCAGATTCCCACCAGCCTCTGAGTGAAAAAGCTTTTCCTCTCAACGCCTCTAAATCTTCTGTTCCTTTCCTTAAATCTATGTCCCCCGGTCATTGATCCCTCCATCAAGGGGAAAAGTTTCCAGCTTGCTACCCTATCTATGCCCCTCATAATTTTATACATCTCAATCATGTCCTCTCTCAATCTCCTCTGTTCTAAGGAAAATAACCCCAGACTGTCCAATTTCACTTCAATAACTAAAACTCTCCAGCCCTGATAACATCCTGGCAAATCTCCTCAGCGCCCTCTCCTATGCCATCACATCCCATCTATAATGTGGATTTCAGAACATGCAGTAAATAGAGTTTATAGATTTTACAAGGTTTATGGAGTCATAGAGTTATACAGCATAGAAACAGATCCTTCGGTCCAACTCATCCATGCTAACTAGATATTGTAAACTGGATCTAGTTCCATTTGCCAGCAATTGATCCAAATCCCTCTAAACCTTCTCCATTCATGTACCCATCCAGATGCCTTTTAAATGTAATGGTACCAGCTTCCACCACTTCCTCTGGCACCTCATTCTGTACACGTATCACCCACTGCATGAAAAAGTTACACTTCAGGTCCCTTTTAAATCTTTCCCTCTCACCTCAAACCTATGCCCTCTAGTTTTGGACACCCCTACCCTTGGTAAAAAGACCTTGCCTATTTACCCTATCCATGACCCTCATGATTTTATAAACCTCTATAAGGTTCCCTCTCAGCCTCCGATGCTCCAGAGAAGATAGTCCCAGCCTATTCAGCTTCTCCCTATTGCTGAAATCCTCCAATTCTGGCAACATCTTTGTAAATATTTTCTGAACCCTTTCGAATTTAACAGCAGCTTTCCTAAACCAGCAAGACCGGAGTTGAATGCAGTATTCCAAAAATGGCCTAACCAATGTCCTGTACAGCTGCAACATGACCTCCCAACTCCTATACTCAATGTACTGACCAATAAAGGCAAGCAGACCAAATCTGTTCCCGTATAACTTCACTGTTCTTAAACTCTATGCTTTGTTAATAAAGATAAGATGTCAGTTAAGCCTTTCAGGTATCCATTTCCTCATACAGAGATTTACATTTACATTACATTGATTTACACTTCCCCAGCTGAAATCTCAGGTGTAAAACAACTGACCACCACATTTAGTTAGCAGTGAAGAGGCTACGCCTGTGGACTGTAAGTGTTGAAACAAGGTGCTTTATTAGAAAGCAGCTTAAAGAAGTCTTTTGTGCATTCTTCTGATCTATGTTCTGCTCTATTCATCTCTAATCCCAATGGCTTCTTCCAACACAGGTCAGAATCTCAGCTTGTGTCTCAGATTCTCCTTCAAATATCATGCAACATCTGCTGTGGAGATGATTTAGGTGGTGTGTTTTGCTGCACAGATGTTGCCTCAAACTACAACTAACAATATATGCGTGATAATCGGTCTAAATCAGTGCTGTTCATCAGCGAGTGTGGCCGGCATAATACAGCAAGGGATTCGAGTGGCAGAATGGCAGAAAGAAATGCTTTACAGCCTCTTGTTTCATTCCCCCACACCAACCACTGCAGCCTGATTAGTCACTTCATGAGTGTTAATAAAAAGCGCATTGTTGCTCTTTTCACGAAAAGAAGAAAAGTAATCAATTTTATTCAACATCGGATGTTCTGCTTCATAATTTGCAAATCTAATCCGTTTTCCGGATTGATATTAAACTGAGGCCAATCACAGCATTGACTTAGATATAAAACAGCCTATGGCACTATTTTGAACACGAGCAAGAGATTTCTATCTGAATCATGTTCAAAATTTTTCTCTCAAGCAACATGGCTTAGAGTTCTGAAGAAGTGTCATGTCGGACTCAAGACATTAACTCTCTCTCTCCACTGCCAGACCTGCTAAATTTTGCCAGCATGTTCTGTATTTATTTCAGACCTCCAGCATCTGCAGGACTTTGCTTACATTTTGCTAAAATAGATGCCTCCATTCACAATCTCTGTAAAATGCCTGCAGAATAGTTAATGTTGCACAGCTTTGAGAAAAATGGCAGACACACAATTTGAACCTGCATTAGAAAAGCAACTTGCGATTAGAGATGTATGGAGCAGAGCATGGATCAAGAATTTTACTGCACGCAAATTGGCTCCCACGTTCTTGACTTTACAACTATGACTAGGCTTCAAACAAAAATTTAATTGGCTGTAAAGCGCTTTGAAGCATTCTGGGGTCATGAAGGTTGTGACAGCAATCCAAGTTCTTTCTTTCTAATTTAAACCAACAATGAACTTGTGTTCAGTCACCAGCATTAAACAAATATATAACACATATTTTCACCCCACACGCAGCAAAATTATTTGAAGAAAATGAATGAGTCACTTCTTATCCTCGAAAGATCTGGTTTTAATTTCAATAGAAATTCAAGTGTACCTTTAGACATACCTGGCTCCTGAATTTACAACATCATCTCTTTGGCTTCTGAAGTGCAATGTTCTCTTTGATCGCATTACCCTGTTGCAAAACTTGCAATTGTATTACACTCTTTGTGAGAAAGATCTTTGCTTGCCAAGTTGTTTATTAGCAAGTTCGATTCCAAAAACAATTGCTGTTTCTCACTGGCAATTGCAAAACTTAGAACAAGAGAAAATTTTCATTTGTTCACAACTTGAAGGGGGTAGTTTTAAAGGTACAATGACTCAAATGTATTCAAACACTTTGCAGAAGATAACTCAACACTGCTGTCCATGCAGTGGGGCAGAAACAACACTGAACCAGATATAATGCAATTTCCTGTACAGAGCATATTTATCTGCACATGCAAGGAGAACATATCTTGTCACTGTCCAAAGGCTGGTTAAAATTTAAATGTCACAAAAAGACAGACAGTATTTATTGACATGGGAAAAATGAATCATAAATTTTTTGGAGCCCTAGCAACACTGATTTTTCACTGCCCTACAGCCCTTGAGATTTTCTTACATCAGGCAGTTGTGCATTTATAGGTACTTTTAATCAACCTGTCAGACATGTTACAACACAAGTCTGGGGTAGATACAACTTGCACCCAGGCTTTCTGGCCTGGGTAGGGACGCTGGAACTGTACCACATGAGCCCCGAACTTGCAGTTATAGAACATTTGTAATTACCGCCCTTTTGTTCTTTACAGCCAGTCAACTACTTACATAGTGCAGTCGCTGTTGTAAGGAAGGAAAAGCAGAGCAGCCAATTTGAACTTAGCAAATTCTCACAAATGTGATGATAACCAGATAACTTGTTTTTGCTTAAGAAATGAATGACATCCAGGACACTAACAATAGCTTCCTTGCTCCTCATCAAAATGACCTTTTATATCTAACAAGTCAGCAGACAGAACTTCAGTTTTATAGCTCATCTGAAAGTTATGATCTGTGTCTAGACCCTTTAATCCACAATCCCTGCCGAGACCACCAAATTCTTGTTACAGTCCAGATTGGAATCCACACAATTCCACAGTTTTGAACAAACAAAGCAAACTTTACTGTACAAATTTAGAAAAATAAAACTACCTATGACATATGCATACAACTCATATTCTAAAATTCAGCATTAACATGAGGTAAATATGATTAAACAGAGAAACTGAGGTTAAACACTACACAAGAGTATATTAAACAGCACATGTTGCTGACACAGGTCCCAGAGATCAACCCACCGAGACTTTAGTGAGACTGTGTGATTGTCAATTATCATTAAAACATTGTTTCCTTCACAAGGGTTTCCAAATCTTAACTTTTAAAGACCAAACATTGAAACTTCCTCAAACCTATTCTGTAACAGTTTGCCTCCATCACTACTATTTCTTGGTAGTTCAATCTCTTTTCCTAAGACCACATTCCCCAGGATTCCCAGGGTAGCTCGCGAACACATAATTATTGGCACAACATAATCTTTTTTTACCAGACAGCTAGCTTTACTGTGCCGGTGCTATCCTGAATTTCCTTGAGATCCAAAGGAGGCATTCTGGGCCTTCTTCTCCAGCTGAGCAGATCAATCCCAAGATGGTTTCCCATTGTTTTGCCAGACATTACCCAAGTATCCAAACACTGGGCATGGCCCCATTACCTCAGCCACATAGCTGCTAACTATGTCTCACTTCCCAGTGACTCAATCTCTACTCCCAACACTGCATTCCATTGGGTTTTCAGAAGTGTCAGCCTTGATCTTTGCACTGAAGATCAAATATGCAGCTTGTGTACAGAACGTTGTGACTCAGAGAAAAGAATGCTAACAGACAGAGGCACAGCTGACAACCCACATATGTCTTCATTTGGGAAACTTCCAAAGTAAGTTATACTACATGGTGTGCGTTGATGTGTAGAATCCCTACAGTATGGATAGAAGCCATACGGCCAATCAAATCTATAACAAACCTTCAAAGAATATCCCATCCAGACTCAGCATAACCCATGGCTAACCCACTTAGCCTGCACATCATCTTTGGATTGCAGGAGGAAACTAGAGCACCTGGCAGAAACCCAGACAGACGTGGGGAAAAAGTACAAACTCCACACAGTCACCCAAGGCTGGGACTGAGCCCAGGTCCCTGATACCGTGAGGCAGCAGTGCTAATCACAGAGCCACTGTGCCACCTCTGAAATGTGAGGCAAAGTGGTTTGGTATTGTTCAGCAGTGTTGCATACCAGGCCATGGAAGGAGTACTGCCAATGAAAACGGTCTAGGTCCTTCGAAACAAAGAAATGAATTGGCTGCTCATTTTTGCTGATCGTGCTCAATTTTCTTTTCCTCTGGCTTTGACGGACAATCAAATGGGGCAATTTGTTATAAAGCTTTGTAAGAAACACTGACAAAGCACCAATCTCTATGCCGCCACGAGCTTGCATTAACAAGGGTTTGCCAAACACAATTTCCAGAAACGAAAATACTGTGCTAAGCAAAACCTTTTTTTTTGTGCTGACAACTTGGGATCATTGAAATACTAAGCTGTTGGTACTAAACCATTCAGACTGGAAAATCAATTGCTAATCTGTGCTGGGTTAACTGAGCTCATGCCAGGGCAACAGCTGGGGTCTGCATTTGGCCTCAAGGCAAGAGAGCAACAAAAAAAACACATTTCCTGGTCTTATTTGCTATTTAATGAAGCTCTGCTGGAAAGTGCCTGTAGTCAGACCTGTGTGCAACAGTGCTGCCTTTTACAGTTGAATATCATCTTGCAACTCAGACACCATGAACAGCCGTTCAAGCAAGGTGCCTATGAAACCTGATGAGAATCAAGACTCTCAGGGGGAAGGTGTAGAGGAATTTGGAGAATAAAATAGCAATTGTGTTTAAGAATTGTTATTTCAGACTGAGGGAAAACAGGCTCTTTATCTCAGCCAGTGTCTTATGAACCTGTGACTGCAATGATCAGATCATCCATCTAACATCCTGATTGATGACAAACAGCAGTGAAATGTATTTTGTTTTGTTTCATAAGGATAGGCAATCATTTCTAATAGCACTTGTCCTATCAGGTGGAGCATTGACGTGTATGAGGTGATGGCAAGACCCCAAAGAGCAAACTGGGATTCAATCAGTCAAGGGACTGGGATTTTTCGAGGTCACTGAGTATTCCCCATTCCATTGCCTTCTGCTGGTCTACCTGGAAAAATAATGTGCTGTTCCTTGTTCCGCTTCACGTGCGAGACAACATTTCTCACTTAGACACACTGGAGAGAATAGGCTTCCCCTCTGAGAAACAGCTAAAGTAATTTAAAATCGAAAGGTCACTAATTTTCAGTGACTCCCTCAACTTGAACAAATGTTATTCCTTCATTGTGGTTTCGTCTAAGTTTAGATCTCAGCTTGAGAAAGTCATGTTTTTTTTTCCCTTATCTGGCAGAAGGAGGCGGCTTGGCCAACTCAACTGCGTTGGTTGGCGAGTATCACATGCTGGCAAATACTATGACACATATGAGTCAGTTGTTACTGAATGAAAGCAAGCTTATCTAAATCTAGCTCCTTGTATTACTCAGACTAGAAGGAATGCTCCAGTAAACATCTTCTTTGTCTTGACTTCTGTTTTGCTTTGTTTAAGCAATGAGCGAGGAAGCCTATGCAAACCTGACTCTTTCATCCCTGCATAACATTGGCATCGGATCTCCAAAGTACCAGCAGACTGTCAGCTGAGACATGGAAAGTAGAGCAAGGAATACCATGTTATTTTTCCAGGTACGCTGGGAGAATGCAATGGAGCTGACTGGACCTTGACAATCCAAGTCTCTTGACTGATCAAATCCCAGTTTGCTCTTTAGGGTCTGGGGCACCATGTCATATACGCCAATGCTTCACCTGACAGCACAAGTGCTATGGTCTGATTAAAAATAATTGCCCATCCTTATGAAATAACAAAATACATGTCAATGCCATCCATCATCAGGTTGATAGCATGCTTGCCTGTTACCCAGAATGCCTTGGGTTCAAGCCCTGCTGTGGGGCTTGAGCACAAAACCAGGGCTGCCATTTCATTCACAATTGCAGGAGGTATTGGCCAGGCGTTGTTGTTACTAGACTATTAATGTCAAAATACAGCTAATGTGATGGGGACCTGGGTTTAAATCCTGCCATGGTAGCTGGTGGGATTTGAATTCATTAAAAATCTGGAATTAAGAACCTAAGGTGTCTGTAAAGCAATTGTTGGGAAAACCCATTTAGTCAACTAATGTCATTGATGTTGTCCTTACCTGGTGTTGCTGATGTGTGACTCCAGACCCACAGCAAGGTGGTTAATCCTTAACTAGGCAACATTGCTAACCGATCCAGTGATGTTGATGTCCTGTCAATGAGTTTTTAAAAAAGTAGCACCAAGGCGCTGTTTTTTCAGATTGAGATTTGAAACTATGGCTCCATCTGCTTACTCTGGTGGGTGTTAAAGTTCCTGTGACGCTATGTTGAAGAAGAGTAGAATAGGTATCCCCAGTATCCTGGCCAACATTTATCAAATTGAGGTTTATTTGAGCTTGATCTGCATAAATTGGTTGCCATGTTTCCTTCGTTGTGAGACTGACTACACCTCAAAAGTACTTCATTCACTACAATGGCTTTAAGATCTTTAAGAGTGCAATTTGCAATATAATTCTCTTCTGATCTGTCATACAAGCTCCTAATTAATGTTGGAAATTAATGAAATGACAATGAAAAGAATTTGATGTACTTGATAAAAAAAATGTGCTTTGTTCTGCTCTGTAATGGTGTATATGTTCATAGATACCTCTTTGTGCGATAGAGAACTGCAAAGTGAAAGATGCAAGAAAAGACATCTTCCCCTTGCAAAGATGATACCATTTAGGCTTTGGGCTTATATGGCATGTTGGCTCCATAGTTAGCACTGCTGCCTCATAGCACCAGGGACCTGGGTTTGATTCCACTTTTGGGAAACTGTCTGTGTGGAGTTTGCTTGTTCTCCCTGTGTCTAGGTGGGTTTCCTCTGGGTACTCTGGTTTCCTCTCATAGTCCAAAGATGTACAGGTTAGATGATAGCAGGGTTCCAGGGATAGGGAAGGGGTGTGAGTCTGGGTGAGATGCTCTTCGGAGAGTCAGTATGGACTCAATAGGCCAAATGGCCTGCTTCCATACTGTAGGAATTCTACAGTCTGAAGGCACTGCCACCAATAGTGAGTCTGTTCAAATATCAGGATGAAGGAAAGGCCAGAACTGGAGGAGCACAGAGAGATCTTCAGGGTTTCAGAGCTGGAGGAGGTTACTGAGGAAGGAGGAATGTGATAATGAAGGGTTTTTTTTTTAATCAAGGGTGGAAACTTTGTCACTGTGAGAAATTGTCAGCCCAGGATTCAATTTTGGTTATTGAGCATGACATGGTGGACATGGGGAACACAAGTGAATGCAGTTCATTCTGAGAAAGTTGGCAGAGATTTTAATGAGCTGAAAGAGTTAATGTAACACTGAAATCCACCCAATCTAGTGATATCACACCATCTTTCTGTCAAGGGGTAGTATAGCATGAGAGGCCAGTTAGGACAAGTATTTCTATTCGGGTTCCTGGTAGTTTGAAGTATTTATAGATATTTTCCTAATCAACCTTTTTTGATATCTTATTACACATGCTATTTTATTTGAAAAACCCATCTGGTTCACAAATGTCCTTTAGGGAAGGGAACTGCCATCCTTACCTGGTCTGGCCTGCATGTGACTCCAGACCCACAGCAATGTGATTAAGTCTACTACGTGTCTTTCTACTACAGGGTAGCAGAGATTTGAATGAGCTCATATTTATGTAAGATTGAAGATAGGAGTTGGCCAAGAGAGGTTGGTTAATTCTAGCAAGGTCTAGGATTAACATCTGGGACGTGTAATAATGTTGGGTGTACACAACATGCTTATTTATCTGTCAATTCTTCAACGGAGCTTTTAATGGAGAATGCAAGCAGACGGAAACAAGTAGTGAAGAAAAACAGAATTCATTTTGTTTCCAAAGGACAGAGTTAAGTATGACAAAAGAAAAATCGTGAAAAATGCCAGAAAACAAAGATCAAGAGACGCGTGTCAAATCATATAAGCCATGATTACATCTCAAGTATTCTTTTAAATTCGATTTTGGGCATTTAATCACTCATCAGGTAAATATAACATTGGCCAAGTGTTGCAATGTGCTACCTAGAAGGATGAGATAAATGCCTTAAAGCTTGTTTCCCAAGGGAAACATTCTTCTGATGACCACATGGATAATTAGTGGACTGTACCATTAAAAATTTGAACGCTTCAACTGAGTAATGTATATGGGCATATATTTAATTAATTATGAAACAAGACTGATGGCTCAAAGGGGAAAGATTCTTTAGGTCTATCCAAATTAAGGAGGCATTTGACAAGTTGTGAATATAGCGATGAGTTCCTCGAGTGGGACTTTCTTTGAATCACTGTCCCTGAAGCGCACACTATGATTATACCAGAAGGAAGTAAATTCGAGACAACTCAAGTGAAAGCTTGACATGAAATGACTTACTGCTTCGCGTAAGAGAAGCAGCATAGTGCAACTTTAATTATTGAAACTTCAGAAATAGAAATTAACGTCACCTCATGCCAAAGAGTAAGAAGAGGATTGAAACAGGCTTAACAGCTGCAGAAGCTACAGGCTGCAATTAACACGCACGCATTTAAGGACCTAACAGGCCAGGAAGTGCACAAAACTCAGTATGAAAGAATTGTGATTAACTCGAGTTCAAAGACGCGGAACACATTAAGACGGCTGAAAATAATACATTCAAGTGTGGGGAAGTATTGATTTAAGGAGCTGAGCTGTCTGCCATTTAACACGTAAAACAGATAAAAGGTGGACAGGATTGACCAGGACTGATGTTTAATTACATGATTGGGTCAAGGAATGACACAGACCAGAGCTTGGGAAATCACCAGAAGAAGTGGATGTATACATTCAGCTAACAGGCTTAAAGGGAGAGGAAAGGGAGGTTATTATAAAGAAGGTACTAGAACAGAGACTTCAAGTGGAAAATAAAAAGAAACAGAAAATCGGTGCACTTAATTTTACCTGAATTGGTTTTGTATATCATTTCGATTCCATTGTCTGATGGTAATACTTAACTATGGCAATGGTCCACTTGACTTGCTATTGAACAGTTTGTTCTTTTTTAATCTCAGAATATCGCCTCCACTCGGATAAATTAATGAGATGAAAACCTACCGAGCAAGTTCATAACTGGATCCCTGACAGGCTGCAAGGAAATGAGGCTGGAATTGCTCAGTCTGGTACACAAATAATGAGCCAAAAATGGCCTCTTGTGCTGGGATCCCTCCAATTCCATGAATGTCTACAGCCCACTGTATGGCAAAACAGACCTCAATGTAGCATGGACTGATCCTGCTCCTACCTTTTACATTCCTAAATCTATCTTCATCTAAACACACTGACTGAAGATGTGTTGAGTGACTGTATTGTATGAAGGAGCGTAATGTAGGCAGATCGGGACTGTTGAAGAGAAAGATTGAGGGCATGGATATTGCATTATATTTGACAGTCTAATGTCCCAAGTCAGTAAATCCACCATTTTTGAAGTGGATAGGGTGAGGACAGTTCTGTGGTGACAGTGTCACTGGCCCAGTAATCTAGAGGCACAGGCTAATGTTCTGGGAACACTAGTTCAAATGCCTCCACATCAGCTGACGACTAAATTAATTTTAAAAGAAATGATTAGGAGTGGAAGTCTCAGTCATAGTGACCATGAAGCCTTCATCAATGAGAAACATTGATCATAAAATCCCATCTGGTTTACTAATGCCCTTCGTGGAAGTATGCTGCCACCCTTACCTGGTCTGACCTACATGTGACTCCAGATTCATAGCAATGACTCTTAACTTCCCTCAAGGGATAATTATGGATGGGCAACAATTGTTGGCAGTGCCCACATCCCAAGAAAGAAAACAAAATGAACGTAACAGTAACATTCAGAAGGTTGCAGTTTGTACGATTGTTTTGCATTGATTTAGCTGATGCCAGCAAGGATAACCAAGTTGAGGTTATATAATAACATCAGCATTGTGGGCGTGGGGATAACAAATGTCCCTACGTCTACAGTGAACGTAAAAATTAGGGGCAGAACTAAGGCATGTGGATTTGATGTAGATAACAATTGAGTGTAGTTCTGCTGCTGCTGCTAATGGCCTACAGTGTTTCATGGCTGCCCAGTTTTGAGCTGCTGAACTCATCTGAGTTCATCCCACTTAGCACAGCAGCTATTCACCACAATATGTTGGAGATTCTCAGTGCAAAGAAGAGGCTTCGTTTCTGTAAGGACTATGCAGTCGTGGACAGATGCATCTGTGACAATCTGAGTAGTGAGGACAAGGTCAAGCAGGATTTTCCCCTTCTGTTGATGTTCTCGCTGCCTTTGTCAAATCTGGGGGGGAGATGACACAATGGTAATGTCACAGGCGTAGTAATCCAGAGACCCAGACTAATGTTCTGAAGATGACATGATGTAGAGCTGGATGAACACAGCAGGCCAAGCAACATCAGAGGAGCAGGAAAGCTAACATTTCGGGTCGAGACCCTTCTTCAGCTGCTCCTCTAATGCTGCTTGGTCTGCTGTGTTCATCCAGCTCTACACCGTGTTATCTCAGATTCTCCAGCATCGGCAGTTTCTACTGTCTCTGTACTAATGTTCTGAAGACATGGTTTGGTTATCATCATGGAAAATCGTGGTTTGAGCTCAATAAAAGTTTTGGAATTGAAAGGCTAGTTGTCAATTAATAAGACCATAAGACAATGGAGCAGAAATTAGGCCATTCAGTCCATCAGGTCTGCTCCGCCATTCAATCATGGCTGATAAGTTCCTGAACCCCATTCTTCTGCTTTCTCCCCGTAACCCTTGATCCCCTTGAAAATCAAGAGCCTATCTATTGTCGTAAACAATGATGTCTTTTGGGGATGGAAATTTGCTGTCCTTACTTGGTGTGGCTTGCGTGTGACCCCAGACCAACAGCAATGAACTGCCCTCTGAAAATGTCCTGTCAACCTCTTAGTTCGAGGGCCGATACGGTTAGGCAAAAAATGCTGGCTGAGTCAGTGATGCCTATATCCTGTGAGTGAATTACACAAAAGAACGCCCATGTTGGCAGATATGTCTTTCTGGATTCAGCCACCTTCAGTCACTCTTAATGATGAATGATCAAGTATGTTCTAGAGGCTTTTTCAAAGCAATCTTCAACATGGATGAGCACTGGTTCATCCATGGAGGGATGAAGGTGGTAACCAGCAGGTTTCCTTACCCACAGTTGACCGTGAGACTTCATGGGCTATAGAGGCAATGCTGAGCACTCCAAGGGTCACTCGTTCCCAATTGTCAAGTACTGGGTGTGTCCTGTCAGCGGGACAGAACATGCCGAAGCTGGTGAAAAGGAGACTGAAAAATTGGCTACAAGATGCGATTTGCTGAGAATGGGAAATGCAGGATTGCGGGATTACAGGATAGGGTAGGGGATGGGATACTCTTCAGAGGATTGATGTGGACTCAAAGGGCTGCTTCCACACAGTTGGATTCTACGATTACATTAGGCTGCTGAATGTCTAGTCTGTTGTACGGCTCTCGCAATTTTGGCAAAATTTTCCAAACAACGGTGAGGAGGACTTTGCCTGGTTGACTGCGTTTTTCTTGCCAGGTGATCTGTCCACTTCTACTTTTTATTCAACTTTTCTCTTCTAGCTTTATGTAACCAAGAGTCTTGCTAAGCAATTTCAGAGGGCAGACAGGAGTCAACTGTATCACTGTGGGTCTGGACTAACATGTAGTATGGGCAAGGATGGCAGCTTTATTTCCATAAAGGGTTTTCAGTGAACCAAACTGGTTTTGCAGCAATCCAATTTCCTGATCAATATTAATGTGACTAGCACTTTATTCCAGTTGATTGAATTTAAATTTCAGTGTTGTGGTAATGGCAGTAGATTTGATGTCACAAAAGCATTAGTCTGGGTTTCCAGATTACAAATCCAGTAATATTGTGTGGGATTTAGATCAAGCAGGAAGGCTGCCCTTCCACAGCGGTTGGAAAAACCTATGTGGCTTTTCACAGAATCCCTACAAACTGGAAAGAAGTCATTTGACCCATCGAGTCTGCATCAACGCTCCAAAGATCATTCCACCCAGACCTAGCCCCCACTCTATCCCTGTAACTTTGCATTACCATGGCCAACCCACCTAACTTACACATCCCTGGACGCTACAGGACAATTTAGCATGGCCAATGCATCCAACCTGCACATCTTTGGACTGTGGGAGGAAACCAGAGCACCCGGGGGAAGCCCCCGCAGACACAGAGAGGACGTGCAAACTCTACACAGTCTCCTGAAGATGGAATTGAACACTGATCCCTGGTACTCTCAGATAGCAGTGCTCACCAATTAGCCCTTTAGTCAGGGTGTGGAGGGGTGGGGAGTAGATGCAATATTATTTAAATGGCCTAAGGCACTTAACTGGCCACCATTAGGCAATACATACTTGCAAACCATCAATGGGGCAAAAATACCACCCCTGACATCAACTGGCCAATCAGAGGACAACATTCTCCATTGCCAACAGCGCCACCAGGACAGATGGTTGGTATTGGTAAGGTTTGAAGGCTTAGACATAGGATTTTGGCTGGATGCAGATAAATGGAGCCGGAATAAATGACACCAGAATTTTTGGCAAGGGGTGATAGAGGCAAGGGCAGGAGGTCTGGCACTGAAATGCCAAATCCTGCCCTAAACTTCCCAATGCCATGTCTTCTGATCAGGTAATGAGTGTCTGTCAGTGATGGCTCCTTCCACACGACTACAGGCATACTCAAGTTGCCAGTCATTGTTTGGGAAGTATAGCAGAACCAGACAAAGCAGGTCACATTAAATCCTCAGCCAACATCGAATTCCCATGGGTTTCATCGTTGCTGCCAACTGGCTCATTAATGAGTCCAACCGATATCCTGCAGCCAGAGAATGGGATTTCCACATTGAGCCTCTCTTTTCACCCCAACACAACAGGGGATAGTTACCCCCTAGCAGGAACCCAATGTTGGCATCAGAAACGATTCTCCCTGCACCTCCCACAGCCATGGTGATTCCACCCAATACCATTCCACTGCCACGCCTACCACCCTCTGAAAAAATAAGCCTTCTCAAAACTTGCAGTCCATTCATTTCCATGCCCCTGTATAACCTCCATCTCAACATTCCTTCCACAATAAGCCATGATTAAACAACTGCTAGAATCGTCTCCAACACTGGAATCACAGTTGACTGGGAGAATCTATCCCAAGTGCTCAGAAGGATTGATGACTGTTCCAAAGCTAGATCAATATCAATGTGTTTACTTGAGAACGTGTGCATTTAGTTCCCAATTGGTACTTTTTAAATGATGTCTTCGAATCGCAGAAGAGACATTAAATAAAATGACATCAAAATTAAAACACAAGAACGTTATGCACCCCACCAGCAACTATTCCCTGTTGCACAGGCTGTGGTTTGAAGTATTTTGCAGTGATCAACAAATTTTATGTTGTAGAGTCATACAGTCATACAGCAGGGAAACAGACCCTTTTGGTCCCCACTGACCAGACTCCCAAACTGACCTAGGATCATTTGCCAACATTTGGCCCATATCCCTCTAACTCCTTCGTATTCACATACTCATCCAAATGCCTTTTAATTGTTGTAATTGTATTCACCTCCACCATTTCTTCTGGCAGCTCATTCTAGGCACGCACCACAATCTGCATAAAAAAGTTACCCCCCCCCAGGGTCCTTTTTAAATCTTTCCCATCTCACCTTAAACCTATGTCCTCTGGTTTTGGACTTCGCTACTCTTGGCTACTCAGCCTATCTATGCCCCTCATGACTGTATAAATCTCTATAAGATCACTCCTCGGCCTCTGACTCTCCAGAGAAAATAGGCCCGGTCTAATCAGCCTCTCCCTGTAGTTCAAACACTGCAGTCCTGGCAACATCCTTGGAAATCCTTTCTGCACCCTCTCAAGTTTAACAACATCCTTCCTATGGAAGGACGACAAGAATTGTATGCGGTATTCCAAAAGTGGCATTTTTATTGGTATCTTTTGCGGACCAGTAGAAGAGGCAATATTTGGTTTAGCTTTTGGTTGGTCATTCACAGCACCCCCTAATGTCTCCATCGTTCACATCGTGAATGTAGGTTATGGTATGTCTCAGTAGGCATCAGTGTTCTCTCTGATTTAGAAGATTGTGAGATCAAGACTCACTCACATGCTGTTTTACATTCCAGTGCAGAAGTGTGGAAGTGGGGCACATTATAAGGTCCTCTATTTCTGCTGAGATGTTAACTCAGTGACCTTCGTATTTTTAAAAGTTTCATTAACAAGATGTAGGTGCTGCCCCCTGACCAGTTACGTCCAGAGCACAGTTGAGTCACCGACATTGCTGTGGCTCTGGAGTCACATGTAGGCCAGGCGAGGATGACAGGTTTCATTCCCTAAAGGACATTAGTGATCCAGATGGGTTTTTACAAAAAGCAACTGTGCTTACCATTGGACCAACTTTTTTAATTCCAGATTTTTATTGAATGCAAATTTCAACATCTGCCATGGCGAGATTTGAAACAAACACAGAGAACTGCTGGAGAAACTCAGCAGGTCTGACAGCATCCATGGAGAGAGAGGGAAACAGACTTAACATTTAAAAACTGGTATGACACTTAATCAGAACCCAGAATTTAACATGTATCTCCAAAACCCCAGGGGTGGCACGATGGCTCAGGATTGGTGCTACTGCCTCACAGCATCAGGGACCCACATTCAGTTCCACCCTCGAGCGAATGTCTGTGTAGAGTTTGCACATCTCCCTGTGTCTGTGTGGGTTTCCTCCAAGTGCTCTGGTTTCCTCTCACAGTCCAAAGATGTGCAGTCTAGTTGGATTGGCCGTGCTAAATTATCCATAGTGTCAAGGATGTGTTGATTAGCTGTGGGAAATACAGGATTTCAGGGTTGGGGGTCATGGGGTGATCTTCAGAGTTTTGCTGTAGACTTGATGGGCTGAATGGCCTGCTTCCACACTGTTTTAATTCGTTGAAACCACTAATCTGGGGTTCCACATTACTAGCTCAGTGACATTGTAACTATACCACTGCCTGCCCTTGGGTCTACACTCTATGTCACTGTAAAATAATTCCAGAGGAGCAGACACATTCTTTTGAGAAGCATTTGTCACTCAATGCAACTGAGACTTTAATCAAGTATAAATTGGAACAGTAAATGTTGGAAACAACCAGGAGGTCAGGCAGCCTCTTTGGAGAGAGAAATGATATTAATATTTCTGATCTGTGACCTTTCAACAGAACCTTTGTTAAACACAACCGAAACTTTGTTTCAGCTGCTGCTCACGGGATGTTATTGAGTGCAAATTGGCTAATATTTCCTATTCCTGCAGAACTGAACCTCTGTGGCTGTGGAGAGCCTGGGCAAGCCCCTGAGAGCTGGTACAGAAATGCACGAGTCCTTCTTCAGACAGTGAAGGTCAGTGAGCTGTTTGTCCCACAAAAATATACCCATAGAATCCCTACAGTGTGGAAACAGGCTCTTCGGCCCAACAAGACCACAACGACCCTCAGAGCATCCCACCCAGACCCATCCACCTAATCTACACATCCCTGAACACTACAGGCTATTTAGCATGGCCAGTCCACCTAGCCTCCACGTCTTTGGGCTGTGGGAGAAAACCGGAGCACATGGAGGAAACCCACACAGACACGGGGAGAATATGCAAACTCCACACAGACAGTCGCCTGAGGGTGAAGTCGAGTCCCTGGCGCTATGAGGCAGCAGTGCTAACCACTGAGCCACAGTACCGCCCAACAAAAAGTCTGATCCCATTCTACCCCTCAATATCCACAGAGTGCAATTGTGCTGCCTACAGTGGTAACACCCCTTTCAGCTCCTGGACCGCAATTAGACTTGCTTGTCCTCTGGCTGTGACCAGCTAAATCAATAGGAGCTACAGGTAGGAGGCCTGCTAGCTTGTATAGCTGGTTCACGATGCCAAGTGATGCCAATCACTTTGCCAAGCAATGCCAAGTGATGGGTTCAATTCCTGCACCAGCTAGAAGTTGCCATGAAGGTCTCTCCTTCTCAACATTTCCCCTCACCTGAGGCAGCTGCCACCAGTGTCTGCCATTCTGGTGGGGCAAGCAAGACTATGGTGACTTTTCCTAAAGGCCCCCAGGACTGCTTTGGATAAGTGATCATGCGGTATATTTCTTCAGATTAGTTTCTGATGCAGCAAGGATATAGTTATATGTAGGGTATGTTTAAAGTTCAAGAATACCATAAATGCAATCCAACTTTGAGAGATAAGTAACCCAAAAGAGTGCTGGAGAAACTCAGCAAGTTTGCAGCATCTGTGCAGAGAGAAACAGAGTTAATGCTTTGAATCCAGAACTCGAGGGTAGGCAGGAATGCAGAGTCATCAGATCAGCCAGGATTTTGTTGAATAGCAGAACACTCTCTAAGGACTGAATGGCCTACTCCTGCTTCTAATTCATAGGTTCATAAAAGGAATGGGCTTCTGAGAACAGATACAACTGGATCAGGAGAGGCAAAAGTATCAGAAGATTTTCACTGGCCTATCCATACTGTGGCTGGTGCAAAAGTATTTAGTATTACCATCAGCTTCAACTGTAAAATATGCCATTATCCAGCAGCATCAAATCCCCCACTACAAACCCATCAGGGACTCTCAGCGTTTGAATTAGTATAATATTTCTGCTCTGAACTTTACTCACTGGGGACATGACTGAGAGCAGCAACTCCTCGCTTTACCTGTAATCTTTAATAACCATCAGTGAGTGTGGTCCTTTATCACTTATTTCGGGACTGCGTTTGAATTCCAGTCTCTGGAGATGGAACGTGGTGCAGTTGCTTAATTGGATTGTATTCAATTAACTGTATCTTTGCTTCCCATATCCTGACACTGGGATCCATCTGAAGTCTCTTCTACTGTTGCCAATGCAAATGTGACAATTGATAGGGTTTTAAACTATGTATCATGCAAGCCTGCTGCGTGATTTAATTGCACTAAGACTCGTGTGATATATATTATTTCACAATCATTTTTTGATAATTTCATTGCTGCGGAAATTGGCATTTCACGCAGGCAAGAAAACTAAAAAAGAGTTTATCATACGAGTAGGGAGATGGGCTACAGCATTGGGAGTGTGCCATCTATCGGTCTTATTTGCAATGCGGGCGGACGAGACAGAAATACTAAAACAGTGCTCACACAGCCCAGAGGTATCTCAAAACAAGTGTTATTGCATGAAGCTCTGTGAATCGTGCATATTTATGTGTTCAGCTTTTCAACAAAAACAGAGAAATTATTCTAGCTGTTTTCTGAACTTTGGCAGCGAATTAATCCATAATGTATTAAGCAGCATGGTCAAAGTTAGTAACTGAAAAAATTGCTGCTGCTTCTTATGAATCATGAGATGTTGGCAATTCATAAATTTAAAAAAAAAACAGATAAGCAACAATAAATATGCAGGATGGTGAAACTGCTGTGGCTTTGAATAAACTCAGATCTCCTCACTTGTCGTCTTGCAGCAGGACTCAATAAACTGCCTCATGTTTGACTACCAGTGAGAAGGAAAGCCAGGCGGAATTCACTGAAAGATGTACCCGGCTCAGTAGTTAGATTATGTAGGAATTACAAGCACATTTATCCATGCTCCAGTGAGCCAGCAAACGCAGGTCCCTCTTTTAAGAAGCCTAGTTGCAAGAAACACTGCGTGGAATGACAACGGGGTCTGAAGTATAGAAAAAATATTGGTAAGAAATGGAGTGCCATGGTCTGCTGCTAATGTGACCAATGTGCATGGTTCTCTTTGGTTAATGGGCTAACAAACATCTGCAGCAATAATATTGTAATGAATTTAACAAAATGGCCCAGGAGATTCCGCAAAGATTCTGTTAAAATGCAAGCTCCATGTCTGGCCAGGTATTAAGAGAATGCCAGGACATTGTGCCTATGCAGAAATTTATTTCTAGGAAATGTTATTGACTTTTATTTTTTACCTTGTCTGAAAACCGGGCACCACTGGCAATGGTGGCATTTGATGCCCATCTCTGGTGCTTTATACAGTCAGAGGTATTCAAAACTCAAAGCGTGTTTGGCACACCACAGTGCCTGTGCTTATGAAGACCATTTGCACACATCCCTTTAAACAAAAAATTGTAGGATCTGTTCTACAGTGTGTGAATAACAGGCAGGTAGGTCTGAGTTAAATGCGCAAAGTTTCAGAACACAGGAGCATGGAGATTGCTTAAACAAGTACAACAGGAAAAAAGGAGACATTAACGCAAGATGTGTGACCCTAACTTTGATCATACTGTGGCCCAGACTTTAACATGGCTTGGTGTGAGATGGCAACTGGAAATATTGGGTCTGCTGAGAGGAAGTCAGCATGGAATCAGAACAAGTGCGGGTCAACGACTGAACTGTTTGTGGAGCATACAGACAAAGCAGAGGCGATGAGTGTTAGGTACCTGGATTTCATGGCATTTTTCTGCTAACAGGCAGTTTTACAAGGGATAGGGGTTGAATTTGGGGAGTGTGAGGCTGAGCTGAATTGCAACTCAGTGGTAGACGATATGAGGTGCTGGAATATGAGGAGCTATTTGAATATTTGAGGAACTCACAGTGGGCAGAATGTTGGCCAACATGTTAAAATTGGCAGCCATAGTGAGTGTGTACCAAACCAAAGACATCTGGGCAGTCTCAAACAATTAGCACAGAGAGCTGACAGATGAAGTTCAGACAGATGGATATAAAGGTGTTGAATAATTAGGTTGATGCATGAGCAACATGATCTTGAAAGGGTGCAGAGAAGATTTACAAGGATGTTGCCAGGGCTGGAGGGTTTGAGCTACAGGGAGAGGCTGAATAGGCTGGGGCTATTTTCCCTGGAGCGTCGGAGGCTGAGGGGTGAGATTACAGATGTTTGTAAGATCATGAGGGGCACGGATAGGCTGAGGAGTCAAGGCCTTTTTCCAGTGTAGGGGAATCCAAAACTAGAGAGCATAGGTTTAAGGTGAGAGGGGAAGAATTTAAAAGGGACATAAGGGGCAACTTTTTCATGCACAGGGTGGTGTGTGTATGAACAAACTGCCAGAGGAAGTGGTGGAGGCGGGTACAATTACAACATTTAAAAGGCATCTGGATGGGTACATGAATAGGAAGGGTTTAGAGGGATATGTGCCAAATGCTGGCAACTGGGACTAGATTAATTTAGGATATCTGGATGGCATGGACATGTTGGACCGAAGGGTCCATGCTGTACATCTCTATAACTCTATGACTGTGATGGTAACACACGAGATAAAAAAGCAAGTAAGAGATCAGGAAAGTACAAAAGAAGGTAGCAGAGTTGCACACTGACATTGATGATTGACTGCCAATTTCAGGCATAGAAAGGATTTAAAATTAGATTTATACATTGTTTAAAATCATCACGGTCCTGTTCTCTCACAAAAGTGATGAATAGTGAGCTTATCATAAGGGTCACCATGTCTCAAGCAAGGGTTGAGTTTGAGAAGGCAGGACCTTCATGGTATCCTCATTCTGTATGGAAATTGGCACCATGCTGTTGACATCACTCATCATTGTAAACCAGCAGTGTACCCAACCAAGCTAATTAAGACTCATGTACCATTAATTTAATTTCAGTATCACTGAAAAAAAACGACGTGGTCAAAGATTTTCATCTTGTGCTCCTTAGGATACATGCAAGAATACCAAATTTCAAAAGGAACAACATTTTGGTGCTCTTGCATGGCCCATCTCAACAAGTTAGAGTTGATTTGTCCTTCTTGCATTTAAAGCTTTTGGGGTGACTACTTGCTGGTACATCTGTACATCAATGCTTCAACCTCGTAGAGTCCACTTGCAACAATTAGTATCCTTTTTATCATGCAGTGTAGATCGGTGCTCCCTTTCAGATTTGCGATTCAGCCCTGATGTTGTAAGAACAAAAGCTTGTTTTCTTTTTTCAATAATACTAAAATTTGAAAATGTATAAAACCTGAAGGAAATAACCATGATTGTGCTGGCTATTGAATCTAGAGTAGGTGCACTACGAGAAATGAATGTTGACTCTTAGGTATTGTTTTGTGGAGAAGACTAGATGTGAAAGTGACATTAAACCACAACCACAACCATCCAGAAGGACAAAGACAACAAATAAAGGGGAATAAAAACAGAAGCTGCTAGAAAAGCTCAGTAGGTCTGGCTGCATCTGTGAAGAAAGAAATCAGAGTTAAAGTTTCATGTCCGGTGACCCTTCCTCAGAACAAAGGGAAATGCCTCCACCAGCAAGTTCCATCCAAGCTGCATTCTACGCTGACGTGGAATTTCATCATCATTCCTTCAATATCACTGGGTCAAAGCCCTGGAACTCCCTCCCTAACAGCACAGTTGGAGGTATCTACTCCAAATAGACTGCAATGGTTCAAGCTAACCAGCACCTACTCAAGGGCAACTGGGGATGGAGAATAAATGATGGCACAGCCAGTGAAGGACAGGAGTGAAAAAAATTACATAGAGGTTCAGGATGAATATAGAGATTTGGATCTAGTGGAATACCTCTGACATGCAAAAAAAAACTAGAAACTGTTCTAAGTTTGGGGGGTTATAATAACTCAGGAAACCGGCTGGGAAAGAACAACGTTTATTGTTAAACACCAAAATAAAGCCACTACTCGTGGTGTGCCTAGACAATCCCAGTCAGGACAGACAATTCTGCAGACACATCCCTGGGCTCTGCCTTTTCAATATATCTAGAAGTGCAGTTACACACAACTGAACAGCTTTCCCACAACCAAATCACCATGATATTTGTAAACTATTAACCATCACCAGTAAATTGTCCAGGTAGCCAATTAGAAATTTATGTGCAAAGCCCATTACAGGCAATTCAAACCATCAAAGGTGAGAGAGGGGTAGGGAGAGCAGGCAGGGGACTAAGTCAAAGTGAAGTTGGAGGGGGAAGGGATCTGCTTTATTGTATTTTCTAAGGAACCTGTTCAGCAATGTTATTACACACTTGAACTCAGGCCTCCTGACTCAGAGGTGTGGACACTGCCACTGTGCCTGCAGAGACTGTGACAAACACTACATCAGACAAACAGGAAGGAAATTAACAACAAGGGTACACGAACATCAATTAGCTACAAAAAGACATGACCAACACTCACTCATCTCTATCCACATGGATAAGGAGAACCACCAATTCGACTGGGTCAACAGCAAGATCCTGGGACAAGCAAAACAGAGACAAGCACGGGAATTCCTAGAAGCGTGGTACTCCATGAAGAAAGCCATCAACAAACACATAGAGCTTGACCCCATATACATTCCATTGCGAAGGAAAACCGGAAGTGAGGTAAACCAGCTCAACGGACACCAGAATTTAAATAACAGGTGGGAAAACACAACGGCACTTCATCAGAGGCTGCATTGATGATTTTACGCAGCAGTGTAATGAAACATTTGCGGAACAACAAACCAGCTCAGCGAGGCGACCAACCACAACATCCCTTACAATTTATTCATTGCCAACACCTGCAGTAGAACAAAGGACCATTGCATTTCCTGCCGAATGCTTTTCAAACAGATTTATTTCAACGGCATCCAAGGGTCTGCTTCAGAAACTATTTTCTAATCAACCACCTCTGGAGCAGTTGGGACCTGAACCCAGCCCTCCTGAATCACAGTTAGGGACATTACCACTCCACCACAAGAGCCTTTGCAGCAAGGGGTAGGTAGGTACTCTTCTTCTTATGGGTGGAGTTTGCAGGATAGAGTAGGGGCAAAGGAGTTGGATGCAACAGCAGCTTTCAGAGGCTACCCCCTTTTCCTATCATCCCCACCTCCCATTAACCAAGGCCAATTGGTGACCCTCTTCATCAACTTGGTAGTTGAGTTGCTATTGCTTCCTCTTTGGCAAACTAGCCAGCTTTCTTGCCCATTGGGAGAGGGGTGTTCAAATGATCTGGGAGGTGATAGTAGGAGTAGAGGGTCTTGAGAAGCTGTTAGTTGGCTACTTTAAGGATCTTAAATGTGATAAGTCAAGCAGGTCATCCATGGAGCCCCCTATCCACCATGCAGAGTGAGCGAAAAAGAGGTGAATCTCATCAATTCATCCAAATATTTCCCCTTCCTGCCATCTCTAGGAAAGGAAAATCAGTCACTGTGACAATGCCAGAGACACAGAAACCAATCAAGATCTCAAAATAGCAGTGCAGTAATGATGAGATTCTAAGTTTTATTGTTGGAGGACAGGTAAACACTGACCAGGGCATAATCTTTATCATGGAGGAGTAAAGATTTTTCTACTTACAGATCCACAAACCATAAGAGAATAAGGCATTGGAGCAGAAGTAGGCCATTCAGCCCATCGAGTCTGCTCCACCATTCACTGAGATTATGGCTAAACCTGCTTTTGGGTTTCAGATACACTTGTGAACTTTACAGCAAGGGTTTCTCAGGCATATTTAACATTTGCAGTGGCATCCTTGTGGAGGATAGGTGTTATCCGTTCGCACTCAGCTTCCAATTTCCATCCACCTTCTTCCAACAGTGTGATCATGAGCTCACAATCTGCAGGAAAATCTGATGTGAGCCCATGTCCTATCAAAGAGACAGTCAATGGAAATTCGGTAGGTCAAGCATAGAATAAATAGTCACCATAACCGATACAGTTTATCCAAAGAGACAGGTTTGTAACTAAAGTGTCTATTGACCTTTGCCACCCAAGAGACATTAGCCATTTTCAAAGAGGTACGCAGTGTCGTATTCACATGGCAAGTCAGTGTTTCGGTATGTCACAGAGAAACATTGTGACATTTTTTCAATCTTCATTTTGAGCAAAATAACTATAACTTCGCAGAAGCTCTGACAGTGATGTAGTACATATTTTTTAAAAAATCATCTTTGGAATCTGACTTTCTGTTTCCTTTAAGCTCTGACTGTATTCCCCTGTAGATGCCACTCAGCCCAATGCAATCACCTGCAGCCAGAAAACTCTGATTATCTGGGCCAAAGGCTTTGGCACATTCGCGTTACTCCATGAACAGTCTGTGGAAGATGTGTAGCGAGTGAACTGATTGTGTCAATCAAGGCCTTCCATCTAAAGCCATGAACCGACGCTGACATACTCACACTAAACAACAGCAGGTAGATCGACAGTCTTCCATCTTAAATGTCCAAGTGCACTAACATCTCTATTAAATATGTCGTGTACGCTCACTATACAGAATATGCAGAGTGTTCATCAGCAGCCATTCACATTTAAGATATGAGGGTAATGGAATCAAAGTGTGCTTTTTTTTGAGTTAGACCCTCTGACTGAAAATGAAAACTGAAATGTGAAACCACAGAAAATAAGCTGACTCTTGCAGCCTTGAAGGAAGAGAAAAGTGAGATTTAGAAGCCAAAATTTCTGGGCGGACTGAAGCTGGTTGAGGTGATGTAAAAGAACACAGTTCAGTCATAGCTGTTGGTGAGTCCAATGGTACAGCACAGGCAAAGAGCTGACAAAGGCAGAGGACCAGCTCTAGAAGCGGAGAATATTTCCGCCTCTCTTATTTGAAGATCCATGCCGACTGACTTGAGGAGATATGGAGAACATGTGTCACCTGCCATGGGTGAGTGTGGAAAGGGTTTGTAGGTTGATTCTAAACCTGCTTAACCACATTATGAACACAATTTCCTTGACCATCAAGTCTTGGGACATGAGTTGGTGAAAATTCAGACACACGGAGTATCTGAAACCCAAAAGCAGGTTTAGCCATAATCTCAGTGAATGGTGGAGCAGATTTGATGGGCTGAATGGCATACTTCTGCTCCAATGCCTTATGGTCTTATGGTTTGTGGATCTGTAAATAGAAAAATCTTTACTCCTCCATGATAAAGATTATGCCCTGGTCAATGTTTACCTGTCCTCCAGCAGTTGTTTGTGAACTGCTGACAGCTCATTAAGCCCACCTCCCAAAAGGAGCGAAGCTGAAATTCTTTATGAAGAAGACAGAGCTTTGAAGGACTTTGTGACTCTGATGACTTATATGCTACATGGATTTCTGAACTAATTGGACAGATCTGTTTCAGTTGCATCTGTCATTTGGAGTTTACAATCAAATACAATTTGTCTGTTAATTCATGTTGCCTCTGGATGTTTGAGTATTGGAGGCTATCTAAGTTAATGTTTAGTGCTTACATTATTCAACTCTTATGCAGTAAAAAATCCTTTATTATAAACTATGGAACATTGTGTCTTCATTCTTTTAGTAAATAACCAAGACTTCAGATTTCTTTTTTCTTCAAAGTGAAAGTAACTGGTCTCCGTCAAGCTCATAAAAATTGACTGAAGGAAGCTAACACTTCCAACACTAACCTTGCTTCCAAATGTCAACTCTTCTGTCCTATTGATTGGATATTTTCCAATGCTGTTTCACTGCACTGAAGTTAACACAAGCCATACAAGATGAACTATAACCACAATAGCTTTCACTCTTTATTTAGCTCATGATTGTTTTATCTGGGAGATATAGATATTTGGCTGAGCATCAAGGGCTTTTCTGGTGTAATACCAACTTATTGTTGGAATGTCACATCAACATGACAAGGGTTGAGAGGTGTCATGTGATTACCAGAGACCATGCAAAGTCACATGCAAGTCCCGATTTCTCTCGCTATGCAAACATTTAACCGGCGGAGTGCATGTTCTGGAAATTATTTCATGGGCATGAAAGGGGTTGAAACAAACTGTAGAATTTACCCCAATTCTTCTTCTCTACCCTGCACTTGGAAATTTAGATTGGTGCAGAAGATTTATCTTCCAACTGCATTACAGAAGCAGCCCAGTTAACATATCCAAACAGTCGCAAAGCCTATTGACTTTAGCATTTAAGTCATTGTCCACTTGGTCTGGGGAGGTCTGGTGGCACAGTGTGTACAGTCCCCACCCCTGAAACAGAGGTTCTGTCTTCAACTCATGTCCCAAGACTTGATGGTTAAGGAACTTGTGTTCATAATGTGGTTAAGCAAGTTTAGAATCAATCGACAAACCCTTCCAACACTCACCCATGGCAAGTGGTAAGAAGGTCACCCTTGTGACAGAATGAAAGTTGGGGCCTCTATCGTCACCAATGATAGCTGTAGACTACAAAGTGCATGTGGCCACACCATCTAGGGCCACTTGGAATGTATGCATTTACCCTGACCACTGTCGTCAATTACGGGATTCACCATGAAGAATCTTAATAGGGTCTGAATGGTATGGGTTATGGCAAGATGTGAGACAGAATCGGAGGAGAAGTCCCACTTTGACATTGGGAGAACCTCACCTCACCTTTTAGGCTTTCACAAGCAATGTGATGCTATTCTGAACAAAGGTCACTGGACCCGAAACACTAACTCTGCTTTCTGCAGATGCTGCCAGACCTGCTGAGTTTCTCCAACAATTTCTGTTTTTGTTTCTGATTTTCAGCATCCACTGTTTTTGTTGGGCAGTGGTGAGATGCCAGTTGTCAGGCTTAATGCTTTTAAATGCCTGCTCAATGCCACAACTCACCTCATTAACATCCACCTTCCGTCTTATTAAACTTGTCAAGGAGGACGGTGAGAAATCTCGGCTAGGAAATCCAAACAGTTGCCTGGCGAATTCAGCTTGCCACTTGTTACAAGCAACTTTAATGTTGGAAACCAGGCATCAAAATTTCAGGGCACACTCCATGGGTACTTGACACATGCACCTCACATCCATGGACATTGTCATCTAATATGGGCCAGCCTCAAAGGACCATCACTGATCCACCTACTGGACGCTAGAGCACAAGCTGTCCTGATAACTCTCATTGTAATTCTGCAGCAAGGACACTGTGCTCAAGGGCACCCACCCAGCTCATGGACGGCACCACAGAAAATGGAATCATAGATATACTTGTAGCTGTTAATAGCTTTTTTGGCCTGGACCATGCAATGATAGAATCCCAAAGAGCAGAAAGAAGCCATTAGGTCTGCAATGGCCTTCCAAAGAGCATCTGACCTGGACCTAGTCCCCCACCATATCCCTTTAACTCGGTATTACTCATGGCTAATCTAACTAACCTGCACATCCCTGGACACTACGGGGCATCTTGGCCAATCCACCTAACCCACACATCTTTGCACTGTGGGAAGAAGCCAGAGAATCCACGCAGACACAGGAAGAATGTGCAAATTCCACACAGACATTTGCTCGAGAGTGGAATGAAACCTGGGACCCTGGCTCTGCGAGGCAGCAGTGCTAACCACTGACCCATCATGCCACCCTAAACTGCCAGGTTGCACTTGCGGACTCTTGGTCTGCCATTCTGCTCACCCTGTTAAAGAAAGGATATTATTAAACTGGAGAGGGGTCAGAAAGTATTTGCCAGGACCTTGCCAGGAATGGAGGTCTTGAAATATGAGGAGAGGCAGTATAAGCCGGGACTCTTTCACTGAAAGAGTGCGGCCTCGATTTGTTTGATTCCTGTAGTTCACACTGCGAGCTGTTCAGTTCAGATTAAAGGAGTCTCAAGGCAGGCTTCGAAGCTCCCCTAGATCATCCTGGAGACAGACGTCACACTTTTATCAGAACTAGATGTGCTTCAGAGAGCGTTGCATCCAACAACTATGGTCTAGTTGACTACAGGGGATTCTCAGAGTGCCCAATGGACGTGGTTTTCCATTTACAATCCCACACAGAATGACAGCACTAAGGGAGGAAAGACTCACTGCAGTTCTCACTGACTAACATTCAGATATGTATCGTGTGCCAAAATGTTGTTCAACATTGTCAATTTATCAACATTATTTTGAGTTTGTACTAGACCTTGGTGAGGCCTCTTCTGGAGTACTGTGGAGTCAAGTTCTGGTTGCCCTGTTACAGGAAGGATGTTATGAAGCTGGAAGGGGTTCAGAAGAGATTTACCAGGATGCTGCGAGGACTGGAGGGGTTAGAGTTATAAGGAGAAATTGGAGTGGCTGCGACTTTTTTGATTGGAGTGTATGAGGTTTGGGGTGAGCTATAGAATCCCCTACAGGAATCAGACAAATCAAGGCCACACAGGGATGTGAAATGACAGGGAGGCAGTGGCTAACCAAAGTGTGCAGTGATAGCAAGGAACGCATGCTGTACTTTAAGGTTTCCACTGTTGGGTCCTTTGTGTTTGCTGTGACCTCATTTGACTTGGAGTAGGCTGGGGCTATTTCCCCTGGAGCGTCAGAGCATGAACGGTGGCCTTATAGAGGTTTATGATATCTTGGAGGGTATGGATAAGGTGAATAGCAGGTGTCTTTTCCCTAGGGTGGGGGATTTCAAGACTAGGGGGCATATTTTTAAGGTGAGAGGAGAGAGATTTTAAAAAGACACAAGAAGCAATTTTTTTACACAGAGAGTGGCTCATGTGTGGAATAAACTTCCAGAGGAAGTTGTGGATGTAGGTAGCTATAACGTTTAAAAGTCATTTGAATAAGTAATGAATAAGAAATGTTTAGAGGGATATGAACCAAGATCAGGCAGGTGGGACTAGTTTAGTTTGGGATTACATTCGGCATGGACTGGTTGGGCCAAAGGGTCTGTTTCCATGTAGTATAACTCAATGATTCTACGTCTCAATTTTGGACTTGCACTTGTAAGATAGAAATGAGTGAGTATTTCATAAATTTGTAATATCTTAGGTTTGACTTGACAATGTGTGTGATGAGTGAGTGAATGTGGGTACATGTACAGCCCAGCTGAATACAATGAAATAATTAATGGTTTAATTAACTAACCTGAATCTCCAGTAGTTTTAAATTTATTGGAACTTGCCACTTCGCTTAAGACCCGTTTGTGTTTTTGATAAATGACAGTGCAGATCACTCATCCAACCTGGACATTGGATCACAAGACAAATTGAACCATCCAGTACCTGGTTCCCTTCCGAATTTTCTTTAGGATAGTCTGTGGTCATCCACGCACCCTCACCTTAACTTGTGAAGATTATGATTGGATGCCTTGAAGATAAAATAATCTCAAGAGATGCTCAAGCTTTGAATAGGAGGATGGATGCTATCACCTCTTGGCACAGTTTCTTGAGCTATTTGAAGTTTGTCTCTTTTTCTTGGGCAATGAACCACACAGTGTATTAGGGGTCTGTTTGGCCTATTTTGTCTGTAGTGACTTCATTGAACTTTCCCTGTAGTCCTGCAAACCCTTTCCCTCCTTGTATCTGTCCAATTTTATTTTGCAGTATATCTACTTCCTGGTAATGTTTTCCAGATGATAACAACTTACTGTGTTAAAAAGTGTGGGGTGTTAAAATATGCCATTGCACATTAAATACTTGAAAGGTAAACCATTGAAGGTACAGAAGGTGAGTGCTGGAAAGAGTGGAGTATTGTTGGAGCTTTTCATCTTGCACAGCTCAGGAGCAAATGCAAGAATGCAACATTTCAAATGATCATTAACAATTTGTACTGAAGGGGAAAAGGTTGCTAATTGGTTCACCAGTCACCTCTGATTGGCATTAAGTAAGCAACGGGAGATATTGGCTCCACATAGAACACAGAACATAGAACAATACAGCGCAGAACAGGCCTCTCGGCCCTCGATGTTGCGCCGACCTGTGAACTAATCTAAGCCCATCCCCCTACACTATCCCATCATCATCCATATGCTTATCCAAGGACTGTGCAAATGCCCCTAATGTGGCTGAGTTAACTACATTGGCAGGCAGGGCATTCCACGCCCTTACCACTCTCTGAGTAAAGAACCTGCCTCTGACATCTGTCTTAAATCTATCACCCCTCAATTTGCAGCTATGCCCCCTCGTACTAGCCGACGTCATCATCCGAGGAAAAAGACTCTCACTGTCCACCCTATCTAATCCTCTGATCATTTTGTATGTCTCTATTAAATCCCCTCTTAGCCTTCTTCTCTCCAATGAGAACACACCCAAGTCCCTCAGCCTTTCCTCATAAGACCTTCGCTCCAGACCAGGCAACATCCTGGTAAATCTCCTCTGCACCTTTTCCAATGCTTCCACATCCTTCCTGTAATGGGACGACCAGAACTGTACGCAATATTCCAAGTGAGGCCGCACTAGCGTTTTGTACAGTTGCAGCATGGCATCACGGCTCCGGAACTCAATCCCTCTACCAATGAAACCTAACACACCGTATGCCTTCTTAACAGCACTATCAACCTGGGTGGCAACTTTCAGGGATCTATGTACCTGGACACCAAGATCCCTCTGCACATCCACACTACCAAGAATCTTTCCATTGACCCAGTATTCTGCCTTCCTATTATTCTTCCCAAAGTGCATCACCTCACATTTATCTGCATCGAACTCCATTTGCCACCTTTCAGCCCAATTCTGCAGTTTATCCAAGTCTCCCTGCAACCTGCAACATTCTTTCACACTGTCCACCACTCCACCGACTTTAGTGTCATCTGCAAACTTACTAACCCATCCAACTATGTCTGCGTCCAAGTCATTTATAAAAATGACAAACAGCAGAGGTCCCAAAACAGATCCTTGTGGCACACCACTAGTAACCGGACTCCAGGCTGAATATTTTCCATCAACCACCACTCGTTGCCTTCTTTCAGAAAGCCAGTTTCTAATCCAAACTGCTAAATCTCCCTCAATACCATGCCTCCGCATTTTCTCCAATAGCCTACCATGTGGAACCTTATCAAAGGCTTTACTGAAGTCCATGTACACCACATCAACTGCCCTACTCTCATCCAAGTGCTCGGTCACCTTCTCAAAAAACTCAATGAGGTTTGTGAGACACGACCTGCCCTTGACAAATCCATGTTGACTATCTCCAATCAAATTGTTGCTTGCCAGATGATTATAAATCCTATCTCTTATAATTCTTTCCAAAACTTTTCCTACAACAGATGTAAGGCTCACTGGTCTATAATTACCTGGGTCATCTCTCCTGCCCTTCTTGAACAAGGACACAACATTTGCAATCCTCCATAAACCTGTAGACAATGATGACTCAAAGATCAAGGCCAAAGGCTCCGCCATCTCCTCCCTAGCTTCCCAGAGAATCCTCAGAAAAATCCCATCCAGCCCAGGGGATTTATCTACCTTCACACCTTCTAGGATTAATAATACCTCCTCCTTACTAACCTCAATCCTTTCAAGTCTAATAGCCCGTATCTCAGTCTTCTCCTCTACAATATTCTCCTTTTCCCGAGTGAAAACAGATGAGAAGTATTCATTTAGCACCTCTCCGATCTCCACAGGGTCCACACACAACTTCCCACTTCTGTCTTTGACTGGCCCTATTCTTACCCTAGTCATCCTTTTATTCCCCACAAACCTATAGAAAGCTTTAGGGTTCTCCTTAATTCTACCTGCTAATGACTGCTCATGTCCCCTCCTTGCTCTTCTTAACTCTCTCTTTAAATCCTTCCTAGCTAATATGTAACTCTTCATTGCCTCATCTGAAACATCTCGTCTCAATGTCACATAAGCCTCCCTCTTCCGCTTAACAAGAGATACAATTTCTTTTGTAAACCAAGGTTCCCTTACCTTATCACTTCCTCCCTGCCTGACAGGGACATACCTATCAAGGACACGCAATATCTGTTCCTTAAACCAGCTCCACATTTCGATTGTCCCCATCCCCTGCATTTTGCTACCCCATTCTATCCCTCCTAAGGCTTGCCTAATCGCATTATAATTGCCTTTCCCCCATCTATAACTCTTGCCCAGTGGCATGTTCCTATCCCTTTCCATCGCTAAACTAAACATAACCGAATTATGGTCACTCTCTCCAAAGTGGTCATCTACCACCAAATCAAACACCTGGCCTGGTTCATTACCAAGTACCAGATCCAGTGTGGCCTCCCCTCTTCTCGGCCCTTCGACATACTGTGTCAGGAAACCCTCCTGCACACATTGGACAAAAACCGATCCATCCGACGTACTAGAGTTATAGCATTTCCAGTCAATGTTGGGGAAGTTAAAGTCTCCCATAATGACCACCTTGTTCCCTTCACTCCTGCCCAGAATCGTTTTGCCGATCCTCTCCTCCACATCCCTGGAACTTTGCAGAGGCCTATAAAAAAACTCCCAGCAGGGTGACCTCTCCTCTCCTGTTTCTGACCTCAGCCCATACCACCTCAGTAGACGAGTCCTTGTCAAAAGTTCTTTCAGCCACTGTTATACTGTCCTTGACTAACAAAGCTACACCTCCCCCTCTTTTACCACCATCCCTGATATTTATAAAAGATCTAAACCCTGGAACCTGCAACATCCATTCCTGACCCTGCTCTACCCACGTGTCCGAAATGGCCACAACATCGAAGTCCCAGGTACCTATCCATGCTGCAAGCTCACCTACCTTATTCCGGACACTCCTGGCGTAGAAGTAGACACACTTCAAACCAGCTTGCTGTCTGCCAGCACACTCCTGTGATGGTGAAATCCTGTCCATGTCCTCCCTACTGTCATCCTCCTGTGTACTGGAACTACACCACAGGTTCCCACGCCCCTGCTGAGCTAGTTTAAATCCACCCGAATAGCACTAGCAAATTTCCCACCCAGGATATTAGTACCCCTCTGGTTCAAGTGAAGACCATCCTGTTTGTAGAGGTCCCACCTTCCCCAGAATGAGCCGCAGTTATCCATATACCTGAAACCCTCCCTCCTGCACCATCCCTGCAGCCACGTGTTCAGCTGATATCTCTCCCTGTTCTTTGCCTCGCTATCATGTGGCACGGGTAATAAACCAGAGATAACAGCTCTGTTTGTTCTAGCTCTCAGCTTCCACCCTAGCTCCCTGAAATCCTGCCTTATATCCCTATCCCTCTTTCTACCTATGTCATTGGTACCTATGTGGACCATGACTTGGGGCTGGTCACCCTCTCCCTTCAGGACCCCAAAGACACGATCCGAGACATCACGGACCCTGGCACCTAGGAGGCAACACACCAACCGTGAGTCTCTCTCGTTCCCACAGAATCTCCTATCTGTCCCCCTAACTATGGAGTCCCCAATGACTAATGCTCTCCTCCTCTTCCCCCTTCCCTTCTGAGCAACAGGGACAGACTCTGCGCCAGAGACCTGTACCCCATGGCTTACCCCTGGTAAGTCGTCCCCCTCAACAGAATCCAAAACGGTATACCTGTTATTGAGGGGAACAGCCGCAGGGGATCCCCACACTGTCTGCCTGTTCCCTTTCTCTCCCCTGGCCGTAACCCATCTACGTTTTCCTGTACCTGAGGTGTGACTACCTCCCTGTAACTCCTCTCAATCACCCCCTCAGTCTCCCGAATGATCCGAAGTTCATCCAGCTCCAGCTCCAGTTCCCTAACGCGGTTTCCAAGGAGCTGGAGCTGGCTGCACTTCCCACAGATGAAGTCAGCAGGGACACTAGTGGTGACCCTTACCTCCCACATCCTGCAGGAGGAGCATGCAACTGCCCTAACATCCATTGCCATTGTTCTGAATTGTAAAAACATGCTCACAGTTAATTCAAAAGGGCACAAAGTATGCCTCGTCTCCACCTATCCTCTGCTCTATCCATCTTCTATCCACCTCCCCCTCTCTCCCTATTTATTTCAGAACCCTCTTCCCCTCCCCCATTTCTGATGAAGGGTCTAGGCCCGAAACGTCAAGTTTTCCTGCTCCTCTGATGCTGCTTGGCCTGCTGTGTTCATCCAGCTCCACACCTTGTTATCTCAGATTCTCCAGCATCTGCAGGACCTTTTATCTCTGAAAGTATCAACTTTGTTGCTTTTGTTTGCAGGGAAGAAGAAGCTACTTTGCGTTGGCGAACTGTCAGACTTAGCTGATCACTGATCAAGTCAGACCCCACTTCAGGTGTTCAAATGGAGCTGACCTACATCCAGAACTTGAATGCTTTTGCCATGTCACACTGTACACAAGGATGACCATGCATTGAGACATAATGCTTTCACACTGACAGGGACAAATGCTTAATAAAACCAAAAGGAATGCAGAGCTGTAAATCAGGAACAAAAACAGAAGTTGCAGTAAAAGCTCAGCAGGTCTGGCAGCATCTGTGAAGGAAAAAAACAGAGTTAATGTTTTGGGTCCAGTGACCCTTCCTCAGTAGTAGTCCTGAGCTCTGAGGAAGGGTCACTAGACCCGCAACGTTAACTCTGATTTTTTTCTTCCTAGGGGCACATGCTTCTTTGGCTCTTAGCTTGCTTTCACTCTGTTTACTGACTTTAACATGGAGTTGCAGGCTGCCAGTTTATCTTGCTTTTCAACGCAGGGGTGTGGGGAGAGGCAGACAGTTTGTGACACTGTGAGCACTGAACAGTAAATCTGTCAGTCAGACAGGGGGATGATCACGTCTCTATATGGCACAGTATTATATCAACATCAGAGCATGTGCCAGCAGCTTAGAGGACCAACACTCTGTGTGTGCTTCAGGCACATGGTAATGTGTAAAGGTCAAAGGTGAAGCTGATGTACTGGGGTGAATGGGAAGGACAGCCAGGAGGTACGCTGTAGTCAGCCAAGCAGCTCTGAAACAGAAATGGCACGCGCTGCTCGGCAGGTCTGGATGCATCTGTGCAGAAAGAAAGCAGAGTTAACGTTTCAAGTCCTGTGATGAGTGTCTTGTGTGTTCTGAAGAAGGGTCACTGGACTCGAAATGTTAACCCTGCTTTCTGTCTACAGATGCTGCCAGACCTGCTGAGTTTCTCCAGCCATTTGTGTTTTTGTTTCAAATCTTCGGCACCCCCCCTGTTCTTTGTTTTATTTCAGTCAAGGGGCTTGTCTGATTACGTGGCAGGTGTTTGGAAATAGTCCGTCCTATAGGTCAAGACCAGCTTGCCTGTGAACTTCAGGAAGGTCCGTCAGGACACTGCTGAGATGTCAGCTTGGGAGATGGACTGGTTTCCCCTGCAATGAGACAAAAGGAAGGATTGTGTACCATGGGAGTGGATGGGTGAGTGGTTATTGACCATGCCTGAGCAGAAAATGGGGTGACGGGACCCTAGTGAATGAATAGGAAGCACAGAAAGCAGGAAGGAAGAGTAGTCTTGAGGATAAGGAGGCTGTGAGCCCTAAAGTGGACCAGCTGCTTGCAATACTGTGAGCTATAGTCTAGGCACCTTGATGAGATGAGTTTGCAATGGCAGAGATAGAGTGAGCGATGGCCATGCGAGTGCGAGACAGCAGAAAGAAAATGGCAATACTCGCCCTTGGGGGAGTGCAGGAGATCATTGACCTTCTTAGCCTTGAGAGATTATTGGTGAGCCTTCACCTTGAAAGGCATACCTGCTCTATGTTCCTATGACATATGAAATGCCCTCCTTTGATAATAGTGCTCCTGTATGATATTAGGCAGGGACATCTAAGACTCTGAATCAGGGTCACTGAAGGAATACAAACAAATGAACAAGGAACAGTGTAGACCACTCAAGTCTGCTCCACCATTCAATAAGATTATGGCTGATTTTAACTTCAACTCTCCCTGATAATCTTTCATTCCCTGGTAATGAAGAATCTATCTGCCTCAGCCTTAAAAATGTAAAATTATGCATCCACAGCATTTTGAGAGAAATTAAGAGTCAACCACATTGCTATCGGTCTGGAATCACATGCAGAGTATTAGTGAATGAAGTGAGCCATTGGGTTGGTAGTGTAGCTAGCACCAGGGACCTGGGTTCAATTCCAGCCTGGGGTGACTGTGTGGAGTATGTACATTCTCCCTGTGTTTGTGTGGGCTTCCTCTGGTTTCCTCCCATAGTCCAAAGATATGTAGGTTAGGTGCATGCTAAGTTGTCCTGTAATGTTTAGGGATCTGTTAGTTGGCCAATGGAAACACAGGGTTACAGGAATACGGTAAGGAGACGTGTTTGGGTGGGGTGATCATTGGAGGACCAGTGTGGACTTGATGGGCCGAATGGCCAGTTTCCACACTTGTAGAAGTTCTAAGCACACTTTTGCAGTAATTTGCTTACTTTTTGGTTCCAGATCATATTATTAACTATAATGAAATTCTGCTCATTTATGAAGCTCTATTTTAAAATAATGTCTGGACCATTAAAATAATATCTGGACCAGGCCTCTGAGTTACTTGTCCTGAAACACATTACTATGTGCAGAGGAGGTAATCTGTTGAAATGACATTGCTGAGTTTGAGCAGTATTTTAATGAAAAAAAATTCACCTAATGTGGGTATCTCAGGCTGGGCTAACATTTCATGCCCATTCTTAATTGCTTAAGTCGGGTGTCAACCGCATTGCTGTGAGACTGGAGTCACATGTAGGCCAGATCAGGTAAAGATGGCAGATTTCCTTTCCAGTAGGTTTTCCTTACAGCAATGATTACATGACCTTTCAATTCCAGAATTTCTGTTGAATTCAAATTTCAACATTCGCTGCTGTGAGATCCAAACCCATGTCCTCAGAACAATATTCACAGGTTCAGGTTATCAGTCCACTCGCATTATTACTGAGTCACCAGCCCTTGCACTGGGGGTGGTGAGCCATCATCTTGGACCATTGCAGTCTGTGTGGTGCAGGGATACCCACAGTGTGCTGTAAGACTGGTCTTTCAGTGGCTCGTGGCAAGTCCCAGACTGGTCTCTTAGTGGCTTGTGGCATGTCCCAGACTGGTCTCTCGGTGGCTCATGGCAGTGTCTCGGCTTAACGTGTGAGTGGATCCTGCCCAGGTCTGTTCCCGAGGCACTGGGGGAGATCGGAGAAGCGGCAGTGATGGTATGTGCGACAGCAGTGTTGAGAACAGACAGCTGAGGTCTCCCCAGATAGCACGATAAGCAGAGGATTCATCAAACTCATCAAGAATTTTAACTTATTCTTTTATTTTCCTAGTTTCATAGATCATCAAATCCCTACAGTGTGGGAACAGCCCCTTCCGCCCAACAAGTCCACACTGACCCTCAGAGCATCCCACCCAAACCCATTCCCCTATAACCCACCTAATCTGCACATCCCTGAACACTATGGGCAATTTAGCATGGCCAATCCATCTAGCTGCGCACCTTTGGACTGTGGGAGGAAACCAGAGCACCCGGAGGAAACCCACACAGCCGGGGGAGAATGTGCAAACTCCACACGGACAGTGTCTGAGGGTGGAATTGAACCTGGGTCCCTGGTGCTGTGAGGCAGCACTGCTAACCACTGAGCCACCAATGCAAACTATTACCCATTTCCTACTATTCCACAATGTAAGACTTAACTTTTTCATTCTCAATTCTCTTACTATGTTGCGCCTGGATACATTGGTACCTAAGGTGCCATGTATGGTGACATTTCACTGTACTCCTGTAGTTCTGTATTTGTGTACCCGTGGCAATACAATTTAGACAAGAGTCCTGGCATTTTGTATCAGCGACAGTGAAGGATCAGTGATATACATCCACCTCAGCAATGTGAGTGGTTAGGAAGGGAATTTGCAGTCTGTGGTATTCACTTGCTTCTCCTTCCTCGATCAATGGAGCAGAGGTCAAGAGGGTGGAGAACATCAAGTTCTTGAGGGGTGTGGGAGGGCGGAACGTCAATGCGATGGTCAAGAGGGCACAACAACGCCTCTTCTTCCTCAGGTGGCTCAGGAAATTTGGCATGTCCATAATGACCCTCACCAACTCTAACAGATGCACCATAGGAAGCATACTATCTGTGTGCATAACAGCTTGGTATGACAACTGCTCTGCCCAGGCCCGTAAGAAATTACAGAAGATTCACAGCCCAGACCATCCCGGAAGCCAACCTTCCATCCATGGACAGCCATGTACATGGCTTGTTGCTGCGGAAAGCCTACCATTATCATCAAAGACTTGTCGCACCCTGGTAATGCTCTCCTACAACCTCCTCCATCAGGCAGGAGACACAGAGGCTTGAACACATGCACCAGCAGGTTCAAGAACAGCTTCTTCCCCACTGTTATCGGACTGATGAATCAACATTGTTAATGTTGATCTTATCTCGTACACCCTGTACGACATAACCTGAATGCCTCTGTCTTAGTTTTTTTCACCCTATGCTCTGTGCTTCATTGCTTACAATGATCTGCCTGCCCTGCTCGTAAACAAAGCTTTTCACTGCACTTAGGTACACATGACAATAACTCAAATCAAATCAAAAGTTATCTTGCAGTAACGGTGAGAGTTGACAATGAGCCAAATGGCAGAATCATAAATGGTCTTGGATGTTATTGGAATGTCACTGACAATTAAGAAGTTTATGCTCCCACAAAGCACCCTGTTTATCACAGAGATCTACTATTTCACTGAGTCTTGGGGCAATAGTGTTGATTTGACTAGTTTGGTTTAGTATCCAATCAATGCTGGCCCCAACATAGCGTCATAGAGTCATACGTCACAGAAACAGATGCTTTAGTCTAACCAGTGCATGCCCATAATCCCAAACTAAACTGGTCCCACCTTCCTGCACTTGGCCTATATACCTTCAAATATTTCTTATTCGTGTACTTATCCGAATGTCTTTTAAACATTGTATCTGTACCCACATCCACCACTTCCTCTGAAAGATTATTCCACGCACACACTCTGTTGATGATCGGTGCCACTGATGGTAACCATGAAAGGGAAGGCTCTGGTTCAATGTCCTTTGGTTTGAGACGTCACTGCTGGGGTAGAAACTGCATTGACTTTACCAGACCAAGCTTGGATATCCTCCATGTCTTGTTGTTGGTTGGCCTGGGCTGCCTCATTAGAAGCAATTAAAGTTAAACACTTTAGAATAACAGCAACTTGCCCCATCCCTAACTTTATGATAGAGGATCGTTCACTAACGAAGCAACTGAAGATGGTTGAACTGCCAATATTTCATAGATTTCAACCGTCAAAATCCTGATGCATTCCTCTTTATAATTCAAGCTCCAAATAAATCTGAATATTGATTTTAAACGGCATCCCAAAGTCTCAGAGCGCAGTTTTTGTTTCATCGAGAAACATTTTAGGGAATGTGTTGACCATCACACTTAATCTTCTAATTGGCAACAGCATTTACAAACTCCATTGACCAAATTTACTCTTTAATCAATAAAAGCCGAAAGAACTACGAACATTACAAAACAGAAACAAAACAAAAATTGTTGGAAAAGCTCAACATGTCTGGAGAGAAATCAGAGTTAAAGTTTTGGTCCAGTGACCCCTTCTCAGAACTCATTTTGAGAGGTTAGCACCACTACACTGGGGACCCAAGTTCAACCCCTCCTTTGGGTGACTGTGAGGAATTTGCACGTTCTCACTGTGTCCGCGTGCGTTTCCTCCAGGTGTTCCGGTTTCCTCCCACAGCCCAAAGATGTTCAGGTTAGTGTAGATTGGCTGTGCTAAATTGCCCATAGCATCCAGGGATGTGCAGACTAGGTGAATTAGCCATGGGAAATGCAGGGTTACAGGGGTGGGTTTGGGTGGGGTGCTCCTCAGAGGGTGGACTCAATGCGCCAAATGGCCTGCTTCCACGCTGTAGGAATTCTATGAGGTCAGGATGGTGAGTGGCTTGGCGGGGATGGCACTTGAAAGTGGTGGTGTTCCTATGTATCTGCTGCCCTTGTCCTTTGAGATGGAAGTTATTGTGGGTGTGGAAGGTGCTGTCTGAGGATCTTTCTAAATTATGTGTCCAGGTTGAGAACATTACTTGACTGGGCTACCATTTTTCACTTCTACAGGACAGACTGAATCAAATGTATTTGCAAGCACATATCTTGATTTTTAATATTCATGCATATTATTTTGTTGTGTGCTTGCGTAGCAGATATTGCTTTTTATTGCAATATGATGATGACTTTGTAAGCCGGAGCTTTGATTTTTTTTATATATATATTTATTTATGAGTTCCGATGAAGTGCAGAGTGGATGCGATAGAAGCCAAAACCCTTTTGATGTCTGAAAATGCCAACTCCTCTTTCAGCCCAACACAAGAAGCATCAAAGGGACATTTATCCTTTCTTGCTGGAGAGGTCTGAGAGCTTTATTGCGCTAGAAGATCCAGGAACAGTGTGGGACCCTTTGAGGATTTCATTATCAAAGCACCTGCTTCGCTTGAATCAAAATTAATTCATATACTGTGTAGTTAGCTTTCAAGTCACCCTAACAGAGTTGGTGGTCATAAAGCAGGAGAGCTGCAAAAGATGAGCTTTAAACACGAGCTGCTTTTTTTTTTATGAAGATCAACAAGAAAATAGTTTTGCTTTGCCAAGATGTATACAACTGTATTTTATGCAGTAGCTATTTAACACTTCATATTAATTAGAATCAATACTTCTATCACTCTGCTCCACAGCAGCACCTCGTTTCTTTACAGATTGCTGTCTTTGTGCTAACATATTGCAAGTTGTCCATTGTAACTGTATTACTCTTGAGAAAGGGAGCACAAAACTGCTACAGAAATTTCTGATAAATGGAAAAATAATTACATTTTATTTTTGAAAGGTAGAGCCTTACAAGATTTGCAATCTCTTACTCATTTAGGGTGCTCATAAAAATGCATAATATTTGTCCCTTAACTAATACAATCCTGCTAACTTTTTTAGAGAAAATTAATCAGAATTAAGCCATTGAACCTGTAACAGAAACATCATCCTATTACAGAATTGACTGTAAATCATTGTGTCCCTTCTAGCCAGTAAGGAGAGCAGGTTTTTTTATGGGAGAAAACAATGTAAAAGCTAAATATTTTTGCTCAATCTCCCAAATGCTATTAAAAAGGCACATGGCATTTCCTAATGGCAGTAATAGAGGTTATTTATGGGTGACAGCGAATGCGTTCTAAAAAAAAGTTCAAAAGTTTTAATCATTTTGTAATGTTCTGTTGTGAAATTCTCTCTGCACTATTTAACAACGATAGCCGAGGGAGGAAACAAAATGCTCTCTAGCATGATTGTAGTTTGCAGAAGGAGGCCTTTCAGCCCATTAAGTCCGTAGCTAGCCCATTGTTGAGCAATCCAGTCAGAGGGGTTGGATTTTTTTTTAGAAGTGCAGCTGGAGAGTTGGGAAGGCAGCTGAAGTGAGGAGCCAAGGGCAGCTGTATGATATGTGTTGTTGGAAAATTCTCAGGAAGAATTTCCAGGAATTAGTATGATGCTAAGACTTGGAGTTAGGATGCAGAAGTCATGTATCTCATGCCACACTATGAGTTTTAGTTCTGTACAAGCTAGTCAACCGGAACACAAAGTCAGGAGCTCCCATCAGGCTTAGACTTCAAAATAACACTGTCGCACATTAACTCAAAATATCACAGCGCATGGTAATCATAGATAATGATAAGGGCTAATCATTGTGTGTTCATATCTTGTGAGTCTTCCAGCCAAGGGTCACTGGAACCGAATCATTGGGGGCGGCATGGTGGCTCAGTGGTTAGCACTGCTACCACACAGCGCCAGGGACCCAGGCTTGATTCCACACTTGGGCGACTGTCTGTGTGGAGTTTGCACATTCTCCCCATGTCTGCATGTGTTTCCTCCGGGTGCTCCGGTTTCCTCCCACAGTCCAAAGATGTGCAGGCTAGGTGGATTGGCAATGCTAAATTGCCCATAGTGTTCAGGGATGTGTAGATTAGGTGGTTTTCAGGGGGATGGGTTTGGGTGGAATGCTCTGAGGTTCGGTGTGGACTTGTTGGGCCGAAGGGCCTGTTTCCATACTGTAGGGATTCTATGATTCTAACTCTGCTTTCTGCTTACAGATGCTGCCAGACGTGTTGAATTATTCCAATAATTTGCAATTGTGTCCTAAATCTGCCTGTACCGTAGTATTTATACTCAGGGATGTGGAGCTCTATGGCATCACCACAAGATTTCTCAAGGGTCCCAAAGCCTTACACAACTACGGTGAGTCACCTTCTTGAACTGCTGCAGTCCTTGGGGTATAGGCACCCACAGTGCTTCCTGGAAGGAAATTCCAGGAATCTGATCCCGTGACAGTGAAAGAAAGGCAATCTAGTTCCAGGTCAGGGTGGCGTGTGGCTTGGAAGGGAAATTGCAGGTCATACCTTTTGCAATCCTTGATCTTCTAAATCATAGATGCTGAAGGTTCTAACGACTCCTTGCCTGACCAGGGAGAGGCATAGAACTGTTGGCTAGGGATGGTTAGAAAGATATTCAGCAATAAAGTAACGATCTGCACAATGTAACTGATGTAATGGAGTCACAATGAGAAACCATTTCATGCAGAGAATTGTTAGGATCTGGGATTCTCAGCCTGAGAGTGTGGTGGAGGGAGGTTCAACTGAGGATTCAAGAGGAAATTTGATTATTCTTTGTAAAGGAACAATGTGAAGGGCTACACTTTGGACACAAGTGCTTAGCTAAGAAGAAGGCAAACAAGACTTCAAAGTCTATAGACACACTTGCTATACAGATGTCTGGAGAGATAACGATTCTGATACGTCTTGTGTGGGCATTACAGGTGAATAATCAGACAATTCAATCTATGCCTTATAGTTAGTTGGTAAAGCCACATCTAAAGTGGGAAACAGTTTGTAATTCTTGATGAAAACAGTGGATTGAGGGCATCAAAGAATGATGAAGTGCTGGACAGATACTGGTGCTTTCTGTAACATTAACAGTTGTGTAACTTTACACCAGATAGTGATCTAAGGGTCCAACCCTTGAAAGGGGCATTGAGGCTTTGAGATGGAACGATACTCACCCCCAAGGGGGAAAATCAGACTACAATCAAAAGACTGAAGACTTGTGAATTCCAGATGATAGACACAATGTTAAAGTCACATTTCTGAGTTGCAGCATGTCTAAAGCTTGGACTAATAACCTTGAACATTTCAGAATGGATTCACAGTGTTTCAAAGGCCACATCAACTGAAGAACAGCAAGGTGACTCAGTGGTTAGCACTGCTGCCCCATGGCGCCAGGGACCTGGGTTCAAATCCACCCTTCGGTGACAGTCGATATGGAGTTTTCATGTTCTCCCTGTATCTGCGTGGGTTTCCATTTGGTGATCCAGTTTCCTTCCACACTCCAAAGATGTGTAGGTTATATGGATTTCTAAATTGCCCAAGAAAGTTCAGGCTGGGTGGGTTAGCCATGACAAATGCAGGGTTACAAGGGTAGGGTGGGTCTGGCTGGGATGCTCTTCAGGATGTCAGTGTAGACTTGATGGGCTGAATGGCCTGCTTCCACACCGTAGGGATGCTGTGAACAGGCAGACAAATAGAACAAGACTGAAAAGTTCTGACTTCAAGACCACAAAAGAAGCATTGCCTTCCTGGAGACTGTAAATGCAAATAATGAAAGGAGAGAAGGGCCACTGGACTCAAGGTATTAAGAACATGACTAGAATAAGTGGCAGGTGAAATGAAACCAGAAAGTGTTGGAGAAATTTAGCAGGTCTGGGAGAGGAACACAGTTAATGTTTCAAGTCTAAAGACCCTTCTTTGGAACTTGCTTTCTGACAGCAAAAGCTTCAATTAACCAAAAGTTGACTAGTTTTCGTCTCTCCACAGATGCTGTCATACCTGCTGAGTTTTTCCAGCAACTTCTGTTTTTGTTTCAGATTTCCAGCATCCACTGCACTTCATTTTATTAAGAGAAAGAGGGGTTTGAAACAGGAGAAAATGACCTGGACTATCTGTATAAATACAGTGGCTAAAAGAGTACTCCATTTTGAAATTCAAATAATTTCAACAAGAGTGAGGTAGATAATGGATACACTTGTGCAGTGATACAGATGGAGCCAGGCAGGTGGATAAAGTGGGCCACTGGGGACGATGGTAAAATAAACTTAAATGTGAAAACAGAATGAAAGTTAGTAAAAAGAAAACGCAATAAACGGGGTGGAAAGAAGTGAGATTAGATCAGTCTGGAAAATTGAGACAAATACGAAGATTAATCCAGTGAGGGAGGAAACGCAATCAGATTGATACTAGTCCATTCAAAGTGAAATTAATACTGCAATGTACTGAACAGTATTATCAATTTTTTTCACGCTCAGAAGTGACACATTGTACTGCCCCGTAGACTAGATTCATAAATGCTCCTTTGGAGATATCAAGGCATTAAGAACATGACTAGAATAAACTGCAGGTGAAATGAAAACAGAAAGTGTTGGAGAAATTTAGCAGGTCTGGGAGACGAACACAGTTAATGTTTCGAGTTGAAAGACCTTTCTTTGGAACTTGCTTTCTGACAATAAAAGCTTCAATTAACCAAAAGTAAAAACAGAATTAAAGGGAAAGAACTTCACTGGAGTTGATCGTTTTCTTGTGAATAAACAGACACGGGTAGGAAGCATTCAGTAATCCCAAAAAATATGGGACCCCCTTCCAGTAGCAAAGGAGCATCATCATCTTGTGGTTACTGGAAGAGTTCAGTCAAAGGCCAGAGGTTATAAATGCAGCCCACATTTTTTTTAAAATTCTGGTTTAATTAACATTGATTACTCTGTAATAGATGAGTTCTTCCCAGTATCTTGGCCAAAGTTTGGTACCTCAATAAACATTGACAGAATAGCAGATGATCTGGCAGTTACGAGTTGTTGAAGACTCCTGTACAAACTTTGGCTTCCACCTTTTCCGCATGACAACAGTGACCACACTTCAAAACGACTCTATTGGCTGAGATGCACTCAGGAATGCTCTGGTCTCACAAAACGTGCTATTGATACCAAGTTCATTCCTTCTTTTGATGACAGCTATCATTGAAATAAGCATTTATTTTATGCTCCATAGAATGAGGATGTTGCTGACTCAGCCAGCATTTGTCATCAATCTTTAACTGCCTTGGAGAAGGTGGTGCTGATCCATTGCAGTCCATGTGCTGTAGGTGTACCTACATTGCTGTTAGTGAGAGAGTTCCAGGATTCTAATTAGCAGCAATGAAGGGACACTGATATTGTTCCATGTCAAGTTGGTGCATGACTTAGACAGGAACTTACAATTGAAGGTCGTCCAATATGTGTTTTACCTTAGCCCTCCTATAGAGTAGGAATCGTGGATTTGGAAGGTACCATTGAAAGAGCCTCGGTGAGTTGCTGCGGTGTATCTTGTAGATGGAACACACTGCTACCAATGTGTATGTGTGGTGAAGAGAGTGAATACTGAATGTGGTGGATGGCTGCTAGTCAAGTGTCCTGGAGGGTGTTAAGTTTCTTGAGTGTTATTGGAGCTTCACCCCTCAAAGCAATGGAAAATGTACCAAGGCAGTCCCAAATTGTGTCTTGGGGCTTTGGAGAATGAGGAGGAATTTTGCACTCTGCAAAGTTTCCAGCCTTTCATTCACTTTTGTAGTCATAGTCTTCTTATGGTTAGTCTGGTTCTTGTCAATGGCAATTCTGGAGGTCTTATGCAGGGTCACTAGGTCTGGGTCAGAAGCCTGGCGTGATTCAATAAACTGATACTTAGACTGGGAATCCTTAAACCACTCCTCAAAGGGAGAAAAGGTTTTGTGTGTGAAGATACAATTTAAAAATTGTTAATTCCCAGGATGTCGATGGTGGATGAATCAGTAATGGTAATGCCATTGAACGGCAAGGGGAAATAGTGAAATCCTTCATAGTTGGAGATATTTCTTGAAATGAATGTCCTGTGTTAGCTAACAAGACAGGCCTGAATTAAAGATAACAAGGTGTAGAGCTGGATGAACACAGCAGGCCAAGCAGCATCAGAGGAGCAGGAAAGCTGACATTATGGGTCTGGACCCTGAAATAAATCTGGGTCATGAGGTATGTAATCGAAGACTCCTTCAGTATCTAAGGGCAAATGGAATGAAATAATTATTTTACTGTTTGGAAATTGGCTGCCATGTTTCCCATTATGTCAGCCATGACTACATTTGCAAACATTCTCAGGAATATAGGGACAGGTGGTGACCATTCAGTCCCTCAAACCTATCCCACCATACACTTAGCTCATTCAATGACATTGGTTCCATTCCCCCTAATACCCTCAGTTTACAAAAGTCCTATGGCCCATGGCGGAGCACTGACAAGAAGGACTGTAACATTCAACACTTTTTCTTTATTCCTTTATTTTTCTGCCTTTATAGTCTATGTTTTGGTTTATTTATCTGTGCTTAAAGATGGCGTCGGAGAGTGGCGACAGGTATACAACACCTTTCACTGTATTTTGTAACAAAATACATGTGACAATGAATAAACCAAATTAAATCAAATCAATCCCAGTTTGCAAACAGCTCCACCGTCAGCCACAGCAGCCTTTTGAGGGGAGAGAGTACCAGATTTCCATCGGAACCAGTTTTTCTTTCTCTATCAACTGAAATCTATTGTCTATGAGAGTTGTGTAACAGAAATCAGAAAAATTTATTTTCTTTATTCATTAATGGGATGAGGGTGATGCTGGCTAGGCCAGCATTTATTGCCCATCCCTAATTGCCCAGAGGGCACTTGAGAGTCAACCATATTGCTGTGGGTCTGGAGCCACATGTAGGCTAGACCAGGTAAGGATGACAGTTTCCTTCCCGAAAGGACATTCGTGAGCCATGCATAACGAAAAACTGCAGACCTTGGAAATCTGAAACAGAATCAGAAATTGCTGGAGTAACTCAGCAGGTCTAGCAGCATCTGCGGACAGAGAAACACAGTTAACGATTTGAGTCTAGTGACTCTTCATCTGAACCTGAAAGGTTAACTCAGCTTTCTCCCTCCACAGATGTTGCCAGACCTGCTAAGTTTCTCCAGCAATTTCTGCCTTTATGTTAGAATAATGCATTTTAGTTTGCAAATAGAAAAGCATACTAGGGTTCCCAAATGTTAGACAAGAGACTTTCTAAGGCAAGGTTGTGGCAGAGATGCAGCAGACTGAAAGTAAAGACAGTAACTATTGAACTACAAAGGCTTAGTGGACCTATCAGACCTTCTTAAAAAATCAGCACCCATACTGGAATTAGTTGCTAAGATGTCAGCATGGTATATCCACTCTGTGCTTTCACTCAGAGAGTCGTAGAGTCATACAGCATGGAAACAGGCCCTTTGGTCCAACTAGTGCACGCTGACCATATTCCCAAACTAAACTAGTCCCACCTGCTCCCGTGCTTGCCCAACGTCCCTCTAAACATTGTATCAGAGATAAAAGGTACTGCAGATGCTGGAGAATCCGAGATAACAAGCATGGGGCTGGATGAACACAGCAGGTCAAGCAGCATCATAGGAGCAGGAAAGCTTGACGTTTCGGGCCTTGACCCTTCATCAGAAATGGGGGAGGGGAAGAGGGTTCTGAAATAAATAGGGAGAGATGGGGAGGCGGATAGAGGATGGATAGAGGAGAGGATAGGTGGAGAGGAGGCAGACAAGTCGAACAGGCGGGGATGGAGCCAGTAAAGGTGAGTGTAGGTAGGGGGGTAGGGAGGAGATAGGTCAGTCCAGGGAGGACGGACAGGTCAAGGGGGCGGGATGATGTTAGTAGATAGGAGATGGGGGTGTGGCTTGGGGTGAGAGGAAAAACAGGTTAGGGAGGTGGAGATGAGCTGGGCTGGTTTTGGGATGCGGTTGGGGGAGGGGAGATTTTGAAGCTTGTTCCTCTAAACATTTCCTATTCACTTATTTATGTAAATGTCTTTTAAACGTTGTAACTGTACCCGCATCTATCACTCTGGCAGTTCATTCCACACACAAACAACACTCTGTGTAAAAAAGTTGTCCCTTATGTCCTTTTTAAATCATTGTCCTCTTATCTTAAAATATGCCCTGACAAAGGGAAAAGACCCTTGTCATTTTATTTGTGCACCTCATGATTTTGTAAACCCCTCAGTTCTCAACCTCCTATGTTCCATTTGAAAAATGTCCCAGTCTTTCCAGTTTATTTTTATATCTCAAATGCTCCATTCCCAGCAACATACTAGTAAATCTTTTCTGAATCCTCTCCAGTTTAATAATATCCTTCCAAAACAGGACAACAGAACTATACATACTCCAGAAGAAGTCTCACCAACATCCTGTACAATCACAACATGACATCCTAACTCCTATACTCAAAGGTCTGAGCAATGAAGGCAAGCGTGCTAAGTACCTTCTTAACCACCCCGTCTACCTGTGATGCAGCTCTCAGAGAGTTATGTACCCGAACATAACTCAGAGAGTTATGTCTCTCTGTTCTACAACATTACCTGATGCACTACTATAAATCGTATAAATCCTGCCCTTGTTTGTTTTACCAAAATGCAATGCATCACATTTATCCAAATTAAACTCCATCTGCCACTCCTCAGCCCTTTGACCCAATTGACTCAAATTACTCTTTCTTGTGTAGTCCCTAGGGATCAAGGATAACTTTCGTTCACAGAAACAGAAGTTGCTGGAAAAGCTCAGCAGGTCTGGCAGCATCTGTGAAGAGAAATCAGAGTTAACGTTTCGGGTCCGGAGGAAGAGATTTTCAGCCACTTATCTCTGACACTCACTTTAAAGTCAACAAGGAACAATTTATTTATCTAACCCTAATAGTGAACATATTACCTGAACTATTAACAAACTGAATAAATCCTTTCCAACTACTAACGATTCTCAAATAAAGCAAGATTCTGATAGCATGCTGTTCCAATCAATGCAAGTCCCATTTATATAAAGCAAAAAAAAAATGGAACTTAGTCTCTCAAAATTACAGCCAGGTTACATGTCTCCTGGAATGTTCTTTACCTTCTCTGTCGATTCTTCTGTCAGGAATATTACCAAGTTGTGCCCTTGTTACTTAGATGGTGCTTTCTCTCAGACATAGAGGAGGTTGTGAGAGCCAGCGATTCTCTCTTGAGAGCTGAAAGCCGTTAGCTGTGGCAGATGGCAGCTAGCTCTGGAATCTTTGTCTAACTGCCCCCTTCTTTTGTACGCTTGATGACATATCAAAATTTATTACAATAGGATTGGTCCTATGTTGTCAAAATCATCATACTTAAGTTTAATAGGTTTTTGGTATCGAAGTACTTGGTTCAAATTGATTGGCTAAGATCAAAAACTTATTGTCTTGGTAAAAACTGCTTCTTAGCCTGCTAACCATATGGCTTTTTGATATAAATGTTTCCATTTGGGTGCTGTCTGTGTACTTGCAAACCTTCAAGCTGCTGCTCACAGACATCCATTTTAAATCTCTAGGCACAGGAAAAGCGCATGATTTTTCAAAGGGACCACTCAAAGCTTTGCCCCTAGCGTTTCACAAACACCAAAGTCTAACTTCCTGTACCCCAATCCACAAGTACTCTACCCGACTTCACAGCATAATGCATGACCAAGAAATATAAGCTAAGTCAAGTAATGCAATGAAATAGGTTTGTGCACATAGGTTTCTTCAAAATAAAATTAGGCTTGGAAGATTGTAGCTGACTCAGTTGCCATCACTTAAGGGCAGTTTTCAGTTCCTCCTGTTTTCAAGTTGGGTAAAATATTTACAAAGTAGTCTCGCATTTACTGAACATCATTGACTGGAAACAAAAATTAGCTGAGTTTCACTTTCTACATCTTCCCTGGACTCCAAGGGATTTTAGTTATTGGTTCCTCGGCTTGGGGAAGTTGACATCCAATATTTTATCAATAAGTTCGTGCGTGGAATGAACTGCCAGAGAAAGTGATGGATGCAGGTAAAGTTACAATGTTTAAAATATGTTTGGATAAGTACATAAATAGGACAGGTTTGGAGAAATGTGCGCCAAGCAAAGGCAGAGGAACTAGTTTAATTTGGGAACATGGTTGGCGTGGAGTGGTTGGATCGAAGAGTCTGTTTCCGTGCTGTATGATGCTATGACTCTAAAAGGAGTGAAAGAGACTGTCATGTGGCAAAGATTATGCACCATCAGGAAACATTGGCATGTGATCTTTGTTTTCTTTCAGGGTTTATCTCTATTGTGTCACTTTAGCTCATACAATGATAGTTACAGGGCCATCCTGTAAATATAAATTGTGTGGGTTTTTTTGCAATATGCGTACAAGCCCAAGAGAGAGAGGAGATGTACCATGACTTAAGGGTTTCCATCATGAAGAAGAACTGGAGGAGCTGTATTGTTCTCCTTGGAACAGAGAAAAAGATAGGGGGAAATTTGACAAGCCAAGGGATGCACCACAATGAACACAAAGACTGATGGAGAAACTCAGCAGGTCTGGCAGGATCTGTGGAGAGAGAAACAGAGTCAACATTTCAATCAGGTATAATTCTTCTTCCAAATCTGCTCTGAAGTTCCCACAGTTCTGAAGAAGACTCATACTGTTCTCGAAACGTTCACTCCATTTCTCTCTCCACAGATGCTGTCAGACCTGCTGAGTTTGTCCAGCATTCTCTGTGCCTGTTTCCAATTTTAGTATTTTCCTTTTTTAAAAATTCAGTTATTAAGTAGTTTTTTTTTCACTAAGATTAACTATCAGTTTGCAAATAATAATCCTTTCAATTTTGAATTAGGAATTATCCACCAACAAGCCAACATCTCTGAAAATCTTGGGGTAAAAGGTTAATTTATCTCTTTATTCCAATTATAACTGCTGAGCATGATCAGAAGGAGCTATGCTGTTATGATATCGGATTACATGTACCTGGGGTTGGGCATTGAAATGACTGTACAGCGGCCAGTATCCCATCACTAGGTCACCCTTCATTTGCACAAGCACAGTACATGGACTCTGACCAGCTAGCTCAGTACCAGAGCCTAGAGTGAGGAAACTCTCTGAAGCTCCTATTTATATCTGTCAACCAGGACTCCCTGGTTGACCCATGTTAACAGCCCCAATCATGAACTCATACTTGATGAGATTCACTTGGCCAACCTCAATCCAATCACTACAAGTACGTAGACTTTCAGAGAAGTCCCTTCTTACCATCTCCTGTATCAAGCTATACTCAGTCAAGACTGTTGCTGTTCACTGACAGAAGTATGAGCCACCTTCTATCCACAACCAAGACTTAATCACACTTTGAAAAGACATCTTTTCATGCCAACAAATTTCAAATAATGGAGGAAATAATTGGTTAGGCATATGCCAACATCCCCTGACTGTTGGGATTAGTGGAAGAGATGAGCAGCAAGGCTGAAACCCTGTTAAGAGACAGTTGCTTCATCAATGACCTTCCCTCCATCACAAGGTCAGAAGTGGGGATGTTCACCAATAACTGAACAATATGTAGCAATATTCGCAATTCCTCCAATACTGAAACAGTCCAATGTCAAACGCAACATGACCTAGGCAATATCCAGGCTTGGACAGACAAGTGGCAAGTAACATACAGGCCAGGCAAATGCCAGGCAATGACCATCGCCAATAAGACACAATCTAACCACTGCCTCTTGAGAGTCAATGGTGTTACCATCTCTGAATCCGCCACTATCAACATCCTTGGGGTTACCATTGACCGGAAATCAACTGAACTCACCACACAAATATTATGGTTACAAAAGCAGCCCAGCGGCTACTAACACTGTAGTGAATAACTTACCTCCAGACTCCCAAAGCCTGTCCATGATCTACAAAACACAAGTCAGGAGTGTGAGGGAATATTCCTCAGATGCCCATATGGGTGCAGGTCCAACAACATTCAAGAAGCTTAACACCATCTAGGACAAAGTATCATGCTTGATTGCCAATGCATCCACAAGCATCCACCCCATCTACCACAGACACTCAGTCACAACAATGTGTACTATCTACAAGATACACCACAGAACTTCATTAAAGATCTTTAAACAGGATCTTTCAAACCCATTACCACTTCCATCTAGAATGATAAGGGCAGCAGAGACATGGGAACTCTGCTATGGTCCAGACCAAAACTTCTCAAAAGATATGAAGAAGTTAGCCTAGACCCTAACTTTTTCTTATTTTATCAGCATTCCATATGCAATTTGAATGGTCAAGCTATCAGCCTTGAAGCAAAACATATTTTGCTTATACACTCTAATTAAAATACAACAAAAGAAAGAATTGGAATAATTTAACACTTTTGGGTAACTGAACAGATCGTTAGATTATTTAACTACTAGACAGTAACTGGTCCAATGTAGTAACATTCCACAAATACACCCTTGGCAAAGGCAAATTCAGTAAAATAGATTTGTCTCACATGTAATTCTGGAAGTAGGAAGAGAATGCCCATCTTTTAGCTGTAACTGAGAAAGGAAGAATAGCTTCCACATCCAGCCTCAAGACCCCAGTAGCAACCGTTGCTGAAAAACTAAAACTAAAAACCCTGGTTCTCTCGGAGCTTGACCCCACCCATTCAGATTGCTTCTGTTGTTCTGGCTTTAGAAAAAAAATCCCAAAATTCTCAAGCTGTTTACTTTATTGGCATTGGAGCAGACTGCTCATCATTTCTGACTCAACGTCTCCTCATAAGAAAAAGGACCAAATACACCTCTTAAAGCCATAATTATAGCATCACCAGCTGCAAATTCTCCTCCAAGCCACATTACAACCTCACTTGGAAATATATCACTGGTCCTTCATATTGCTGAGTCGAAATTCTGGAATTCCCTCCCTAAGGACTTTATGGGTCAACCTACAGCACATGAACTGAAGGCAGCTCACGACCACTTTCTTGAGGGCAACCAGGGATGGGCAAGAAATGCTGGCCAGCCAGTGACACCCACATCCCATAAATGAATTTAAAAAATGCAAAAGCATCAGGCAGGCCAGGTGCCAAAGATGTGCCTGAATGCCAAACCCATGGAAATTAGGTGCCTTCCCATGTGCCTTGTGGTATCAGTGTTGAAGGTATGATCTCAGTACTGTTACTGGGGATGAGCTTATTGGGCATCTGTAACCAAAGGGATTGGTTTCCAGGATTTGTTATCAATGAGTAAACAGAAATTAACCAGATTCTTGTTAATTGCAAGCATTTTCCTGACAGTATGGCGCTTTGTTTTGCTTTATCCAACTGGAATGCAACTGACTATTTTCAATAGATGGTTCACACATTCTGGATTCACTGTGTAGAAAGGGTTACTGTCTTCTCAGAACTCAGTGCCTTTGCAATTCACAATCTATGAAAGTCTATTACACGAGACATGACACTGTACTTTATTCTGGACCAGCAAGAGTTAAGAATTCAGAATATCATTGGAGTCAGGAAATCTTTCAAAGAGAGAGGTGATGACCTTGTGGCATTATCACTACCTGAGTCCCTGGATCAACAGCCCAATGTTCTGGGAACCCAGGTTCAAATTCCACCACAGCAGGTGATGGAATTTGAATTCAATAAAAACTTGAGATTAAGAGTTTAATGATGACCACAAGTCAATTGTCAGGAAAACCCACCTGGTTCACTACTAAATTTATATTAGGCAGGAAATGGTGTTGAACAGACTGTTCGGTCTGAAGGCTGATAAGTCCCCGGGACCCGATGGTCTGCATCCCAGGGTACTTAAGGAGGTGGCTCTAGAAATCGTGGACGCATTGGTAATCATTTTCCAATGTTCTATAGATTCAGGATCAGTTCCTGCGGATTGGAGGGTGGCTAATGTTGTCCCACTTTTCAAGAAAGGAGGGAGAGAGAAAACAGGGAACTACAGACTGGTTAGCCTGACGTCAGTGGCGGGAAAGATGCTGGAGTCAATTATAAAAGATGAAATTACGACTCATTTGGATAGCAGTAATAGGATAGGTCAGAGTCAGCATGGATTTACGAAGGGGAGATCGTGCTTGACTAATCTTCTGGAATATTCTGAGGATGTAACTATGAAGATGGACAAGGGAGAGCCAGTGGATGTAGTGTACCTGGACTTTCAGAAAGCCTTTGATAAAGTCCCACATAGGAGATTAGTGAGCAAAATTAGGGCACATGGTATTGGGGGCAAAATACTGACTTGGATTGAAAATTGGCTGGCTGACAGGAAGCAAAGAGTAGTGATAAATGGGTCCCTTTCGGAATGGCAGGCAGTGACCAGTGGGGTACCGCAATGTTCGATGCTGGGACCGCAGCTGTTTACAATATACATTAATGATATAGATGAAGGCATTAAAAGTAATATTAGCAAATTTGCTGATGACACAAAGCTGGGTGGCAGTGTGAAATGTGAGGAGGATGTTATGAGAGTACAGGGTGACTTGGACAGGCTAGGTGAGTGGGCGGATGCATGGCAGATGCAGTTTAATGTGGACAAATGTGAGGTTATCCACTTTGGTGGCAAGAACAGGAAGGCAGATTACTATCTAACTGGAGTCAAGTTAGGTAAAAGGGAACAACGAGATCTAGGTGTTCTTGTACATCAGTCAACGAAAGCAAGCATGAAGGTACAGCAGGCAGTGAAGAAAGCTAATGGCATTCTGGCCTTCATAACAAGAGGAATTGAGTATAGAAGCAAAGAGGTCCTTCTGCAGCTGTACAGGGCCCTGGTGAGACCGCACCTGGAGTATTGTCTGCAGTTTTGGTCTCCAAATTTGAGGAAGGACATTCTTGCTATTGAGGGAGTGCAGCATAGGTTCACGAGGTTAATTCCCGGAATGGCAGGACTATCATATGTTGAAATATTGGAGCGACTGGGCTTGTATACACTTGAGTTTAGAAGGATGAGAGGGGATCTGATTGAGACGTATAAGATTATTAAGGGATTGGACACTCTGGAGGCAGGGAGCATGTTTCCGCTGATGGGTGAGTCCAGAACCAGAGGACAGAGTTTAAAAATAAGGGGTAGGCCATTTAGAACAGAGTTGAGGAAAAACTTCTTCACCCAGAGCGTGGTGGATATATGGAATGCTCTGCCCCAGAAGGCAGTGGAGGCCAAGTCTCTGGATACTTTCAAGAAAGAGATGGATAGCGCTCTTATAGATAATGGAATCAAGGGTTATGGGAATAAGGCAGGAACAGGATACTGATTGTGGATGATCAGCCATGATCATAATGAATGTTGGTGCTGGCTCAAAGGGCCGAATGGCCTACTTCCTGCACCTATTGTCTATAGTCTATATTGTGTATTGTCTATAAATAAAAACCAAAAGAACTCTGAGGGAGGGTCACAGGACCCAAAATGTTAACTCTGATTTTTTTTCTTCACATATGCTGCCAGACTTGTTGAGCTTTTTCAGCAACTTCTATTTTTTTTTCCATCTGGTTCACTAATGTCCTTTAGGGAAGGAAACTGATATGGTTACCTGGTCTGGCCTACATGTGACTCCAGACCCACAGCAATGTGGGTGACTGTTATCTGCCCTCTGGGCCATTAGGGATGGGCAATAAACGTTAACCTAATCAGCAATGCCTTCATCCCATGAATGAATTTAAAAAAAAACCTGTGTCCAAGAATATGCAGAATCCAGAGTCAGGCAGATTGCAGAGTTTCAGTTTCAGAATGGAAAATTCAGGATCTCTTTGGCAATGATAGAACTTAATTAGAGAAATTGAGGTCAACTAAAACTCTATTACTTTTGTCTTAACTCACAGCAAGTCCTGAACTTGATGACCTACACTGGCTCTGGATCGAGTGACCTCTTAATTTCAAAATTCCCATTCTTTTTTCAAATCCCTCTATGGCCTTATTCCTCCCCATCCTCATAATTTCCTCAAAACATGCAACTCTCTGAGCTCTCTACACTCATCGAGACTAAGCCTTCCTGTTTCCTTCTTTATCTATTCATGTTACATTCAAATGACACCCACTGAAATATATGCAGCCAATCACACCTTATCTGTACACTTATGTTTCTTTACAATGCCCATCACCACTCTTGATGGAAGTTCCAGAACCTCCCCCCTCCCCGCACCGTATCCCTGTAACCCTGCATTTCCCATGGCCAATCCACCTAACCTGCACATCTTTGCAGTGCGGGAGGAAACCAGGGCACCCGGAGGAAACACCAATGCGGGGAGAATGTGCGAACTCCACACAGGCAATCACATGAGGCTGTAATCAAACCTGCTCCCATAGTCCAAAGATGTGCAGGTTAGATGGATTAGCCATGCTAAATTGCCCATAGTGCCCAGGGATGTGCTCTCCACACTATCGAAGACCTCCATTTTTGTTCTTCCTGCTCCCTCCTCCCCTTCCACTGACGTAAAAAGAATTCACATTTTAATCTTTCTTCACTTCCCATGAAAGATCATCTCAACCTGAGTCATGAATTCCCTTTCTCTTGAATGGATATCGAAGAATCAGTTGGGGCTAGTAACACTTTGCTTTCGTTATAGTTTTCTTGCAAATATTTGCCTGGCATCTGTGCCACAGGGCTGGTATTAGTCGCCCCTATTTAACTACCCTTGAACCGAGTTGCTTGATTGGACCATTTCTGAGGTCAGAGTCAAACACATGGCTGTGGGTCTGGAGTCCCATGTTGGCCAGACCAGGTAAGGGTGGCAGGTTTCCTTCCCTGGAGGATATAGTGAACCAAATGGATATCTACAACAGTCAACGATGGTTGCATGGCTGCCAATAGGCTAGCTTTTGGGTCCCATGTTATTGAACTCAAGTTTCATCCATCTGCATGGATTTCAAACCCTTGGTCCTAGAAGCAGAACTATTGTACTGCCTTAATTCCCATAGCTGTCTCAAATGTTAAATGGGACAATTTCCAGCTGGTAGTTTGCTTTGCAAACAGTCATGTGCAAAGCTTCTCTCCATTCTTGTCAACGTGTCCCAAAACCAGGGCTATAGGTAATTCAAACGTAGAAAGTATGAGCAGGAGAAGGCCATTCAGTCTTGAGCCTGCTCCATCATTCAATACGATCATGGGTGATCATCCAAGAACTTGTTCCCACTTTCTTCCCATACCCTTTGATCCCTTTAGCCCTAATAGCCATAATGAACTCATTTTGAAAACATTCAATGTTTTGGCCTCAGTCACTTTCTGTGGCAGAGAATTCCAGAGGCTCACCATTCTCTGGGTGAAGAAACTTCTCTTTATCTCAGGCCCAAATGGCCTAACCAGTATGGTTTAACTTTGAATATTGGTTCTGAATGACTAACATGGGTCTCTGCATTGCTGGTTTCATGATATTATCGATTGGACTCCACCTCCCAGCTCCTATGTATTAGTTCAGGTCTGGGAATTGTGGCACATTTCCAATGGTGCCATTACACCCAGACTCTGGGTGAAGACGATTATCAGGCTTTAGAGAAATTGCTCATTCCACACTCCCCTGTGTCCTTAAACCATTCGCCTTGTCTTTCCATTTTGGTTTTCTGTTTGAACATTTCCTCCAGCTTCAGACGTCCAGCCTTTTGGAGCCTTTCCCCTGTCTGACTGTTCTAGTCAAATTCATAGAGTCATACAGCATGGAAACAGACCCGTCGGTCCAACCAGTCCATGCTGAACATAATCCCAAACTAAACTAGTCCCACCTGCCAGCTCCTGGCCCATATCACGCCAAACCTTTTTTATTCATGTACTTATCCAAATGTCTTTTAAACGTTGTAATTGTACCCGCATCCACCACTTCCTCAGAAAGTTCATTCCATGTGCAAATCACCCTCTATGCAAAAATTTGCTCCTCATATCTTTTACAAATCTCTCTCCTATCACCTTAAAAATGTGCCTTCTAGTCTTGAAATCGCCAATCTTAGGCAGACCAGCTGAAATGCATAGCTGCCTTTAAAAATTACAATCACAAGAAGCTGTAATTAATGAATCCTTGGAATCCAATGAGAAGAGCACTGCTTTTTTTTTGTGCTGCTGTAGCCTTTATGTTAACCAGCCCACCTCTCGAATGAGGGAGACATTTATTTTTAAATAGAATTTGAAAGTGTAGATTAATCGGTTGCTGAAGGGCTCCTGCTTTCAGAGATAAACAGACTCCTAATGATTGAGATCCCAGAATCCCTTGTCCCTGGATCGATACCAAGCCAGATCTTCTCCTCTGCCTTAATTGTAAAGATTTCCTTTAAAAAAGACCCAAGAAATATGTCCAAAACACAGCAATACATTGTAATTTGGCACAGTGCATTTTGCACTGTGTTTTACTGCCTGTTTTCAGTTCTTTACTGCCTTTCAATTACAAGTAAATGGCAGTGCCCTGCACCAGGATCAATAGGGATCATTAAAAAGATGGCTGCATCGAGTGCAAGAGGAAACATGGTCTAACAACACAGACAAGCCTGATGGCATGAATCTTGTCTTGTCTCCTCTGTCAGTCACACCGACGAGGGAACGGGTTTAGGAGGAAGCAGATTGCTTCTATAAATAATTTCCCTATCGCCACCAATCCACCCATCTAAACCTGCCAAATCAATGCAAGGAAATGGAACCACAGCCATTTCATCCTCCAGCCCGACCTCTTTTTTCCCTTTATTTGTTCCCTGGATGAGGGCGTAGCCAGCTGGATCAGCATTTATTTCCCATCCCTGATTGAAAGTCAACCACATTGCTGTGAGTCTGGAGTCACATATAGGGCAGACCAGTTTCTTTCTCTAAAGGACATTAGTGAACCAAACGGAAACCAAAAGAACTGTGGATGCTGTAAATCAGAAACAAAATCAGAAATTGCTGGAAAAGCTGAGCAAGTCTGATAGCAACTGTGGGGAGAAATCAGAGATAGCGTTTCAGGTTGCGTGAACCAGATGAGTTTTCCCGACAAAAAACAATCATGGTCATCATCACTCTTAATTGCAGACTTTTTTTTAAGAATCAAATTCAAACTCCACCATCTGCCACAGTGGGATTCAAACCCATGCCCCCAGAACATTAGCTGGGTCTCCAGATTCATTCTTGAATGATAACACCACTAGGCCATCACCTTCCCTGTTTCTCATTCCCTCAATTTCTTCCCCTCTGCTGCTGAAGCTGCACTCCATGACATCAACCTCAACTGAGTGGGTAGTACTCAGTCAGTTGAGTAACGAGATGCTGGGCTCAGAGAGTTGAGCACAGGGGCTAGGCTAACATTACCCATGTCGTACTGAGGAAGTGCCACACTCTCTATCTGTGCTATTATGATGCTTTAAAACAAGGCTCCAAAAAGTCTCTGAGGTGGGAGCAAAAGAATACATGATATTATTTAGGGGACCTTTCACTGGTAACATTTAACCATTATTCTGTGTCGCTAAAAGCAAGGTGTCTTGACTTTGTCTCATGCTATTTTGTGGGACCTTGCTGGGCCTCAATCACTTGGCACATTTCTATATGATAGCAGTGGCTAAACAGCAATAATAGTATATCATTGGCTCTAATGTGCTTTGAGATGTCTTGAGGTAGTGAACATTGCTGTATAAACCCATTTACAGGAGGCAATGGTCTATTATAGTCTATTATCACTGGACTATTAATCCAGAGACGCAGGTAATGTTCTGATGACCTGGGTTTGAACCCCAGCACAGCATATTTGAATTCAATAAAAATCTGGAATTCAGAGTTTAATAGTGACCATGAATCCATTGTCAATTGTCAGGAAAAAAAGCCTCTGGTTCATTAATGTCCTTTAGGGAAGGAAACAGCCAGCCTTAGCTGGTCTGGCCTACATTTGACTCCAGACCCGCAGCAATGTGATTGACTCTTAAACAGCCCACGGAGCAATTAGAGATGGGCAATAAATGCTGGTCTACCCAGTGGTGCCCTCCTCCCATTAATGAATAAGAAAACAAATTTATTTCAAGGTAGTTGCCAATGTTTTGTAACCTGGTTTTGAAGCAGCAATATGTTGTTGGGGTGTGGAGAATCCAGTTGATGAGTCCTATTCACTCCTTCAAACTATGCTTTCATGGGATCAATGCACAGCAATCAGGAGCAATCATGCCAGTTCCTTTTTTCTGAAAAGGATCATTGACCAGTCATAGTACCCTGGCTAATTGGGATCTACTCAATAGTAGAGATCCACACCAGTCAAGCCTTAACCTGTCCTGCATTGCTTTCACCTTTGAGATCAACATGAAATGAATGCACTTAAACTGACCACTCACTTAAAACCATGACAAATTCCCTTTTGCACTGATTTCACAAGCGAATAACATCTACACTGTCTGTCTTACACCGAAGCTAAAATCAAGTCCCACTGAGCCATCAGTGTTGTGCCATACTCTTCACTGTGCACTAGAATGTCTAATGTGAGACAGCTCTGACTCTCTGTAACAATCAGATTCCTAGCTGAGAAGCAAGCAGCACCATAGTTTTTCAATTTAGATTGCATGAATTGTTCTCTTAAAGTAAGGTCATGTTGGCTTCAGACTAATGCTGTGTTGTTCTAGCAGAATGCCCGCATGATAACAGCTCTCTTTCAGCACACAGAGTTCTGTGTGATGCACTGAAAGTCTTGTCAGTTACATCACGCTAAAGAGTAATTAACTGGAATTGATGAATGCCCACTTTGACAGCATCTCTGAAGAGATGTCCTGGAGTATCCACAGTAGTGCCGATCATTAAAGAGTTAATAAGATTTTTGCTTTGGCTTTTGTGAGGTAATGTTCAGATCTGACGTGTGAAAAAAGGGCTTGCTGTTTCATACTAAGAAGAAAGTAAGATTATTGTAAAATTAAAGTTCAAAAAGATGTGATGAAAACAGAGATAACTTTGGTTTTAATAAATCATGGATCGAAGAAGGTGAGGAGTTCACAGTTTTCGTCTTGTGTGGAAGAATAAGATAGGAATCGTAGTCAGTTCTATGAGACTTTGAGATAAATTCACAATTCTAACAGGGAGTTGTGTTCAAAGCGACTGTAGCTTACAATTTCACTGGTGTATCGTGGCCCTGCAGTATGTGCTACCATGGGAGTGAGCTTGAGGACTTTAAGGTATTGGATTCACAGTTCGGTTTGCATTGGGCTGAAGTTTGCTTATTGTCAGCTAAGTGACAATTGCATCTAGTTTATTTTTGGTGGATTTTTCACCATAAGGTCCAGCAAGATTTCTTAACCTATCTTACTGAACTGGTCTCATTAACTACCAATCCCACCTAATGCTGCGTCTCTCGTCTGATTCTATTCCCCATCTTACCACAGGCTATTCCCAGAACAACACACCACTCAGCAGATGTCCTCTGAAAGGCCAGCATTGTTTGAGTTCACACCATCTTTAAACTGCAGCTGTACCCCTGGGCAAATGTTGGTAATCCAGCGTTGTGTCTCATCAGCAATGTAAGGGTACAGCAAATGCTGAAGGAGAGACATGATAGACTTGGCATATTAACTGTGGGAGGCAAGGCATTCTTATTGGTGCAGGTGGAGAGGTTGCCGGACTGAGTGTGTGAGTAAGTAGATGAGTGAGTAAGTGAGTAGGCTGTACAGAGGACATGCCTTAATGTCTCAAGATGGCGGAGGCGGAGTAGGCAGTATTCGGACTTCTCAGCCTGGGACTCAACCTTCCATCCATTTTCTTTTTCCTTTTTCTTCCTCTCCCTTTAAGATTTTGAAGTCTTTTTTACAAGAAAACTTACCTTGGAGTGGCTGAGAGTCAGAGCGGATTGGGCTGGAGGCCTGGAGTAGAGCAGGACGGTTGTTGGACTGGGGTCTGGTGCGAACAGTCAGCAGTGGGCAATGCCGGTCAGACTACGTATGGGAGCCAGTGTGCTGATCTACGGCAATGTAATATTTTATCTGTAATCTGTTTATCTGACTGTAATGTCTATTCTTTTAACTATGTCTTATTTCTAACTTATACTATGAATCATTGTCAGGTAATGCAACTTTTTTCTTGTATCTGAGATTGTTACCTCGGTACTTTGTACTTAAGATGGCACAATGAGAGGTGACAATGTAAACTTTTCACTGTACTTCTGTACTTGAGTACACATTACAATAAGAAAACCTAATTCGAATGCAAGCTTAGTGGTGTTGTTGTTTGGTGTTGGCGAGGGTGAGTGGGGAAGATGATGCATGCATTACTGAGTGCAGTAGAGCTTGAGTCTTAGTGGGAGCTGGATGTAGGTGCAGGAATAGAGTGAGTGTGATGTTTCGGAGAGAAGGTGATGGCACTTATGCTGGCAGAGTGGAGAAGGCATTGACCTTCTTCCTACACCACTGGGCATGTTCCCAGATTGTTGAAACTGCGTTGACCCAGGCCGTGACCTTGGCAAGTTGATCCAGGTACTCTGGCTCTTATTAAGATGGGGTAGAAATCCATCATCTTTCTTGGTATGAGGCTCAAATGGAAATTAATGAGATAGGCTTGGTAAGATCCGGTAAGAAATCTAGCATTAAGAAACATTCCACTAATGTTTCTGAACTCTCTCCCTCCCTACTCTGGTGATGTAGGTGGATTGCAGAGCGCTGTGGGTGTTAAATTGTATTTCTTTCCTTCTCTCTTCCTCTTTCTCCCAATCCCAGTTACAGGTTGCATGTCCTGGCTGTCTCTGGTGGATACAGGACTGTGACCAATCTCGACACCGGTTTGGAAGATGGTTTAGTATATGCTGATAATGGCAGATCATCTTCCCAGAATGCCATGCAGCAAAGAACCTGCTCTATCTCCATCATCAGGGAATTACGTTACCCTCATAGATTAGTGTTAGCTTCTTTGGAGCAGAGGTAGCTATTTTTTGACTAACTCAATGAGCTAAAAGGCTTTTTTTCTGCGCTGTAGACTGCTAAACCTGAGACAATGTGCACTTTGCCAAAAAAAGTCACTAAACAAAAACAGAAAAAAGGGGTAATCAGGAGTTGGAATGAAGAGGAGGAGGCAATTGGATTGATAAAGGAATATGAGATTGATACGGAATACGGAATCCATACACCAAAGCAATGCCACAACACTGGAAGGATGTCTCTCTGGCACAGCATACTAAAGCAAAAGGGGAAGGAACTTAGAACTGAGGGAAAAAGGTATCAATCAAGGGCAGAATCTTTTGGTTCAGTACTAAAATTTGCTTCTTCCTTACATCTTTTACTCCCTGTAAATTTTCTGTTGTTAGTTAAATTCAGTCAGGCAGGAAATAAACCACAGAGGACAGCAACTGCGAGAAAACAATGCCCTGTGCTATTTTTATTAAGGACAAAATATACCCATAGACGCTACTGAACAAAAAATATTTTACGAGCTGGCTAAACCTCATAATCTAGCATGTTTATCAGAGATGACCTGATGAAAGTCTTTGTAATTATGAAGGGATTTAATAGGACAGACATAAAGGAGATCTTTCCACATGAGCATGATTGTCATTAATAAATCCAGTAGACAATTCATGAGAAATATCTTTATAAGAGAATGGTTAGGATGTGAGGCTTACTACTGCATGTATTTCATGGAATCACCAGTTATTTGAAAGTGCGATGTAAGGTGTATTATTTATTTATATTTTAATAGATTTGTTTTAGAATTTGGATTTGAACCATTGGCATATGTGTAAGGTCTTTATCTCTGGAGGGGTTTACTGATTCGCTTAAAGGCATTTCTGTAGACACGGCAATTTCATTTTTAAAAAATTAAAAGTTAAATTAAAAATTGAAATTAAAAAGTCTGAGAGAGAGAGTTCTTGGGTCTGTTTTCACTTGGAAAGTATATTTTATGACTGAACAAAGTAAACAGAAACAAAACAGAATGTGATGAAAAAGGCACACAGTTAGTGTTGGAATTGTAAAAAAAATTGAACTTCCCAGACATTGGGAAATTAAAGAACTTCAGTTGGCTAAAAAAACAGCTTAGAGAAAGATAGGTGGAAGCCATACTAGTTTTAGAGAGCATGTAGAAAGGTACTCAAGAAATGAAGGAGAAAATTTGGAACTAAAAACTGACATCAAGATGTTAACAGGTTTCCCTTATGATAACATTTGACATAACAAAGCCAAATGCTAGACGTTAAATGGAAGATCAATTGCAGTAATGGGAATGATTCAGAAATCTTCAGAAAATGAGGCGTTAGGGAAAGAAGCAGGTACTAAACTAAACCTTTTGGAATATTGACAAAGGGAATCAGACCATTGTTCTGAGTTATTGTTTTGAGTATTTTGTCCCTAGAGGGAAACTTCCTTGTGCTACAAATCGAGGAAGTTAAAAAAAAGGTTTTGAGAGACATTGGAACTCTTCAGGTACTGATGCTGACTGATGGTATTTATCCTCTCAAAGGGTTCAACGAAAGAGAACTACGAACTGGACGTATATATGGAGGTGAAAAACCGTAAAACTATAAGATATAGGAACAGAGATAACAAGGTGTGGAGCTGGATGAATACAGCAGGCCAAGCAGCATCGTAGGAGCAGGATGCTGCTTGGCCTGCTGTGTTCATCCAGCTCCACACCTCGTTATCTCGGATTCTCCAGCATCTGCAGTACCTATTATCTCAGATATAAGAGCAGAATTAGGCCATTTAGTCCATCAAGTCTTCTCCACCATTTGATTATAACTGGTACATTTCTCAACCGCACTCTCCTTCCTTCTGCTCATAACCTTTGACCCCATTAGTAACCCATAACCAATCTGTCTCTGTCTTAAATAGGCTCAGTGACTTTACTCTCTATTGCCTTCTGTGGCAATGATTTCCCCAGATTCACCACCCTCTGGTTGAAGAGTTTCCTCCCCATTTCTATTCTAAAGGGCCATCCCTTCACTCTGAGGCTGTACACTTGGGTCCTAGTCTCTCCTACTGGTGAAAACATCTCCATATCCACTCTAACCAGGCCTTTCAGTATTTTGTAAGTTTCATTGAGATGAAACCAGTCTCATTATACAGAGTTGGATTAAAGAGTGACTTTAGTAAATCGAAAAGTTGTAACAAGAGTAATAAAACAAATTCCTACAAAAGGAAATAATTTACTGTTGGGAAATAGACTGACAGGTTCAAGAACATTTACCAAGGGTGGTTTAACAAGCAATGGAGGTAGAATAGACAGAAGTTCTACAAGACGAGCATCCTGGATTGTTTCCTGGCTTTGTTCGGACTGGATTTCAGGCCTCTAGAAAAAAAGGGAGTCAAAGAAACAAGGAGATGATTTAGAAATTCAGTTTTCAGATACAATTTTTGAAAACTTTTAGCTAAAAGCGGAAAAGCTAAACAGAATGAAGTTGAGATGTGTAGCTCACCTTCTTTAATAGGAATACAACAAATGGTTTTGAAATGGAAAGAGTTACACGAATCATCCAACTCAAAGATTGAATCAGAAACAATGCCTGAATGTCATTACTCGAAAGACAAAGTATTAATGAGGAGATGGAGACCGCCAGCCTGAGAAATGGGCAGTGGTCCATAAGATGATTGTTCCATCTGTCTATCATAATGAAATTTACAAAAGCTCATGAAATTCCAATGGCAGGTCACCACAATGACTTTGCAATAATCAGTATCTTTGTGACACATTTATTTTCAACACTATCATGATGGGCGAGCACCAGCTGCTATGACTCAGTTCAATGATGTCATTGCCCATCATAAACTTAATTTCTTTCCTCATTTGAGTGAATATTTTTGGATTGAGTCTGTAATGCATTGCCCACATTAACATTTGGAGCAGCCGAAAGAGTTTTGTCCTGACCTATCCCCACAATACAGATTCTTAATCCTGTAATAACCTTTGTGAGCCGTTTTGATATATCAAGATGTTATTTAACTTTTTAAGCACCTCTATGTTTTCAAATCCAATTGTTGAAAGGTCACCTTTTGAATTTTCAGTTTCTGATTCTTTCTCCAATTGTTCTGAAATTTCTATCTCATCCCCTCTCCTTTCACTACTGTAAATACACTTGTGTTCCAAGTTATTGTCTCTGTTATAATATCGTATCAAACTATTAACTTGACATACTTACCACCTGAGTCAGTTCATTGAGTTTCTTTTTGAATTGATAAAGTCCAACGAACCTTGCTTTTAAAGGCTGCTCAGAAGCAGGTAACAGCACTAACATGTAACGTCCCACTGCAACATTTCAAACTTTGGCCTTTTTAATCTGCTCTGGTTTATTCAGTATCCTTGAAATGATTCTTTTGTCAACTCACAGACATTTATCAATGAAACTCAAAATATAAGTTGGAAGGGTAATCTCTGAGCTTTGGTTTATCTATTCTTCTTTAATTGATTTATGTGGTCCTCTCACTTCATGTTCGTATATTTGTTCAAAAGGACTAAATCCTGTGAACTCATTAAGAGCATCCTTATGGTAAATCATAACAAACGAATTCCTTTATCCAAATCATTAGGACATTCTTGTCAATAAATTTTAATCATGGTCTTCAAAATTTGATTGCAACTATTCGACACACCTTAAGATTGTGGCTGACGTGCAGAAAACATAAAATACTTTATTTCTGCAGTGATTATAATGAGGTCAGCCAGGTGGACCTCATAGAATATGAGTTCCCTGATTGGGCCAGATTAACAGCCCCAATCAGGGAGCCCTGGCTGACAGATATAAATTAGAGTGTTAGAGATTCTGTTCTCTGAGTGTTGGTTCTGAGGAAACCAGACCTGAGTCAATGACTACACGTGTGTAAGTAAAGGGTGACTTGGTGATGGGATGCCAGTCTCTGTGGAGTTATTTCAATTTCCAAACTAGTTATAATTTATTTGAATATTTGTGACATAAAATTTGAATCCTGGTCTGACTGTCTTTTTTCGGGTAATGCACATGCTGTAAAAACTTTCTCTATCACTTGTGCAATAATTTTGCCAAAAAGCATTGCTTCAGAAAATCTACTGGAATTTACAGAACCATACAAAAATACTAGCAGCTATCCCTGGTTTTAGATCATGGTTCTGTCCAATCTAGTAAAACCCTGCTGCAAAGCTCTTCAAAAGCAGGTTTTGGAACTAAAGGTATTTACCACTCTCCAAATGTATGGCATGTCTGGCAAATTTTGACTGCGTCTGCATGTAATACTATCAAATAAGAAGTTTTACTATTTTGGCCAGTGTTTCCCTAATATCCAAGACAGTACAGAAGCTTCCAGCAGAAACTAACATTTACAAGATGGCAACAATGATGGACATTTGAAGGTTTCCTTTAACTGTACCACATAAGGTAAGAGATCAGAGTTATTGGAGGACAGATATCATGGAAAATTGCAAAGATTTGGAAAATGATAGAGATAAGGAAGGGGTGAGACCATGGAGGGTTTCGAAAATACAGATGAGGACTTGAGAATGAAAACGGAGGTGTTAGTAGGTCAGCAAACACAAGGGTGTTAGGGGAATGGAACAAAAACAGAAATTTCTGGCAAAGCTGAACAGGTCTGGCAGCATCTGTGGAGATAAATCAGCGTTAATATTATGGTCCAGTGACCAGGAATGAGACTTGCTGTGAGTTACAAGAATTTTGGGTGATCTCAAGGTTACAGCAAATAGGCTGTAGGAGACTATGGGACCAGGCAAGAATGTAATAGAAAAGTGGAATTTAGACATAACAAAGATGTGAATGAGACCACCCATGTTGGGTGTATTTTTTCCTTCACTCATAGGATGTGGACATTCCTCGTTGCCCTTGAGAAGGTGGTAGTGAACTGTCTTCTTGAACCATTGCAGTCGACGTGCTGTAAATAGAACCACAAGGGAGGGAGTTCCAGGTTACTAAAGGAATGGTGATATACTTCCAAGTCAGGATGGTGAGCTGCTTGGAGGGGAACCACCACTTGCTGATGTTCCCATGTATTTGCTGCCCTTGTCCTTCTAGATGGAAGCTGCCATGGGTTTGGTAGGTGATTTCGAAGGAGTCCTTGGTGAATTTCTGCAGTAGTACGCCCTGCTGTGACTGAGTGTTAGTGAGTCGGCCATAGGATGGCATTTAGACGGAGAGTAATTTTTGAAAATAGCAAACCTGTTTCATTCCACATCCGCTCATTTTATTTCAACAATCAGTTCAAGTACAAAACCTTGTGGGGGGGAGGGGAGGTTTAAGGCAAAAAAAGATAGATTGAAGCAATGTAGCGCCAACACTGAGGTGGAAATACTGAGTAAGAAGGACAACTAAACAGAGTTTCCCATTAGTGGAGAATACAGCTTTGCTGACTCAGAGGTTTCTAGACAGATCAATACGAGGTGGGCCATCTTTCAAAGTTTAACAGCAATACATTTTATCTAACAAAGAGCCACAAGTATTTTTCATTACACTTGGGCTCCAGAGAAAGCAAGAGAAATTCCCCACCTTGTTTTAATAGTTACAAGAAAGCATGCCATTTGTCCCAACTAGTCCCTGTTGATGTTTACCCCTAGTCCCTTCATTCAGCCATTTCTCTAAAATATGCCTAAACATTGACATTGACTGAGTCTTTTCATTTGGCAACTGAAGTGTTGGGAAAGACTGCAGAAACAGAGGAATATAGGGGTCCTTGCTCACCTGTCACAATAAGCTAGTGCCCAAGTTCAGCAGATAATAGGGATGGAAGATGAAATGTTGGCCTTTATTTGAAAGGGAATGGAGAATATAAATAGGAAGGTTTTGCTGAAACTAAACAAGATACCACTTAGACTGCAGCAGAATACTGTGAATAATTATAGTTTCCCTAACTAAGACACTCCAGGGAAAGTTCATTAGCTTGAAGCCTGTTACCTATAAAATTCGAACCAGGCTACACTGGTTGGATACAGGAAAGATGTTCTCAATGGTGGGTGATTCAGAACTGGGGTGTTAGTTCAAGGAAAATGGGTAAACCTTTTGAGACTTTTAAACCTTTTAAGAGGTGAGCAGAGAGTGATGAGCCTGCAGAATTCATTACCACAGAAAATGGTTGAGGCCAAAACATTGGGTTTTCAAGAAGGAGGTAGATATAGCTCTTGTTGCTAAAGGAATCACAGGAGGGTGGGATTAGGGTATTGAGCTCAATGATCAGCTATGATCATACAGAATGACTGAGCAGGCTCTCGGGGTTGAAGGTCTATTCCTGCTCCTATCTTCAATATAACTCAGGCATGGAGGGGTTTTCTTATAGGAGCAGTTGAGTAGGTTGGGTTTATAGTCATTGGAGTTTAAAGAAAAGCAGGAGACCTAATTGAAACATAGGGGGACTGGACCAAGTAGATGTGGAGAGGTTGTTTCCCCTTGTGGGACAGTCTAGGATCAGAGGGCAGAATCTCAGAATTAGGACTTGCACGTTTAAGACAAGAGATGTGGAGGATACTTTTCTCTCAGAGGGTGGTGAATCTGTTGAATTCTTTACCACAAGAGGACTGTCAAGGCTGGGTCGTTTCCTATATTGAAGACTGAGACAGACAGTTTTTTTTCAATTAGTAAGGGAATCAAGGGTTAAGGGGAAAAGGCAAGAAAGTGGAGTTGAGGATTATCAGGTCAGCCATGATCTCATTGAATGGTGGAACAGACTTGATAGGTGGAATGGCCTATTTCTGCTCTTCCACTTCATCCCTTATTCTGAGAGTCTGTTTCTGATCCTGGAATGCCCCACTGTCAGGAGCAACCATTCTTTTTGCCCCTGTATCATAAAGCCCTTCAAGAATCTTTAAAGCTTCAATGAGATCACCCCTCATTCTTCTAAACGTGAGTGAAAGCTGGCTCCGTCTGCTCAATCTCTCCTCATACAGCAGTCCTGCCAGCCCAGCAATTAATCTCTAACACATTAACACGTTGTCATTTAATTAGGCCACCATTGGTGAGAAACTCACACAACATATTGCACAACACAACAATCAAAATGCCTTCAATGAAAATATATCACTTTGTTTTGTGCGTGTGGCTATTTTTAAAGTCATCTATTGCACTTTTTGGTTGCACACAGCTGTCATGGCAAAACTTGCATCATTTCTTGGTTGAAATTATTAGCTTGTCCAAGAATTGCAGCCACAAGCAATTAATAATGTGAAATGAATACATTTTGACAAGTAATAAAACAATACTGTTATTGTCGTGGGACATGAGGACAGCAGTTATTAATGTTCTCTTTTAATTTAAAAGAGAGATATTACTAAGGTTGCCCAAAAGAATCCTATTAATCAACCCCATTTTTCAGTCCTCCAATCCATAGTTTGGACTGAAGGGTGTGGGGTGCGTATTCTAAGCTAACGCTGCACAATTTGAGATGGCACACTGCGGAGAGATTTGGCCCATTGCATCGATGCTAAAGGAACAAAATTGATGGGAGATTCAGGTCCATAAGGTTAATGAGCATTTGGATGGCCATTCCTGTTTGCAAGTTATATTTGGTATAATGCACTAGGTGAGAAAGGGTATGGGGTCTAAGAAATAGAAAGCTTAAAATCGAAAATGTGCTTTTAAATGCAACCCACACAGGGTAACTAAAATTGGAAACTTGTTTCTTTTCACAGCTTACTTGCGTGCAGGGATATTGATGTTTTTTTTCCTTCAATTAATAAGCAATCTTTCTTTCTGGTCTTTTAAATCTATTATCTGCCAAGCTTAATGAAAGCTACAAGCTTGACACTGTTGTAAAAAATGGCAATAATTTCTAATAAACCAACAGCCATTATTGTGACAGAGATCAACGCGATCAATAAACAGCAGTTGACAAATCTGTGGCTGTTCAGAGGCTCCTTTTGTGAATCATATTCTTCCCAGTGATTCTTCACCATTACTGAATGGGAGGAGGGGTCCAAAGCATGATTAGTCCCTCATCCCTCATTCGCTTTACCCCATTGTGAAAGCCAGCTGATATCTCTCCTGCAGAGAATGCACGGACTAACGCAGATCTGCAAGTCCAAATTCTGCCTATCGATAACAGTTAGTGTGATGGATGATCCCATCTGCATCCTTGCAAGACAGTCCTGCAATTTAAGGCAAATTCTATCCCAGTCCATCAACTGGTGAAACCACAAACCACCTGCCTCCGAAGGGTTCAAATGAGAAAGTCAATGATGTGCGGGCTGTTACATCCACCTTTGTTCATCTGAAGAGACAGCTTTTCTTTCTCTCTGTCATATTACAATGTTTCTTTCTCTCTTTGATGTTCATTAAAGTGACAGATGATGGGGAGAAATGGCACTCTCCCTTGCTTTATGTCCTTTGGTAATGAATCGCAAGGCGTTGCCTTTATTACTTGAGCCAGAGGTGGTTTCAATCTACTGATGCATTCCCCTAATGATGTGTGCCGACCCCAAGAAGAACACCTCACTGACTTTACCCAGTCGTCACTAACAATATAGGTGTTGTGTTCCTGGTTCAAACAGTCTGCAAGGGAAAGTGAAAAATTTGCCATCCCCCAGCAAGGCTGGCATGCAAAGGGAATGTCCCACAAAGCATTTCCAACCCAATTGCACAGTCTGCTCTGCAAACATTCTTGCCAATAGGTCTTTTTCACCGTATCTGAAAGTCAAAGTACTTCTAGAATTAGAATTAGAATTTAGAATTAGAATTTAGAATTTAGAATTGGAATTGGAATTAGAATTTAGAATTTAGAATTGGAATTAGATTTTATTGTCACATGCACTCAAGTACAGGATTCCAGTATACAATGTCACCAGGCATGGCACCATCTTAGGTACAAAGGTGGCTAAGTACAAAATCTTAGGTACAAAGTAGAAAAATAAGGAGTGGTCTAAAGCTTTTGTGCATTGTCTGTCAAGTCACTGGACATTCTTTTCAAGCATTCCCTCCCAACAAGGAGGATATTGCATTCTAACCTACACAAATGGAATCTATTAGGAAAGATGGACCAGTCTAAGGTTCTTCACTCTAGAAAAGAAGAAGGGTGACCAGACAGAGATCTTTAAAATGATGAAGGGACTTTGATAGACAGGAAGCCATGCGGAGATGAAAATGCCAAGCAATCTGATACAGTTCTCACTTATGGACTTTTTAAAAAAATCATTCACATGATGCAGCTGTAGCTGGCTGGGCAGCATTTATTGCCCATTCCTAATTGCCCAGTGGACAGTTAAGAGTCAACCACATTGCTGCGGGTCTGGAGTCATGGGGGAATTCAATTTGCAGGAGGACTGGAAAAATCAAGTTGGTGGCAGAGCCCAAGAAAAGGAATTTGTGGAATGTCTACGAGATGGTTTTTGGAGCAGGTTGTGAAACAGTCCACTAGGGAACAGGCAATTCTGGATTTAGTGATGTGTAACGAGATGTGATTAGGTAGCTTAATGTGAAGGAACCCCTCGAGACAGTGACCATAATGTGATAGAATTCACCCTGTGGTTTGAGAGGAAGAAGCTGGAATCAGAAACTGTATTACAGTTGAGTAAAGGTAACTACAAAGACATGAAGGAGGAGCTGGGCAGAGTTGATTGGAAGGGGAGCCTAGCAGGAAAGACATGGAGCAGCAATGGCAAGAGTGAACATTGGGAAGATGTTTCCACTAGTAGGAGAGACTAGGATCCAAGGGCGCAGCCTCAGACTGAAGGGATGACCCTTTAGAAATGAGTTGAGGAGGAATTTCTTCAGCCAGAGGGTGATGAATCTGCGGAACTCATTTCTACAGAGGCCTATGGAGGCCAAATCATTGAGAGCATTTAAGATAGAGATAGATAGGTTCTTGATAGTTAGGGGAATCAACGGTTCCGTGGAGAAGGGGCAAGAGAAAGATATCAGGCAGGACTGAATGGCAGGGCAGACATGATGGGCTAAATGACCAAAATCTGCTCCTATATCTTATATGTTTCTTAGATTTACAATGTTGTCTTTGCCAAAGCGGAAGACAGCTGCACTGGGAAATCCAACACAGTTGGGGTATTGGCTTGGAATAGTTTCTCCTCCCATTTCAGGTGCACCAGGTTTAAGCTGCACTGTGGAGTTATCACTGCAACACTGAAGAAATGCTGAATTGTCAGATGTTACATTCTTTTAAATCAGATTCTGAACCAAATCTTCAGGGTGGCACAGTGGCTCAGTGGTTAGCACTGCTGCCTCACAGCACCAGGGGCTTGGGATTGATTCCACTCTTGGGCGACTGTCTGTGTGGAGTTTGCACATTCTCCCAATGTCTGCGTGAGTTTCCTCTGGGTGCTCCAGTTTCCTCCCACAGTCTAAAGATGGGCAGGCTAGGTGGATTGGCTATGCTAAACTACCCATAGTATCCAAGGATTTGTAGATTAGGTGGGTTAAAAGGGGAATGGACCTGGGTGGGATGCTCTGAGAGTTGGTGTGGACTTGTTGGGCTGAAGACCCTGTTTCTATACTGTAGGGATTCTAACTGTAAATGCAAAGTGGCGTGTAAGATCCCATACCCATCAATTAAAATGAATAAACCATTTCTTTTCCTCAGGCTGTTTGTAGGATTTTTATCAACATATTCCCAACTCTCATTTCAGTGTGGACAAGGAGATTTCCATCTTTATCCTTATGAGGCTAACCGGCTGAGCTAATTTTACCATAGTGCCCTCATTAACATTCCTTCCTCAATTTTTTTACATCTACTCATGGGATATGGGCATCACTGGGTGGACCATGTAACCACTGTCCATTGTTGTAAAAATGCCCCTGGTTCACTAATATCCTTTAGAGAAGGATTGTTGCCAATTCCTAATTGCCCTTGAGCTGAGTAGCTTGCAAGCTATTTTGAAGGGTTTAGCGCGCACACATTGCTGTGGATCTAGAGTCACACAGCCCTGACCAGCAACGTTCTTGCTTTTTTTTTCTCCTTCTGTACAGACCTCTAAGTTTACTGTCCATGGAATATCAGAACAACTCTGTACTTTTTCAAGGAATTTACCATAAAAATTGCAAATTTGCTTCCTGAAAGAACATTAATAACTCAGATGGGTTTTTACAACAATGGAGAGTAGTGTTTACTGAAACAACTGAACAGAAGCCGGTATCCCATCACTAAGTCACCCTTTTCTTACGTGTGCACAGTTCATGGGCTCTGACCAGCCAGATCAGAGCCAGTCCTTAGCCTGAGGAGACTCTCCTAATTTCCCGTTTTTTTGTACATACTGGGCCCAACCTTCAATGGCAGAATCAAAGGAGTCAAGCTTCCCAAGTAAAGGCATGATGCCAGAAATGCTTACCCCAACTCAAAGACGACTGCTGCAAGTAAATTTTCTTCAGGAGAATGCTCCTGTTGCCACTGAAATAGCTGCACATAGGCTGGTATCCTGTCAGCAATCACCCTTTATTTACATGTGCACAGTACGTGGAATCTGACCAGCCAACTCAGAGCCAGTTCCCACAATTAGGAGAACCTCTGACACTTCTGTTTATATCTGACGGCCCGGGCTCCCCTGATTGTCCCAGGTTAATAGCTCCAATGAAGGATCTCATAGTCAATGATAGTCAATGTTCCGATCATTACAGTTACTATTAGGCTTGCTTTTAATTCCAGATAGGTCTGGGATTCAGCTTTCATTTTATCCCAGGACGTTAGCCTGGATTACTAGTCCAAAAACATGTCTACGACACCATTACTTCCCCAACTGAGGCAGGTTAAATTGTCCTTTACGTAGATGCTGCTTGCAAGTCTCCTCCCCTGGTATGTTCCCTATAGTTTTCTATTTAATTCAATCTTATGGTCTGGCCATCACTAACGAAAGCAGAACCTGTAGCCTACTGAATAAAAAAAAATGAAGGAATTGCAGATAGTAGAAATCAGAAATAGAGTCAGAAATTGCCAGAGAAAACAAGAATTCTGAAGAAAGGTCACTGGACGCAAAGTGTTAACTCTGATTTCTCTCCACAGATGTTGAGTTTTTCCAGCAATTTCTGTTTTGGTTGCTTGTAACTCATCCCTTCTTTGAGAAGGTGGTGGTGAGCTGCCTTTGTGAGCCACTGCATTTTGGGTGGTGTGGGTAATTCTGGGATTATATCCCAATGGGAGTGAAGAAATGGCAGTCTAATTCCAAACAAAAATGGTGTATAACTTGATGAGGAGAATGGAGGTGGTGGTTTACCATGGATTGACTGCCCTTGTCCTTACAGGTGGTACAGTCCATGGGTCTGGACAGTGCTTTTGAAAACTTAGCATCAGCAATTGACAGCAGCGCCATCTGTGAATGGTACACGTTGCAGCTACAAAAGTGACCGTAACAGATGATTACGGCTGTCAATCAATTTGTTGTCACAGATTCTCTACAAAAGTCTTCCTCCTCCATTTGTGCAGTGTGCAAATGGGAAAATGTACCTGCACTGTCGCTGCTGTGTGTGGTCGATATGCACAGCAACAGCATGGAGCTAAGAGGACGTAATGAATGGATGCCCAGAATTCATCCAACACCACTGTTGCATCCTCAGTCTATACAATTCATTTGTTTTTGTTTTAAAAAGAGTTCTAGATCCATAGCAGAAAATTAAAACTCTCAGGGACTCAAGCATAACAGCAGCTAATGACTGTGAATGTTTTGTAGTCACTTCACAACAATAGATTGATATGCAGCATATTTTTATTTAGGAAAAAGAGTGAATGTTTTAATCCATCTATGCACTCAGAGCCAATCACTGCTCTGCCATCCCTAGCTACGTTTATTGATGAGTTTGGTTGACCACACTTTACAGTCTTTACCTCCCAAAGGTGTTGAGCAGGCTCCAACCTATGTCATTCCATTTCATTGTTTCCCTTGTTTTCTGCTTCTTTGTGTTAAGTGCCGAATCTACAACACTCCCTCATGGGTCTCATCTCTTTTGTTGCTTCAGGTCACTCGAGAACAGAGCTTTCCTCTTCTTTAGCCAGGTAGTTTCAGTCCTCACTCTATGGTCCTTGTTCTTTAGTGTTTGATTCACTCCTTCCTAATTTCACACAAAGTGGTACAATGTAAATAAAGTAGAGGCAATGAAACGACAGAGTGTAGAATAGTCATAGAGTAGTAGAGATCTACAGAAAAAGGTCCTTCGGCCCATTGCGCCTTTGCCAGTCAATAACAATCATCTAACTAGCGTTATTGTCCTAGAGATCTGGGGGCATTGTCCTGTGTCAGAGATTCATAGAGTCACACAGCATGGAAACAGACCCTACCGTCCAACCAGTCCATGCTGAAGATGGAGTGGATGAAGATAAACTATTTCTACTGGTTGAGGATTCAGGAAGTAGTGGCACAATCTGAGAATTAGGACCAGACAATTCAGGAGAGATAGCCAAAACAGAAATTACTGGAAAAAACTCAGCAGGTCTGGCAACATCTATGGAAAGAAAGCAGAGTTAGCATTTCAGATCATGTTTTTACTCCTGCTTAGGTGGCATGGTGGCTGAGTGGTTAGTACTGTTACCCCACAGCACCAGACACCCGGGTTTGATTTCATGCCTCTGGCAACTGTGTGGAGTTTGCACATTCTCCTTGTATTTCCTCCAGCTGCTCCAGTTTCCTCCCACAGTCTAAAGATGAGTAGGCTGGGTGGATTGGCCATGTTAAATTGCCCATATTGTGCAGGCGAGGTGGATTAGTTGTGCATGGTTACAGGGCTAGGATGGGGATGTGGGTCTGGATGGGATGTTCTTCAAATGGTTGGTGCAGACTTAATGGGCTGAATGGCCTACTTCCACACTAAAAGGGTTCTGTGATTTGCAGCATTTATGTTTTTTTTTAAACATTCTGGAGACATGTTAGGCATAACTTCTGCACACAAAGGGTGGTAGATGTTTGGAATTCTCTTCCACAACCGACTGTGAATGCAGGATGAGTTCATTTTAAATCTGGGATAGATTTTGTTTTGCGGAGTGAAGATATTAATAGGCAGAAGTAAGGCCACATATCAGCCATGATCTCATTGAATGGCCTACTCCTCTTCCTATGTTCCAAATACTCCATTGAGTTCAAACCCTGCTATGTCAGCTGGGAGAATTTAAATTCAAAGTCCAAAGTAATCTTGGAATAAAATACTAATATTGTGAATAAAACCATTTTGTTGCTGTTAAAATTGGTTCTCTAATGTCGTCAGGTAGAAGACTTCTTCTCTCCTTAAGTGGTCTGGACTTCGTATGATTCAGCAATGTGGCTGCTCTTAAATGTCCTCATCCACAAGCCAATCGGGTACATCATGTTGCTGTGGAAAAAAACACTATGGGTTTACTTACTATAGAGGGGACAGTAGGATGGTTCACCACCACCACCTTTGCGAAGGTAATGAGGGATCAGCCATTAAATTTAAATAAACAATTACAACTTAGTCAAATTTTACATTGTTGTGAGCATTTACTGTAGTCCCACACTGTGGACTCCATTTCTAAATGGGTCCCAAAACATCAACTTTGACAGGCTTAGATCATTTTGTGTACATCAGTCATGGCATCAATTGTCATCTGAATTGACCGAAAGGGTTGGCTATCTACAGATGAAGACAGAGAAACTGCAGCTCACTGAACTAACATGCACAGAAGTACTGTGCTTACTTCTGTTAAATTACACTCATTTGTTTTTACATTATAAACGTCCATAACATACAGAAACCTGTCGTGCAATAATGTACTACTACATCCCCATTTTCCTATTCGTACTGTCTTTGAAAAGACCAGTTTAAAATTTCATTAGAGTAACAAGTAAAATCAATTGAAAAGATAGTTCTTTTTATGTTAACAACATGTTCCAGAGCAATTCACGGACAATTAGATATTTTTGAAGTCTTCGGCATCCTGTTGTAATGTATGATATGTTATGGACCTGACCAGACCACTCAAAATATTTCAAGAAAGTAGCCGAGACCCTAACTTGTTCTTGTTTTAAAGTTAGATGTGAAATGCCATGTTCCAGATGTGATGTAACTGGTCAAAATACTTGATGTTAAGCAAAACACAACTTATTTAAACGCTATAGTTAAAATACAAACAAAAGAAAGAGGAATTTGGAATAACTTAACTATTGAAAAACTTAAGTGAATATTAGACGCAGTACCTATCACTAATTAACTGTTCCAATATAGTAACATCCCATAAATATACTTCTTGTCAAAAAGGAAATTTCAGACATAGATTCTCACATGCTGGTCTCCAACCCAGGAGGGAAAAATAAAAGTCAAGAGAAAATTCAGAGAAAGTAGCAGCCAGGAGGCATTCACTGAAGCTTCCAATTCGTTTGAGGCCCTCAAAGATTCTGCTTAAAAACTGAACCTAAAAACTCAAAAAAACTTAGAAAGCCTGGTTTGTGAGAGCCCACCACACCCAGTCTGCAATGTTCAAAAAACCGCAAGCTCTCACAATTTGTCTACTTTCTTAGTGACAGTTTGGTGCCTCTACCTTACAACTATTCTTCAAAAAAAAAATAAACTCTTAACGTAACAGCATTGTCACAGATCTGCTGCAGCCAATTTTCGCATAGAAAGCTCCCTTAAGCATCAATGATCAGGTATTCAGCTTTAAGATGGTGGTTGGAGGAATCTCAATGTCCAATGGTACTGCAAGTGAAAAAATGAGGAGCAAGGGAATTTAACTCTGTGGTATTACAGTGCCAAAGAGCGTAACTACAGCATGACAGGTTTACATAGACTATTTCCATTTAAAAATATGGATATGGCAATAGACGTTAGAAAAGGAGCTGACAGAGAGATGAGGGGCGACAATTAAGTTTTGTAGACAGAAGGACTTTTAGTGGACTTCCATTCTTGATATCCAATGTATAGAATCCAAATAAACTTGACTTAGTCAGCGTTTGCAACAAGATGAAGTGACAATTATTGTCTAAAATTAGCAGTTAAATCCCTAATACACACAGCTTGGAGTTTCTGAGCCACTCATTGTGTTTTTTTTTGCATCAGAACTGAATCAGATTGGAATAAAAATAAATTCGCAAGGTGGCCATTTGTCGTACTTGGTAATGGTCTTGCTTCTGGGTTGGAAGGCAATTCAGAGAACAGAGCGAATCCTGAGCAAGAGGATATGCTGAAACTCGGTGGTCATCCTGTGATACTAATGACAAATGATCCAAAGGCACTTCGAACAGCCATCAACACTCAATCAATGTACTCATTACGTGTGTGTGTGTGTGTGTGTGTGTGTGTGTGTGTGTGTGTGTGTGTGGGATCTTGCTATGCACAAATTAGCTGACATGGTCCTCTCAATCACAACAGCTGTTGCACTTTAAGATCCACACCGTTCTTTCCTCACAACACATCAGTCAACAGCATTTCCAAACACCTAGTCTCAATGCAAGTTCTTGTTCATTACTGTCTTCATTATTTGTTCAGCGCTAGAATCTAACCAAAGCAAATATCACACTGTGCTCTTTAAGTGATTATAAAAATATAATTTCTCCAAATTAATAATGCACATTCTATTCAGACCTCTCAGTGCACCTCATAGAGAAGTGATAATAGTGTAGAGAATAGCTTTTAAAGTTAAAGGGACAGTTATTTGAGCGTATTAATTCTGCCTGATGGTTTTTAAACCCAGTTTTAATTAAAATGGAGAATGAATCATGTAAACATTTGTCCTGCAGAGCGCATTTGCAACAGTCATCAGTGGAGGAGTTTATAAAGGGTTGCATGAAAAGAACCAGCCCAAAACTACTCTGTTGATGTAAACAAAACCGTAGCAAAGCCACAGCGTGGAAAGAAGTCATACATACTTGTGTCTGTGCTGGATTGGCGAAAAGCTAGCCACCTGTTCTAGTCTCACTTTCCAATCATTTGCCATAATGCCCTTATGAGAAAATAGACAGCAGCTTGTGAATAAGAAAACAGAGTGGATTGCTTGCCTTTGCCTCAATATAATCATTAGTTTCTCACTGGACATTTGGTGGTTAAAAGTGATTCAATTTGGTGTAGCTGATTTGTATTGTCCTGTGTCTCTTGCACTCATTGGTGATCAGGCTACATGTTCAGGGAGAAAAAGGAAACCCTACTCATTCCTACTTTGAGTTATAAGGACAGGCTGGATAGGCTGGGACGTTTTTTCACTGGAGCATAAGATGTTGAGGAGTGACTTTGTACAAAAACAAAGTTGCTGGAAAAGCTCAGCAGGTCTGGCAGCATCTGTGGAGGAGAAAACAGAGTAAACGTTTCGGGTCCAGTGACCCTTCCTCAGAATTGATGGTGGCTGGGAAAACGTCAGTTTATATGCAGAAAATAGGGAGGTGGGTGGGGTAGGCAATAAACGATAAGATAGAGCCCAAAGAGAGAGAAAGACAGTTGGGCAGAAAAAGGAGTTGCTAACGATCAGGCTGGGAGGGTGAACAGTTGTTAATGGGGACAGTTAGTGACTAACAACAGGGGGGGTGTAGCGGCAGGCTATGTGGTAACAAGGCCTGGTGTGTGTGGTGCGGGGCTGGGACATGAGAGAGTTTAGGCCCTAAAATTATTGAGCTCAGTTATTCAATTAGTGACTTTGTAGATGTTTATAAAATCATGAGGGGTGTAGATAAGGTGAATGGGAGATGTCTTTTCCCTAGATTGAGGGATTAAAAGACTAGGGAGGCATTATTTTAAGAGGAGAAAGATTTAAAAAGGACATGTGGGGCAACTTTTTTTTTAACAAAATGAGTGGCTCATGCGTGGAATGAACTTCCAGAGGAAGTGGTGGATATGAATACATTTACAACATTTATCAGAAATATGGATAAGTTTATGAATAAGAAATGTTTGGAGGGATACGGGCCAAATGCAGGCAGGTGGGACTAGTTTAGTTTGGGATTATGGTCAGCATGGCCTGGTTGAACCGAAGGGCCTGTTTCCGTGCTGCATGACTCTATGAGTCTATGACTCTAGTTATCAGCAGCCTTATGCACAGCAGAGAAACATTACTGTAATAAGATCAGGTCTGAATTGTTGATGAAAGATAGCTCACATCCATGTCAGTGAACGTCAACAACCTTTAATGAACATGGCTATATAAAGGACATAAGAAGAGAGGGCATCACTCTACACAGCCTACACACTCAGTTTCATGATTTTGAAAGATTTTTTTCCTGGCATGTGTGTGTCACTGATTAATCCAATTGTTATTGCCCATCCCTAATCACCTGGAGCTAGCTAAGAGTCACCCACATTGACATGGGTCTGGAGTCACACGTAAACCAGGCAAAGATGGCAGATTTCCATCCCTAAAGGGTATTAGTGGACCAGATGGATTTTTACAAACAACAGACAATGGTTACATGGTCATTGTTAGTCTGTTCCATGTTGTATGACTTTACGACTCTGTGCCATTACCAGTACACTGCCTCCTCCCTGTAATCTTAGCGATCCAACATCATTGTGAACGTAGCTCCTTACACTACATGCTCAGTGACTATTCTTCGAGCCAAGGTTTGGTTGACTCTTTGCTCCACAATTACCTCCTTACAGACCATTGAGGCTTTGAAGGAGGACATTCCGCCCATTGTGCCTATGCCAGCTTTTTTAAACATCAATCCAATTATACCCACTCACTCTGTAGGACAGCTCTATTTGCCCTAAATTACTGCCTTTTAATTCTCCACTACTGCATTGCCACGTTGGTAACTGTGGCACGTTTGATCATTGATTTCGTTGCTGTGGTTTATTTATTTTTCTGAGTGGGATGCCTCATTCACAACAGAGCCGCTGATGTCAAACCAATATGTGAAAAGGAGTTATTGTTAAGAGGTAAAACAGAAAGAGATGTGAATGCTGTAAATCTGAAACAAAAACAGAAATTGCTGGAAAACTCAGCAGGTTGGGAAGTATCTGTGGAGAGAAAGCAGAGCTAACATTTCGGGTCAACTGACCCTTCCTCAGAAATGTTAGAGGTGTTAACACTTATGGAACCATATCTGTCATACAGGATGTTTTCCTATAGAATGGAGTTATCTATATCTACATGAATACCAAATGCAAAGATGCATTTTTGTAATGATCTGTGTTGTTGTAAAATATCTGCGTGCAAATGTAAAGAATAATTGATCTGTGGTTAATAATATTACCTGATGAATGCATCCCTTTACTTTCTTTTCACTAATTTAGCCGAGACATCAATACATTTAAGATGAACAAGTTGACACCTTGACTATAAACTATTCAGAAAGCCAATGGTATATTATCCTTCATTGCAAGAGGATTTGAATATGGGAACTAAGTTTTTATTTTATTCATTCATAGAGTGTGGACATCATTGGCCAAACCATCATTTACTGCCCATCCCCAATTGCCCAGAGGGCAGTTGAAAGTCAACCACATTGCTATGTGGCCAGAGTCACATGTAGGCCAGACCAGGTAAGGATGGCAGTTTCCTTCCTGAAAGGGATTCGGTGAACCAACTGGGGTTTGTGCAACAATTGATAATGGTTTCACGACCATCATTAAACTCTTACTCCCTATTCCCACCACCATGGGCGGCACAGTGGCTCAGTGGTTAGCACTGCTGCTTCATAGCACCTTGGTTCAATTCCAAAGTTGAGCGACTGTTGGTGTGGAGTTTGCACATTCTCCCTGTGTCTGCGTGGGTTCCCTCTGGGTGCCCCGATTTCCTCCCACAGTGCAAAGATGTGCAAATTAAGTGGAAAGGTCATGCTAAATTACCCATAGTGCCCAAAGATAAGCAGGCTAAGTTGGGATAGTCATGGTAATTGTGAGATCACAGAGATAGTGTAAGGTCTAGGTGTGGGTGAGATGTTCCTCAGACGGTTGGCCCACACTCAATGGGCTGAATGGATTCTTTCTGCACTGTAACAAATGTATGATCTGCCACATTGGAATTTGAACCCAGGTCCCTGAATATTACCTATTTTAATTAAACATTAATTAAACACGGTAGATAGCACTACCTTGCGAGTGCCTACAGTAGACTTGCTTCAATTGTAGAAGACACTAGTGAGACCACACCTTGAGTATTGTGTGCAGTTCTGGTTCCTTTGACTAAGAAAGAATATACTTACCATATCAGGAATGCAGTAGACATTCACTAGATTGATCCCTAGGGTGGTGGGATGGTCCAAAATGGAGAGTTTGAGGAGAGTGGTTCTGTATTTTTTTTGAAGTTTAGGAAGATGAGAAGTGAGCTCATCGAAAAGTACGAACTCTTAAAGGGATGGACAGATGAGATGCAGATAGGATGTTTTCTCCAGCTGTGAGGTCTAGAAACAGGGAACGTGAGCCTCAGAATCAAAGGCAGGCCATTTAGGAACAGGATTAGGAGAAGTCCCCTCACTTAGAGGGTGTTAAATCTTTGGAATTCTCTTCCCCTGTGATTGATAGAGTTTAATCACTAATGATATCAAGGGACACAGTGATAGTGCAAGGACATGGCATTGTGGGAGATGATCAACCATGAACCAGAATGGTGGAGAAGGATTGAGGGGCTGAATGGCCTGCTACTTCACCTGTGTTTCTATGTTCCTATGATCTTATTGAACATAAGAATGTCAGATGAATGGCAGCTTCTAGGCCTCATTTCTTGGATGGTCATAGGTATCCTGGACTTTCTTGAATGCTTGTACCTTTCTCCAGACCCAAAGCAGTGAATTCCTTGTTACTTTTATTCATATTGTGCTCAGGACGATCCAGATTATTATTATGAAGTAGTTATATTGCAGACTGAGTTATTCTTAGAAACAAGTTGACCAGGAATCTATTTTCTGATGAAGGGTCTAGGCCCAAAACGTCAAGCTTTCCTGCTCCTATGATGCTGCTTGGCCTGCTGTGTTCATCCAGCCCCACACCTTGTTATATCAATAATTGATCTGGCTCTTTTTCAAGAAGTTGCTGGTCCTTTAAGTTGGTCTGACTGCATCTTCTGCACCCCAGGCCTTCATCACTCCACCTTTGAATTTTCTTATATCCTGAAGTCTCTCACTCTGCCTTTACCTCTATCTGCCATTTTCCAGATATTACACTCCTGTGAAGCATTTTGGGACTCTAAAGGCACTATATAGATGCAAGTTATTGCCAATCAAACAGAACTTCAAACATGATATAGAACACAAATCCAGCTGAAGCAGTATGTCATCTGAAAAATCTCCTCAGTGGAGCTTAAATTTACAAGCGTAGACCAGAAATCAAACATATGTTTGAAAAGGAGGTCATAAGGTTAATCTAAATCTCCAGTGTGGTTCTCCAGCAGTGGAAATGTTATAAAAATATGTAATCGTGCCAACCTTCACACAGGTAACAAATTCCAACATGCTAAACTTTTCAATTAACCTATTCACATGTGTTCTGACACACTTCTGGAGCATGTTGGACTCAAACCCTGGTCTCCTAGCTCAAAGGTAATGACACCAACACAAGATCCCCTTAGTCTTTCTTAACCTGCTGACTACGAACCAATGCAGGGATCAAGCAAATCTTTGTTCAGAACATGTGCTGACCCATGTCTACCATTGGATGTCTAAAGATGTGCAGCTTAGGTGGATTGGCCATGCTAAATTGCCCATATTGTCCAGGAATGTGTAGGTTAAGTGGATTAGCCATGGGAAATGCGGGGTTATAGGGATGGGTCTCAGTGGGATCTTCTTCGGAAAGTCAGTGTGGACTTGAAGGGCCAAATGGCCAAACTTCCATACTGTAGTGATTCTATGATTGTCTTGTTGGTCAATAGATAGCATCCCTACCTTTGGACCAGATCAAATCCTACGCCATACCTTGTCAACCATGGCAGGTGCATTTGTAACACGGTCAAACAAGCTGATCGTCAATATTTCCAATACACATGATGGTAGTTGCCAAGAGCAGGATACTCTCCTGGCCAGCCATCCTGCAGATTGCTGGAAGAACTCAGCAGGTCTGGCAGCATCCACAGAGAGAAATCAGAGTTAACATTTTGGGTCCTCAGAACTGATGGAAGTTGGGAAAAAGTTGTTTTTTATGCAGAAGATAGGGCGGGGGGAGGATGCAAGGAGCAAACAATAAGTGGGGATAGAGCTGAAAGAGAGATAAGGACAGTTGGATACATAAAGGAGTGGATAACAATCAGCCTGGGAGAATGAATGTTGACAATTAGTGGCTAACAATGGGTTGTGTATAATAGCACATGGTCTTTTTCCTAGCTACCATCAGTTCTAAGGACCTACTTAGATCTACTCGACTCAAAACGATAACTCTGATTTCTCTCCAAAGATGCTGCTAGACCTGCTGAGTTTCTCCAGCAAATTCTATGTTTGTTTCCGATTTCCAACATCCACTTTTGGTTCTTTTGGTTTTTATTCAGTAGATTGCAGTGGCTTAACCCACATCAGTACTCTGCCAGTAACTGTGATCAGTTCAATTGGAGTTTATGGCTCAACCCTCAGAAATGAGGGCAGGAAGATAGATGGAAGACTTTAAATGCCTCTGGGGACTCTTTCCCAAATGAGTAACAGCAAATGCAGTGCAACCAATGTCAAGAACTGAAAGACACCATAGGAGATTAATCTGAAAATACACTGCTTAGAGGAGTTAAAAGCCTGAGCATTGTGGAATCATAGAGTCATAGAGTTGTGCAACATGGAAACAGACTCTTTGGTCCAGCTAATCCATGTTGACCAGATATCAGAAACTGATCTAGTCCCATTTGCCAGTATTTGACCTGTATCCCTCCATGCTTTTCCTATTCATATACCCATCCAGATGCCTTTTAAATGTTGCAATTGTACCATCCTCCACCGCTTCCTCTGGCAGCTTATCCCAAGCACACAGCACCTTCTGTGTGAAAAAGTTAGCCCTTAAGTCCCTTTTAAATCCTTCCCTTCTCACCTTAAACCTAAGCCCTCTAGTTTTGAACTCCCCCACCCTGGGAAAAAGACCTCGGCTATTCACCCAATCCACACCCCTGATGATTTTATAAACTTCTATAAGGTCTCCCCTCAGCCTCTGACGCTTCACGGATCATAGAATCTTAGAATCCCTACAGTGTGGAAACAGGCCATTAGGCCCATCAAGTCTGCGCCAACTCTCTGAAAAGCATTCCACCCAGATCCAACCCACTACCCCATCTCCATAACCCTATATTTCCCATGACTAGTCCGCCTAGCCTATAGATCCTTGGACAGTATGGATAATTTAGCATGGTCAATCACCTAACCTGCACATCTTTGGGCAGGAGGGGAAGATTAGAGAGAGAAGCAAGGCTCCAGTTTGGAGAGAGAGGGAGGGAAATAAATTGGAGATTTTTTTAAACATGCCAGAACACAGCAAGGAGTACAAACAGGTTTCATTTTAAGATGACCATCAATGTATTGGAAGACAAGGTAAAGCAGGTTAATTTATTCACCCAATTATTGGAAGATACTGTTTTCAACATGTTAAACCCAGTAGGTTTCAGGGGATAAGTGGAAGATAAGAAAGCCCATATGAGACACTCAGCTGAACAAGCAATGTCAAAGGCAATTAAGCAACATTTTATTCAATAGCCTGCACCTTGTGCAAGGAGTATTCAGAAAAAAGATAAATGGTACAGTATCAGTTTTCTGCTTTAACATATTTAATAAGTGCCATGGAGAGCTCAGTGTTTACTGATGTGCTAAAGACAGAAAAGAAAGAAACCATCATTTATACCCAACTCTGATCCTTAAATACTGCACGTGGATCACAGAGGACTTGACACACAGGGGAAACGGGCTGCTAATTTTAGCCACATTTTGTGTAAGAGTTTTTGCAGAATGATTTTTAAGAACTCTTCATCATTTGTACTGTCGCTCGATATTTGACAAGCACTCTCTGTCTTTCAGTCCCAAATCAATGCAGGATATGGCAGCTTCTGCTGAGAAGGGCCATTTAGTACTGTATACAGCACTGTAGAAGAACTCTAGGCACTTGGTGGTGTGGAAGAATGAGAGACACTATGCCTAATTTTTAATCTTGGCCGTATTAAGACTATTTTACAAAACTAAACAAGAAAGGGCGTTGAATTTGTTGAATTGAGGAGCTGTTTTGGACAGTCAGAGTGCAAAAATGCTCGCGCAGGCTTATACCAGTGACTAAGCCTGCAGAGCTAATTACTATTGAACTAGTATTGATTTCAGACCTCACTGAACTTAGATGGAAGGTGACAAGCTAGCTTAGGCTGAGAAAAAAATGTACGACAGACTTGGACAGAGATGAAAAAATTTCTCTGAGATATATGAACGCATTATGAGTTTATCACTACTGTGGAGATGAGAGATATTATCACCACAAGGATAAGACTGCAATTAAAGAAATGGTATCCCTTTTTTTGCCGACTTGTGGTATAATATGTCAAGTGTATTGGTAATAAAGCTACAATATATTATGGGGGATCATCACAATGTTTTCACTGATTCTGTACGGTGGTGTTTTATCATTGTTCCACTAATATTTGTGGGAACTTATTAAGGCAACGGATAACAGCACTGGAGAATGTAATCATATTTTTTCCTCTTGCCCCAATATTGTATCCAGTCCACAGCCTTGAGCCTTTAAGCACAGACTTGCATGCAGCTCAGGCTAACAGTTGGATCTTCTCAGTCGAGGCCCTTACATCCAAACAATCCACCTTGACTAAATCCAGAAACCACCATTCCTACCCTATTCTCGCTGCGCCTTAGGAAGAGTTGCTCCTTGCTGCTCTTCTCCAGAGCCGCAAAACTCGCCTCTCTTCCTCGACATTCCAGCTTCTTTGTGAGACCCCAAGCTTGGTATCACCAAAACAGTACTTGAATTGAATTAGCTTTATTGTCACACGGACTCACATGAGTACAGTGAAAAGTTTACAAGTCGCCACAATACAGTGTCATCTTGGGTACAAAGATACCTCAGTACAATTTCTTGAGAGCAGATTCTTAAGGGAAAAAAGTTAGAGAAGTAAAGAAATAAAAAGTCCAACATTTCGGATTGTAGGATCGGTAATAATAGATCAGGATAACATTCTTTCCAACCCAGTCCACATCGGCACCTAGCCTCCAGGAACTGGAAGAGAGACCTCCACCCCCTCACCATTGCCTGTACCAGACCCATAAACATAAGAGTTGCCACACTTTAGGTGCCATCTTTTTGCCACTGGGCCCATGTCACTGATGGCTCTGAGGCCACACTCACCCCGTAACCAAGAGTCCCACTCCGGACCTACCACAACCACAAATAAGAGTCACCGGTTTATCTTGCAGATTTATCTCATCTTTTTCAACAAAGTGAGTGTCCTGACCATGAAGTTTAACCATTATAGGCTTGGCTATTCCATCTTTACTGCAACCATTTTTTTATCGAGGAGCATTTGATCTGAATTAATTCATGTGTGAATCATAAGTTTAACCATTGCAAGTTCAGCTATAATTTTAACCATTAGAGGTTTACTCATTAAAATCCTTTTCATTGGAGACTTGACCACTATAACCTTGACCATTACAGGATTCATCATTATAATGTTGACCATTACATATTTAGCTATGATGATTTCTATCACTATAGGCTTAGCCATTAAAATCTTGACTGTTAGAGGCATGGCCATTACAATCTTGACCATTAAAGGACTGACCATTATAATTTTGATTATCACAGGATTAGCCATTAAAATCACGACCATTTGAGGCTGGACCTGTGTAACGTTAACCATTGCAAGCTTCATCATTAAAATTTTGAAAATTACAGGTTTAGATAAGACAGTCTTGACCAGCATAATCTTGGGCATTATAACTTTGATACACCACGTAATTTAAGAAACAATTCTCACATATCTCAGAATAGTTTAATTTCAGGCTGGGCCAAAGGCTGTTTTTGTAGTCATTGGGTCATGTATAGACTTGTGTGACATTACTAGCTCATCAGCTTATGTTTAACCTTCAGTGTGTTTCATTGAGTAGGAGATTTCATCTCCTTTCATTGGCTTTTGAGGTATTGAGAAAAGGGTCGATGGTAGGGTAGATGGTATAGGTCACTGCTCTCCTTTAAAATGGTTCATGCTCTTTTTCCTCCACTTTTACAGCAGATCATGGATGGCTGACTGTTCCAAAAAGGATGTCAAAGAAGAGAGAAATGGAATGGACAGGAAAATTAAGTCTCCATTTCAGCCTGAGGAAGCATTAAAAATTAAACCCCGCGCCCTGAATTCTGCACTGTATTCATCATGGCTTGTCCCAGTTCTGTTTCTGGTTAACCTAATCCCCAGGATGTTAATACTGAAGGTTTAGTGATGGAAGACCATTGAATATGTCAAGGGATAGTGGTAGATTGTCTCTTATTGGAAATGACAATAGCCTGGTATTTCTGTGGTGCAAATGTTTTTGATCAAGGTTATAATGGAATGGAATGTACTAAATGTGTGTGTGTGTTGTGTACTTATGGTGCCTATGTGTATTCAGATGTGCTTGACTTTGTGTGTGTCTGTATGTATTACAAAGTGATAATTATATTAAAATTCAGAACTATAAGATTCAACTAGAATTATCCACAATGTTTTTGAATGGATACTGGGTGATCCAAGATGGAGGATGAGAAGAAATTGTGGCTTTGACAGCTCATCCTTTTCTAAGGCATTTTCAGCGTTGGAGTTGATTTCATCGAATTCTAGGAGCAGTAATTCATGTTTTATAAATTGTTGCATTGTTTTGGACCTTTGGGAAAAATAAGATCAAAACAACGGCACTTTACAAAGGAGGAAGACAGACAAAGGCTGCGACCATATGGGCCGGGATTCAAACAGAAAGAAACCTACAATGCTGTCTGACACAGCACTGGATCTGCGAAGCTACAGCCTCTTCTGTTTGATTTCAACTGTCTCTGGACATTGGTGAGCGACTAAGGAAAATTAACAAACTGCAAAATCCACAACTGACCTTGGAGAAACCTGTGTGGGAGAGCTCACAGCAGGGGAGCAGCTAAGTGGCTTTTTAAAAGTGTAACCTGACTGTTTTTGTAAAGTTACAATACTGAATAGAGTGACACCTTCTTGATCTTATGTTTTATTGAGACCTGACTCTTGATTAAACTTTAAAAATGTAACCTACAGGAACTAAGTTAGCCTGGAGCAGTGTTTTTAGAGCAGTAAGACTGCTATTATCTGGGTTTGTGGATTGTTAAGGTGCAAAGATGGCCTTTAGTAGAGTGATATGCTCTTCCTGTCAGATGTGGGAGATTAGCCAGATTTCATGTTACTGATGATTTTGACTGCAGTAAGTGTGTTTGGTTGCAAATCTTATCAGATCACATGGATCAGCTGGAGCTGCAGTTACAAGCAATGAGAAATTTACAGGAGCGAGGGGGTGTGATGGACAGCAGTTGCAGGAAGGGAGATAAACCTAAGATACAGTCAGGTAGATGGGTTACCGTTGGGAAAGGTAGGAGAGGGAGGCAGCTTGTGCAGGAGTCTCCTGTGGCTATCCACATCTTAAACAAGTACGCTATTTTGGAAAATGTAGGAGGTGATGGACTCTCAAGGGAATGTAGCACTGACAGCCAGGGTTCTGGTGCCAAGACTGGTTGTAATGTAATGAGGGTTACTCCTGGTTCAAAGCGATTGAACGTGATGGGGACTCTCTGGTCAGAGGCACAGACGGACGTTTCTGTGGCCGACAGCGAGAGATCAGAAAGGTGTGCTGCCTCCCTGGTGCCATGATCAAGGATATCTCTGAGAGGGTGCTGAATATTCTCAAAGGAGGGAGGGATCAGCAGGAGGTTATTGTACAAATTGAAACTAACAACACAGGAAGAGAAAAGGATGAGATTCTGAGGAGAGAATATTATAAGTTAGGAAGGAATTTAAAAACGAGGTCCTCCAGAGTAGTAATATCTGGATTACTCCCGGTGCCACGAGCTAGTAAGGGTAGGAATAGGAGGATAGAGCAGATTAATGCCTGGCTGAGGAGCTGGTGCAGGAGAGAAGGATTCACATTTTTGGATCATTGGAATCTCTTCTGGGGTAGAAGTCGCCTGCATAAGGAGGACGCATTGCACCTGAATTAGAAAGCAAATAATACACAGGCATGGAGAGTCGCTCGAACTGCTCAGGAGGATTTAGACTAGTTGGGAGGGGAGTGGCGGGAGGACCCAGTGACATAGTGAGGAAAGGGATCAGTCTGAGACTGATAAAGTTGGGAAAAGGAGTAAGTCAAGCAGTCAGGGCAGTCAGGAACAAAGCAGAGAAAGAGGTAGGGCTGATAAATTAAAATTGATTTATTTCAATGCAAGGGTCCTAACAGACAATGCAGATGATCTCAATGCATGGTTGGGATCATGGGACTGGGATATCATAGTAATTACAGAGATAGACTGGCAACTTAATGTTCCAGGGCATATGATACAGGAAGGATAGGGAGGGTGGCAAGAGTGGAAGGGGAGTGGCGTTTTTGATCAGGGATAACATAACAGCTGCACTTAGGGGGGATATTCCTGGGAATACATCTAGGGGAGTTATTTGGGTGGAACTGAGAAATAAGAAAGTGATGATCAATTTATTGGGACTGCACTATTGACACCCCACCCCAAATAGTCAGCGGGAAATTGTAAAACAAATTTGTAAGGAAATCTCTGTTATCTGTAAGAATAATAGAGTGGTTACGGTACGGGATTTTAACTTTCCAACATACTCAGGGACTGTATAGTGTTAAGGGCCTGGGTGGAGAGGAACTTGTTAAGTGTGTACTAGATAATTTTCTGATTCACTATGTGGAGGTACCTACTAGAGAAGGTGCAAAACCTGAGCTACTCTTCGGAAATAAGGCAAGGCAAGGACTGAGGTGTCAGTGAGGGAGCACTTTGGGGACAGCAACCATAATTCTATTAGTTATAAAATAATATTAGGAAAGGATAGAACAGATCTAAAAGTTAAAGTTATAAATTGGAGGGAGGCCAGTTTTGATGGAATTAGCTAAGAACTTTCAAAAGTTGATTGGGGGCAGAAGTTTGCAGGTAAAGGGATGTCAGGAAAATGGGAAGCCTTCAAAAATGAGATATTACTGCCCAGAGACAGTATGTTCCTGTTAGTGTGAAGGGTAAGGCTGGTAGGTGTAGGGAATGCTGGATGACGAGAGAAATTGAAGTTTCAGTCAAGAGAAAGAAGGAAGCAAATGTCAGGTCTAGACAGCAGGGATCCTTAGAAGACTATAAAGGCAGTAGGAGTATTCATAAGACGGAAATCAGGAGGGCACAAAGGGGACATGAGGTAGCTTTGGCAAATAGGATTAAGGAGAATCCAAAAGGATTCGACAAATACGTTAAGGACAAGAGGCTAACTATGGAGACAATAGGGCCCCTTAAAGATCAGCAGGGCGAACAATGTGTGGACCTGCAGGAGATGCGAGAGATACTAAACAAGTATTTTGCAGCAGATTTTAGTGTGGAGAAGGATATGGAAGCTAGAGAACATGGGAAAATGCAGAGTGACATCTTGAAAAATGTCCATATTACAGAGGAGGGGCTGCTGAATGGCTGAAAACACATAAAGATGGATAAATCTCCAGGAACTGATCAGGTGTGTTCTAGAAATCTATGGGAAATGAGGAACGAGATTGCTGGGCCCCTTGCTGACATATTTGCATCATCGACAGCCACAAGTGAGATGCTGGAAGATTGGAGGTTGGCTAATGTGGTGCCACTATTTGAGAAAGGTGGTAAGGAAAAGCCTGGGAACTATAGACCAGTAAGCCTGGCATCAGTGGAGGGAGTTCTGAGGGACAGGATGTACATGTATTTGGAAAAGCAAGAACTGATTTTAGATAGTCAACATGGCTTTGTGCTTAGGAAATTGTGTCTCACTGACGCGATTGAGTTTTTTAAAGAAGTAACAAAGAGGATTGATGAGGGCAGAGCTGTGGATGTAATCTAAATGGACTTCAGTAAGGCGTTCAACAAGGTTCCTCATGGTAGACTGGTTAACAAGGTTAGATCACATGGAATACAGGGAGAACTAACCATTTGGATACAGGACTGGCTCAAAGGTAGAAGACAGAGGTTGGTGGTGGAGGGTTGCTTTTCAGGCTGGAGTCTTGTGACTAGCAGTGTGCCACAAGGATTAGTGCTGGGTCCACTGCTTTTTGTCATTTCTATCAACGATTTTGATTTGGCTATAGGAGGTATGGTTACTAAGTTTTCAGATGGCACTAAAATGGTAGGTGCAGTGGACAACAAAGAAGGTTACCTCAGAGTACAACGGGATCTTGATCAAGTGGACCAATGGGCCGAGGAATGGCAGATGGAATTTAATTTAGATAAATATGAGGTGCTGCATTTTGGAAAGGCAAATCAGGGCAGGACTTTTATACTTAATGGTAAGGTCCTGAAGAGTGCTGCTGAACAAAGAGACCGTAGAGTGCAGGTTCATAGTTCCTTGAAAATGGAGTCGCAGACAGATAGGATAGTGAAGAAGTTGTTTGGTACGTTTGTCTTTATGGGTCAGTGCATTGAGTATTGGAGTTGGGAGGTCATGTTGAGGCTGTATAGGTCATTGGTTAGGCTACTTTTGAAGTACTGGGCGCCATTCTGGTTTCCCTGCTACAGGAATGATGTTGTGAAACTTGGAAAGGTACGGAAAATATTTACAAGGATGTTGCCAGGGTTGGGGGGTTTGAGCAATAGGGAGAGGCTGAATAAGCTGGGGCTGTTTTCTCTGGAGCGTCGGAGGCTGAGGGCTGATCTTATAGAGGTTGATAAAATCATGAGGGGCATGGATAGGGTAAACAGGCAAGGTCTTTTCCTCAAGGTGGGGGAGTCCAAAACTAGAGGCCCTAGGTTTAAGGTGAGAAGGGAGAGATTTAAAATGGACCAAAGGAACAACTTTTTCATGCAGAGGGTGGTGTGTATATGGAATGAGCTGCCAGAGGAAGTGGTGGAGGTTGGTACAATTGCAACATTTAAAAGGCATCTGGATGGATATATGAATGAGAAGGGTTTAAAGGGATATGGGCCAAATGTCGGTAAATGGAATGAGATTAATTTAGGATATTGGGCAGCATGGTGGCTCAGTGGTTAGCACTGCTGCCTCACAGCACCAGGGACCAAGATTTAATTCCAGTCTCAGGCAACTATCTGTGTGGAGTTTGTACATTCTCCCCACGTCTGTGTGGGTTTCCTCCCACAGTCCCAATATGTGCAGGCTAGGTGGATTGCCCATGCTAAATTGCCCATAGTGTTCAGGGATGTGTAGATTAGGTGAGTTTATAGGGGAATGGGTCCAGGTAGGATGCTCTGTGGGTCAGTGTGGACTTGTTGGGCCGATGGGCCTGTTTCCACACTGTACATATTCTAATTCGAATACAAGATATCTGGTCAAGTTGGACCAAAGGGTCTGTTTCCATGCTGTACGTTTCCAAGACACTATGCTCCTAAATGCTTACTGTGACAATTATTAATCAATCCAAGTTCCAAAATTCCTCCAACAGCGCACTGCAAACCTGCGACCTCTACCACCCAATTAGGACAACGGTTGCAGAAGCATAGGAACACCATCACCAGCAAGTCACACACCATCCTGACTTGGAATTGCATCACTGTTCCTTCAGCCTCACTGCATCCGAAATCCTTAAAGCCCCTTCTGAGCAGCTCTGGGAGTGATCCTACCCCAAATGGACTGCAGAGGTAGAAACAAGTCATCATCACCTTCTCTAAGGCAACTGGGAATGGGTAACAAATGTTGACCAAGTAACTAAGCCCAAATCCTGTGAATGAATGAAAAAGAAATGGTTGCTCAAGTGATGTGTTCTGTCACTGGACTAGGACTTCAGATCCCAGGCCCTAAATCTCTAAGGATATGAGTTCAAATCACACAATGATTAATGGTGACATTTGAATTCAATTAAATTATGGAATTAAAACGTGGCCTACTGATGACTGTTGGTGCTGTAAAGACTCATTTTGTTCATTCATGTCATATTTAGGGAAAGAAATATGTTATCTTTGCCTGGTCTGGGCTACATGTGACTCCAGACACACAGTAATGTGATTGACTCTTAACTGCCCTTTGAGAATTGTCAATCTATGCTGGCCTAACCACCAGTGCCCCATGTTTCATGAATGAATAACATTCTTAATTAATTTGGAATTATCCTAATTATATGGTTGAAAATATTTATGCAGTCACAATGTTTCTCCATTGAAATGCCATTTGTGTCAAATACCAGGGCATCTTGTCACATTTGGTGGATTAAACTCTGTATATCATTCAGTGATCATTTTAGGCACAATCCTTACTTCTATGTAAATCCTGTGAAAACACTTAGCGCAGAGAAAAAAATAATTACTTTCTCTGAATAGGTGACCTAATGAGTCTAGCAAATAAATATCCCTGAAGAGTAAAGGAAATCAGTGCAGAAACAGGCTTCAAAGATTCCTTGTCACTAATTATGTCTCATGACTAAGCATGAAAATTTCTAATTATTGTATTGCTGTAATTCTCACATCTGTCTCAAATGTTAAAGAGGCAAATTCCACCTGTTAGTTTGCTTTACAAATAATCAAGCTTCACTCATTCTAGACTGCTTGTCCCAAAACCAGAGTTTGAGTCCTTCAGGCATAGAAAATAGGAACAGGAGTAGGCCAATCATCTTCAAGCCTGTTCCACCATTTAATAGCACCATGGCTGATCATCCAACTCAGGACCTTGTTCAAGCTTTATCCCTATATCTGTTGAATCTTTTAGCCCTAATAACTATATCTACCCTCTTTTTTGAATATATTTAATGTTTGAAAACATTTATTTTCTGGTAAAAAGAAGGGGTGGCACAGTGACTCAGTGGTTAGCACTGCTGCCGCACAACACCAGGGACCTGAGTTCCATCCCAACCTTGGGCAACTGTCCATGTGGAGTTTGCGCGCTCTCCCTGTGTCTGTGCTGGTTTCCTCGTGGTGCTCTGGTTTTCTCCCGCAGTCCAAAGATGTATATGTTAGGTGGATTAGCCATGGGAAATGCAGGGATGGGGGGGTGCAGTGGTGAGTCTGGGTGGGATGCTTTTCAGAGAATTGGTGTGGACCTGTTGGGCCGAATGGCCAGTTCCCACACATTTGTAAGGTTTATAGAAAAATGACAGGGAATTCCAGAGACAGCAAAGAAAATGAATCTAATTTACAAGTTGCCACTTAGGGGGCCATTTTAGGTACCTAGGTACAGATTTTTCAGTACAAATTCTTCAGGGGAAAATATCAGAAAATATAAATGCATAAAAATTACAGCAATAAATTAGAAAAAAAGAGTTCAGAATAACAGCCTTTTCAACCGAGACCACATCAGGATTAACCTCAATGCCGGGAGTATGGGTCCACACTGAGGCCGGGTATCCACATTGGTTTTCACTCCAGACATTGTCAATGCCACCTGAGGAGGGGAGGTAAAAGGAAAAAAGAAAAGATATCATGAAAAAAGAGAGAAGAAAACCGAAAAGAAATGGGCAGAGTGGATGGGCTCTGGTTGGAGTCGTAATCTGTCGCCATCTTCGAAGTTTGTGATAAAAGTTTTCAAGTGACTGACCATCTGATGACTTCTTTAAAAATCTGGAATGTAAAGCTATAGTTATTGGCAATCATGAGATTGTTGTATTGTGGAAAACTAATTTGTTTGTTAATTTTGTTAATTAATCTGTTGTTCGATGTCCTTCCAGAGAGGAAATTTACCATACTAACCTGGCATGAACCTTCTGAGGAAGGCTCACCGGACCCAAAATGTTAACTTTGTTTTCTCCTTCACAGATGCTGCCAGACCTGCTGAGCTTTTCCAGCAACTTTGTTTTTGTTCATGAACTACATGCAATTCAGTTAAGAACTATAAACTTTTGCTTTAAATTACAAAATCCCAATCATTCATGAGGGCCATAAAGTCGAAAGATTCCACAATTTTAAAACAAACAGTAGAAGCTTTACGATGCAAAAGTCAGCAAGCATTACCGTCTTGTACTCTAGAATCAACTTGAGGTAATTCTGAATTAACAGAGAGACTGTAGTTTGAATGTGACCACAACTGCCCATTATGTAGCATATTCAACAAAGACAGGTCTCAAATTTTGTCAGTAGCTCATCCTGACATCAGAAAGTACTTTAAACACTATCCTTCTTCTGAGGAATTTCAAGTCCTCTCTTTCCAGGCTTTAGTCTCTGATATTTCTTCAACAACGGCTCTAACTTTGTCTGGAGGTTGTTTTGCAACTTTTGCCTGCAATGCGTTTGCAGGCACTGGGGATCCAGCACAGACTTCCCCAACAACTGCTCTCCTCCTAGCTACTCAATCAATTCATCTGAGATTGTACTCTGTTGGATTTACAAGATTGCACTGAGCAGAACGATCTCTTTAGTTTTAGAAAGCTGGGAATACTCATCACTTTCTGCGCTTAAAATCCCCCACTTGCATAGAATTAACAGTTGTCCTTCAGCCTTAAGCTCCTGCTACTTTGTGCCTGCTCCCAGATTTCGGTTTCTCAGCAATATTTAACACCTCAACTGTTCTAAGGCTTAGGAAAATTAAACAAAAATACATTATAAAATAAATGAAATAAACTGAACTGCTGACGGCACATCAGCTGCAAGGAGCTAGGAATGTTTTGCTGACTTTATCTCTGCATTGGATTTGTTGTATGGATTCTTTCTCACGGCCAAAACTGTGAATCTTTGATTGGGTTTTTACCTCAAAAGCTAGAATCAAGAACAATCTTTCCATCCAGTTCAAGTACTCTGCTTCTTTCCCCTAAGCCCTTCAGCCTCTGCTAAGAGATAGGATTTGCTTTTGATTTCTTTTCCTTCATTCATTAGATGAAGGTGATATTGGCTAGGCCAACATTCATTGTGCATCCCAGAGGCCAGTTAAGAATCAACCGCATCACTGTGGGTCTGGAGTCACATTTAGTCAAGCCCAGGTGAGGATGGCAGTTTCCTTCCCAAAGGGCATCAGTGAACCAGATGGATTTTGCTGACAATCAGCAATGGATTCATGATCATCATTAGACCCTTAATTCCAGATTTTTTATTGATTTTGAATTCTACCACTGCCTTGGCAGGATTTGAACCCTGGACCCCAGAACATTACCTGTGTGACTGGATTAATAGCCCAGCGATAATACTTCTAGGCCAAAGCCTCCCCTATTATTACCATGTGTGCTCAAGTGCAAAAGTACAGGAGTACAGTGAAAAGTGTATCAGAGTTCTGAGGAAGAGACACCAGACCCGAAACATTAACGCTGTTTTTAATCTTCGCAGATGCTGCCAGACCTGCTGAGCTTTTCCAGCAACTTTGTATTTGAAAGTGTTGCTGCACAAGGTGCCATCTTAGGTACAAGTCCATATGTTCAGAATCTTAAGAACAGGTAGAAAGAAAACACAAAATTAAAGTTAAATATGGCAATATTTATGGTATAGTGTAAAACACATGAAATAAGATTAAAGGTTACACTTTGCAGACCTTCTTATTTTAAGTAGGAAATAAAGAAGTAAAGGGTGATGCTTTCTATCCAGCCCACACCCCTCTCTTGGTTCCTAAAGGAGAGGCGAAGCTGGTGCCATCGCCAGCCTCACCCACTGCTTTGGCTCCCTGCTACACTCTGCTTCGGCACAGGGGCCCCACACATGATGGGAGCTGCAGATCTCCATCTCAAAATATGCAAACGACTTCAAAAAAAAAAGCCCCTCACCAATTCCTGAACCATAGAAAAGTGCTTGTCTCTTAAATGCCTTCTGTGATTTTACTAATTAAGGCTGGACAATAAACATTGGCATTGCACACAGGCTCTCAATGAATTTTGAAAAAAACAATTGGAAATTGTGCTTTGTTATATCTGTGTAGGTTTGTACCATGTAGTCATACGCATTTTGGGGTCTTAGCACTTGGCAAGATGTACAGTCTACCCTCTCAGAATTGAAAGAATTATCTCTGAATGCTTTGTTGCACACTCCATCAATTTTATCAGACTTCAATTATAACATAAGAAGTTGAAAATGAGTCCGTCTGATCCATCATCTGCTGGTATATGAAAAGGGAGAGAGAATTCATACAGGTCTAAATCAAGCACTTGAATCAGTCCTGTCCATTCTTGTGCTATGAAAGATCTTGTGGAGATTGCAATTCTGACACAGAAAATTTACTTCCTGATGTTCTGAGCCTTGACAACACTTCCATATCAACATTTGTTACTTAACTTTATTATGCTAACTTAAAATGCAGGCAGTATGCGCAACGTTGGCTTGTTTTGAACACTAGACTGATTTTGAGTGATTAACATCTTATGAGATCGAATCTACAGAATTAGATTCTGTTGTCACCCAACTATATATTGGATGGCAGTGCACTATGGATCTCTCTGGGTATCTGAATGGAAGTGGCAGCATTCACTTATGTTAAGACCATAAGATATAGAAACAGAATTAGGCAGTTCAGCCCACTGTGTCTGCTCTGCCATTCAATCATTGCTAATATGTTTCTGAACCCCATTTTCCTGCCTTCTTTCTGTAACCTTTGATCCCCTTACTAATCAAGAACCAACTGCATCTATTTTTGTCTTAATGACACTGAATGACTTGGCCTCCAAAGCCTTCTATGATCCACAGATTCACCACTCACCAGTTGAAGAAATTCCATCCCTTTTCAATTCTGAAGGGTCATCCCTTCACTCTCAAACTGTGCCCTCAGATCCTACTGTCTCCTATTAGTAGAAACATCTTCTCCATGTCCAATCTATCCAGGCCTCTCAGTGTTTTCTAATGGTAGTCTGGAGCAATGAAGAGTGATGGCACTCCAACTCACTCTCTATCATGTGATTGACCAGGCATTTCTCCTGCTTTTTCTGACTGACACGTGTTGTAAGGATTTACAGGCTGATACCTAACCTGTTTGGCTGCATTATGAATGCATCTCCCTAAGAGATCAAGCCCTGTGGTCTCACTTGAACCCAGAGCTTGTGGGTCAAAGGCTGGGATATGTTCCGCTGCATCACCAGGTCTCCCCGACATTAAAGCTGAGCACTAACCATGGACAATTTACTGGGGTTATAAAAATAGGGAAGAAGGAAGTTTCTTGTTGTGTACCTCCATTGAAGTGTGCTGGAACTTGTGTGAACATTGTTTGTTATATAGGAACAGCTTGATTACAAATAATGATTGCCCCTTTTACTCTTCTTAAGAATGTTATCCTCTACAGGTGACACTTCAAAAGGGCCCTTGTGCTGCAGTGGTTGTGACCCAATCTCTGAGCCAGGAGGCCTAGGTTCAAGTCCCACCCTACTCCAGAGGTGAATCTTAACATCCCTGAAGAGGCTGATTCTTTAAGCAAATATCAATTAGTCCGGGATAACCTTCACAGAGACAACCAGACCAGTGGAGTGGGTTCCAACACATGAGCATTTCCACTGGCCATAAGATAGAGGAACTGGAACGGGCGATTCATACTTCCAACTCTCCCATTCAGTGAGATCACAACTGATCATATTTGTTTCTAGAGTGAAGGAAGAATTTATTTTATATAAATTGCCTGATAGCCAAGAGGAGCTGGCTCCATTTCCTTTGAAAACTTTGGGTAAGAGGTTAAAGCAATCACTGTCTTCCCTAAGAGTGTTGACAAAGAGGTGTTGCCTTGATTTGATCCTGTCACATTGATGACAACCATCATTGCACTACTTGCTGGTTATAGTGTTTCTGACAGCACGGTTAGCAACTGCAGAAGCACACTTGCTTTCATTGGTCAGGGCATTGAGCATAAGAGTCTGGAGGTCTTGTTACAACCGTACAGAATGTTGGTAAGGCTGCATTTAGCGTACTTCATGCAGTTCTGGTTGCCCTACTATAGAAAAAATATTATTAAACTGGAAAGAGTGAAGAAAAGATTTACTACAATGCTACTGGACTTAGAGGTTTGAGTTATAAGGAGAAGCTAAATAAACTTGGACCTTTTTTCCCTTGACCATAGGAGACTTAGCGTTGACTGTGTAGGGGTCTATAAGAGGCACAGATAAGGTAGACGGTAAACAGCTTTTCCTCATGGTAGGGGAGTCTAAAACTAGAAAGTGAGATGGAAGAAGTACAGAAGTGTCTAGAGGAACAATTTTTTTTTTACAAAGAAGGTGTTGAGTGTCTGGAATAGGCTGCCAGAGATAGTATTAGAGGTAAGTACAATTTTGTCATTTAAGAAACATTTGGACATGAACATGGAAGGGAGTAGATATGGAAAGATATGGACCAAACACAGGCAAAAGTGACTACTGTAGTTTAATTGTGAAAACTGGATGCATGGACAAGTTGGGCCAAGGGGCCTGTTTCCATGCTGTAAACTTCTATGACTCTATTATGTAAAGAGAGGGATAAGTATCTAAGGTGGTTAACAACCACAAAATCAGTGCACACTGGAAGGGGTCGTATAAACATAGAAAGAACACCATTTTATGAGAAATTACTCCCTGGAAGTGTCATTTGACTTTGTTGAAGAATTGAAGAGTTTGTCCGTCTGTGGTTCGGGCTTAACAAGAAACCTCCAGCAGTCTTCAACAAGGAAAATGGACAGTCAACCTGTTGAACCCTGGTCCTTGTTTCAAAATTCCCTCTATTCCCTCTGGCCCAGCATTTCCTATCCTTCAAAAGTATATTGGGCTTTCCATTAAACGATCGAATGCTCCTCCCTCCCACTTTAGCTATTCTGTATAAAAAGATTTACCCCATTCCTTTCAGTTGATGCTCCAACTGGTAAATGAGAATTGATAGGCTGTTATCATTGCCTCTTAAGCTGGAAGAAACACCCTCTCTTCATTCAGTTGAATCAAATGATTTGAAATGTTCTGGGAAAGTTAAATGCTTTCCCTGTACACAAACAGCTCCTTGTGTCTCATCTGCACTTTCTTTTAAAACTGATAACTGAAGAAGATTTGTTTGGGAGTTATTGACATGGAGTATAGGGTCATACAGCACAAAAACTGATCCTTCAGTCCAACTCATCCATGCTGACCAAGTTTCCCAAACTAAACTGGCAAGATGGCGGCAGAGCACGCTCCATCTGTTCTTTTTTGTTTCTTTTCCATTTTCTTTCACTCTTTTTTCCCTTTTTCTTTTGCTCTAGCAGTCCTGCAGCAACAAGCAGGAAAGCAATCCCTAAGCAGCGCATGGGGAAGTGAGCCCCAGAGCAGCGCGAGGGGAACGGTGTACCAGAGCAGCGCGAGGGGAAGGGCGTACCATAGCAGCGCTAGGAGAAGTGAGTTCCGGTGCAGTGTGAGGGGAAGTGAGTTCTGGTGCAGCGCAAGGAGAAGTGTGTCCCAGAGCAGCGCAAAGGGAAGCGAGTCCCGGTGCAGCGAGAGGGGAAGTGGGTCCTGGAGCAGCGTGAAGGGAAGTGAGTCCTGGTGCAGCGCAAGGAGAAGAGAGTACCTGAGCACCCCAAGGAGGAATGAGTCCCTGAGCACCACAAGGGGGAATGAGTTCCAGTGCAGCGTGAGGGGAAGTGAGTCCTGGAGCAACGTAACTTACCTTGATGCAGCTGAATGCCAGTTGCCAACCTACAAGAGGCTTGGAGCAGAGCGGGACAGTTGTTGGGCTGGGGTCTGGTGCAGGTGGTCAGACCACATGCTAAGCTAACAAGGTGTAGAGCTGGATGAACACAGCAGGCCAAGCAGCTTCAGAGGAGCAGGAAGGCTGACCTTTCGGGCCTAGACCCTTCTTCAGAAAAA
>JAHRHZ010000081.1:13388837-13477358 GCA_024137785.1 Ginglymostoma cirratum
GTTATAATTATCTTATTTCTCACTTTTTTCAGATTCTGTAAGGAATTCTATTACTTTTCCTTTCATTCCTCTTTTGTATCCAAGATTTGTACCTAGGCACTTGTATCTAAGAAGACGCCATTAGATGCAGCCATTGAGAAAAGGTTTTATTGTACTCCTGTCTTCTGTACTGGAGTACACGTGACAATAAAGAACATTCTATTCTGTTCTATTCTAAATTAGTCCCATTTGCTCGAATTTCGCCAATATCCCTTTAAAACTTTCTGTTCAAGCACCTGTCGAAATGTCTTTTAAATGTAGTAACTGTACCTGCATCGACCACTTCCTCTGGCAGTTCGTTCCACATATGAACCACCCTCTGTGTGAAAAAGTTTTCCCTCAGGCCCCTTTTAAATCGTTCTCCTCTCATCTTAAAATTATGCTAACTGGTTTTGAAGTCCTTGTCCTCGGGAAAAGACCATTGTTATTCCCCTTACCTATACTCCTTACAATTTTATGAACCTCTGTAAGGTCACCCCACAATGCTCCAGTGAAAAAAGTCTCAGCCTATCCAGCCTCTCCTTATAACTCATTGAGCCTACATTTGAATTTCAAATCAATAAGATTATCGTGTTAGAGGGCTTCTTTTTCAGGCTACATGCCTATCAAAGATTGTGATTCCATGTTTTCAAAGTATTTGGATCTTTTATATCTGGGCTGTTTTGCTTTTCAAAGTTGAATTTTGCTGTTTGGTGTCTGACAAGGCATGGAAGCCTTGATCCAATTTTCTATTAATTGATAAGAATTATAATGGGTGCTGTAGTTTGCAATTATCACAATGAGTTTTGGAAAGAGAGCATGGAGCTTCTCTCTGCTGAAAGAGATAGACTATAATGAAAATCTATGATGGGTTTATTCTTGATCTCTTAAAATAATGGCCCTGTTCAAAAGAAAACCTTTCAAAGTTTATAACACGCATGGGTAGCGATGATAATATGCACCAAATTATATCCATTACTGCTAACAGCTTCTAAAAACAGGACAAAAGAATATAAAGGAAAATTAGTGAAAGTAATTTCAGAATAGATATCAGGAGGAATTTATTTACACGAGGAGTGAATGTATATATTTGCAACAGTTAGCTCGGTGGTGTGGAATAGGAATATTTCATATCAGAATTGAATACAATTATTGAAGTTAAATTTCTCCTTGGTCTAATACCTAACTTCTGCTTTCCCCAGCTCTGCAATCCTTTAAGGTCTCAACTTCTACCTATTTCGACCATTGCCCCATCATTGCTTGCTGTGTCTTTAGCTGTCTGGACCCTACATTTTGGAATTGTTTCTCTAAATCTTTCCACAGCTTTATGGCCCTCCCTTCCTTTTAAAATGCTCCTTAAAATTCTTTGGGTTGTTTTTGGCCAACTGTACTAAAACCTCCTGGCTTGATTTCAAATTTGTTTTGATAATCAACCTACAGGACTTTGTTTTATGTTAAAGATGCTATTTAAGAAAGTTGTTGATGGGATAGTGGTAGTGAAGATTTCAAAGGATCTCATGAATGTTTCTGACATGTTCACTTAAAGTGCTGTGTGGAAATGTATCCAAATAACTTTTATTTCATTCAATGGGATGGGTGGATGTGGAACACCCAATCCTAGAGGCTATAGATACAGAAATAGTTCAAGAGTTTTATACAGAGAGAAGAGGAAGAAAGAAGACAAACTAGAGAGAAGACAGGAGAAAAAACAGAGAAGAGAACAGGAGGGGAGAGGGGAGGAAAGGAAAGTGAGAGGAGAGGCAGAGAAGATGAGAGGGAGAGGAGAGGGGAGGAGAGGGGGAGAAGAGGGGAAGAAACGGAAAGGGGGAGGACAGGAGAGGGAGAGGAGACGAGGAGGAGAGGAGAGGAGAGGGAGATGAGGGGGAAGGTGAGGAGAGAAAGAGGAGACGAGAGAGAGAGGAGAGGAGAAAGGGAGGAGAGGAGAGAGAGAGGAGAGGGGGATAACAGGAGAGGGCAAAGAGAGGAGAGAGAGAGAAAAGAAGGAGAGATGAGAAAAGGTGAGAGAAGGAGGGAAGGAGAGAAAGAGAAAAAAGATAGAGGAGACAGAGACAGGAAAAAGAAAACAAGGAAGGGGGGAGAAAAATGTTGATTTTGTGCAACCCTTTTGACAGCCTTTGGACATCCCAAGATATTTTATGACCAATAAAGTACATTTGAACTGTAGTCACCGTCGTAACATAAGAAACTCAACAGCCAATTTGTGCACAACATGGTCCCACAAACAGTAGGGCATTTCAGATGTTGATTGAGGAATAAAGGACAGCCAGGACGCTGGAGAGAACTCCCCTGTTCTCCTTTGAATAGTGCCATCAGAATTTTAACATCTACCTGAGATCGGGTCAAGATCAAATCTGAAAAAAGCCACCCCTGACCGAAGTGCCAGTCTCGTTTGTGTGCTCGAATCCCTGTAAAGAAGTTTAAGATCACAACTTTGGATACATTCATGGGATGAGGGTGTCTCTGGCTAGGCCAGCATTTATTGGTCATCTGTCATTGCCAAAGGGCAGTTAAGAGTCAACCACATTGCTATTGTAACATGTCACATTGGTACCCAATGGCTCATGGGATTCCCCTCTCCCATTTCTAATGAAGGGTCTAGGCCTGAAACATCAAGCTTTCCTGCTCCTATGATGCTGCTTGGCCTGCTCATCCAGCTCCACACCTAGTTATCATGAAAAATTGTGAGCTATGTTTAACAAAATTTGCATCAAGCTTCACGAGCTGAAAACACAAACTTTAGCAACTTGGTTGGAGAGATTAGGTAATCACAGCAATGCTCTACATGCATAAAATAAATCTTCAGTTCCCAAAGAAAACAACATCATGAAGCTGACTGGCACCGAGGGTAATCTGCTTTGTAGAATAATTGTTCACTTTCATCTCTGCTGACTATGCCATTAATTTGCAGGCAACCATATTGATGCGGATAACTATGGACATGAATGGGCTTAAGAGCATTAAAAATAGTCCAAGAAAGAAAGAGTCACCAACCATTGATTTCTTGTGGTAGTTATCAGATAACTGGTTCAACTCAAAGCCTTTCAACCTTATTAGTAATCAGTTTTTACATGCAGAAGGGCAGAATGGGGAAAAAAAAAAGCAATCTTCGATTTGAATTCTGTCCAACAGCCTGGAACGTCTATAAGTTTTAATTAAGAAGGACAGGTCTATAAGGAACAGTGGACAGATTTCAAGTGTAAACAGCATATTGGGGATCAATAGGCTCAAGCCAATTCATTTACTACCACTTGAAAGAAACGGGTGATGCTCGTCAATAGTTCTTGAAAATTTTGGAACCAATTAACATTAACTGACAGCTGTCTAATTGACAGACTGTGTAAAAGCAAGTGTGTGAAATGATAAAAGAACAAAACTGCAAATAAGGGACGTGACAACTGCTGGGCAACTGTAACGATGCTGTTCCTTAAAGTTGCTTTCAGCTTGTGGCATTGAGACAAATCAATGACTGAACTTGTTGGGAGAGGGTAAAGATCTCAAGATTCCTTCTAATTGAAGGCAAGGTGATGTGTGGGTCTAGGTCTCCCATTCTGAAAGCTGAATGTCCCCACTACTGCTTGCAGCTTCTGACACTGGATCAGAACTGCTTTTGCATATCTTGCCCAGGAGTGAAAAACCCTCAAGGTTTAAATTAGTTTCATTTCAGCAAATACATCAAGTGGGTTGCCAGTTGGCACTGGTACACAATTATAGCCATGCTGTGAAGAGCAGCTTGCAAATTTGGAAGTGAAGGAGTTAGAATTATATTACACAGAAATAAATAGAACTTACAACACAAAAACAGGCCATTTGGCCCAACAGATTTTTGGTGGCATTTAAATTCCACATACACAAGCTTTCACCTCACAATACCTAACTCACTAAGATAGACTTTGTCTTAATTCCTTTTATATTTTTCTTAACTATACCTTCTGTGATTAATATAGGCGCCATGATATAACGACTCAAACACTTTTCACTTTTATTTTTGCTGAAATAACACAAGTTACAATAATTTACTGTTCTATTATATTCTATTCTATCCTTTCTACTGTTTTACCCTCTAAATTTAACCAACTTCCCATTAAAGCAATTGTCACTATATGATTCAAATATTCTTATCTGCAAAATATATACTTCATTCATGAAAAAACTACCTTTATGAACATACACAAGGTGGCTATTCAGTCCAATAAGTCTGCAATGGCTCTGCAAATGCATTTTTGTTTTGAAAGGAGACAATTCAACCACTTTCTTGAGTTAACGAAAGAGTGAGTTCATTTGTCAAAAGATTTCAAGAGGAAACAAATACGCAACACACATACACACAGATTAGAAATAAGAAGTGAGTCTAAAATATGGGAAAAGATATACAGGTCAGTATCTGAGTCATTTGTGAAGAGCATATAGCAGTACACTGCAGCCGTTGTGTTAGATGTTGCCTGTAGCATTGATGATGGTAGTTGAACAGTTGATTTTGAAATCCTTATTTTCACTTAGTAATTGGAATTCAATTGTATGGTTCCTTTTGATAATGGTTGGCTTGCAGTACCGAAAGAGAGTGAAAGAGAGAAGTATCTTTTTTCTATTCTACCTGCAGAGTTTAATGGCTGTTCTCAAAGCTGTGACCTTCACACCATATTAGCCCACACACTACTGTCTGTGGGAAATTTGAGGATTCTCCCCGTGTCTGCATGGGTTTCCTCCAGCTGCTCCCACAGTCCAAAGATGTACAGGCTAAGTGGCTTGGCCATGTTAAATTGCCCGTAGTGTCCAGGGATGTGAAAGTTAGGTGGATTAGCCACGGGAAGCGCAGGGTTACAGGAGTAAGGTGGGATGCTCTTTGGAGAGTTGGTGTGGACTTATTGGGCTGAATGGCATGTATCCACATTGTAGCAGCTCTACCAGAATTACCAGAAAGGCAGGCGACTAGCACTCAGAGAAGAAACAGTAGCTGTTTTCAGTTTTTAACCCGTGGTCTACATATCTCTGGAAGAGTAAAAAAAAATGTCTGCAGGAGATGGTTTCCAAATGAGAAGGGAATGGGCAATCTGGTCTTCCTTATCTCGACATTTTCAGTCTTTCTGTTTGAAGTTTCCCTGACTCCATCGAGGCAACCACTCAGGACTCTGTTGGACAGATACTGAATTTACATTCACAGTAATCTTTTAGATATAAAAGAAAAAAGAAACACACATGGGAATTAGAAAATCAAAATATCCATAACTACTTCAGAGTTCTGATCCATCGCCATGACACTGCGTGCCAACTGCCACACTCATTGCTGGCTGGAGGAGGGATAATGCATGTTGATGGGCGTTAATTGCCAACGTAAGTGCCTCAATTTGGGACAGGGCAGAAGGTCACCCATCGGCTTTTCTGCCCTGAATTTGATTGCTGTGAAGGTAAGATGGCAGGATACACTCCTGGCACCATCACCATGCCCCCTCTTCCCCAACCCACTCCCCAACTTTACTAACCAATCAACCTCCCCCCCACCTCCAAGCATGCATCGGCTTACGCCCACTGTGTGTGCCAACACTGTGAAAGAGCTCCAGCTAATCCCACCCACTGCATCAAATAAAAGCCAAAAGAACCATGGATGATGTAAATCAGGAACAAAAACAGAAGTTGCTGAAAAAGTTCAGCAGGTCTGTGAAGAAAAAATCAGAGTTAACATATTGCGTCTGGTGACCAGACCCGAAACGTTAACTGATTTTTCTTCACAGATGCTGCCAGACCTGCTGAGCTTTTCCAGCAACTTCTGTTTTTGTTCGACGCACTGCATCATTCCTCTCGCCCCACAAACATTTCCTTTGTAGGCTTATGTCCTTTTATACCTTTTTACACAAGACCATTGATGTGGAATAAAAGGGAACAATCTTCCGGATGGCTCAACTTCTCACCTGGGATGTTCTGTCATCAATTATGCAGGGTTTTTTTTGGGATTATTACATTGATTTTAATTAGTTTTAATTTGAATAGGTGCAAGATGGTTTTGGTGCATAACAAGTGGGACAAGAACCTCACACCAATATTTGGCAGATGCTTTCACAAAGCCATTTCAATTAGTGCTGTGAAGCAGCTTTACTTTAGGTCTTTGATTCAAATCAATCTAAGCCCATTGAACTTAAATCTCTTAAAATCCCCCCATACCGCCTGACTAAATAAAGCACACTAAATTTAGAATTGTAGTGCTCTCGAAAATAACTTTCTCAGTTCGTATTTCATGCCAAGCTCTTTGAGATCCGTAATGCCAAAGTATGTATTTAAGACGTTTATAGTTGTTCGGCATGATTAAAAGGGACTTTGATCATAACTGAATTTGCACAGATGATGTTATAAAGTGCAACATCTGGAGAATTTGAATTGGAAATTCTAATGTAAATGATGTCCTTGAGAGCTGAGTCACTTATATTTAATGAATACTATAAATATGCAGGTATAGATCTGTCACTCAGCTTGCGTCGATGTGTTTAAGAGTAAAAATAACTGGAAAGTTTATTTGCAGTCAATGGAGAACATTTACTCTGTCTCTGACATGATGCGGTGTTGTCTGAGATACCTTTCATTATAAATGGCCCACACTGTGAGCCCAGTTCTATTCTGCCCCTCATGATCCCCTATAAATGTTGTAATAGGATTTTTACCTTCAGCTGAATATTTGTCCCTGATGAGATGATGCATACGTTTTCATTTAAGTTGGTGAGACAAAATGCAGACTAGATGATTGCTTTGTGGATCACCTTCACTCTGGCCATCAAGAATGACCCCAGCCTCGCAGTTGCTTGCCATTTCAATGAACCATTTTGCTCTCTTGCTAACATTTTTCTCCTCGGTCTGCTGCACAGTTCCAATGAAGGATAATGGCAAGTTTGAAGAGCAATGCTTCATTTTCCACTTAGGCACTTTACAATTTCAAGAAGTCAGTACAGTTAGTTCTCCTATAACGCGATAGTTGAATTCTTGTGTGACCTCGTGCTATAGAAAATTGCGTTCGAGGGAAATCACTATAGAAAATCTCTATACCTGTACAGCAAAAAGTTTGTGTTATCCAAACAGCGTCCACTATTCATCAATTGCATTAATTCGCGTTAATGAAACACGCTTTATAGCAGAACTGCCTGTATTGCATTCCATAACTTCAAATATTTTATGTTTTCCATTTTTCTGACATTTCCCCCACAATATTTTCTGGTGTTTCTTTCTTACTTTGCTCTCGGTGCAGAGAACAACAAGCCCTCCCTTCCGTTACACCCATTTTACACATTTTTCTCCACCATTATTAATCTCTTCATCTTTTGTACTGGGCCTCTGTCTCTGTCAAAAGTTTTTGCAAAAAGCATTTTCCAATACCTTCCACTCCTGAAGACGTCAGAACGGACCCAAAATTCTGTTTCTCTCTCAACCGATGCTGCTGGACCTGCTGAGTTTCTCCAGCTTCCCTGTTTGCATATTTGTTTGAGATGATACTTATGTTAGCTCCCATACATTGTGAAAGAGTCCTGGATAACTTTGTATTGAGGTCTTTAATAAATCTTTATTATAGCTTTGTATCTAGATATATTCCAATCACAGACACTTACATAAAAACCAAAAGAACTGAGGATGCTGTAAATCAGGAATAAAAACAAAGTTGCTGGAAAAGCTCAGCAGGTCTGGCAGCATCTTTGAAGGAGAAAACAGAGTTTCCCTCAGAACACAGTTCTGGGGAAGTGTCACCGGACCCGAAACGCTAACTCTGTTTTCTCCTTCACAGATGCTGCCAAACCTGCTGAGCTTTTCCAGCAACTTTGTTTTCGTTATAGCCACTTACATGTCTGGGTTAAAGCTAAGCAATTTTTTTTTATTCAAATGAGATGCTGGCATCACTGGCTAAGCTAGCATTTATTGCCCATCCCTAATTGCCAAAAGGGCAGTTAAGAGTCAACCACATTGCTATGGGCCTGGAGTCACATATAGGCCAGATTAGGTAAGAGTGGCAGTTTCTCTCCCAAAAGGACATTAGTGACCCAGATAGGTTTTTTTTCCAACAATTGACAATGGCTTCAATGTCATCATTAGACTCCTAATACCAGACATTGTTTTTATTGAATTCAAATTCCACCATCTGCCATGGCGGGATTCGAACCCGGGTCCCCAGAACATTATCTGAGTCTCTGGAATAACAATCCAGCGACAATTCGGGTGTACACTGTGGACACACTTATGTGATGATGTGTGTCATCTGCAAAAGGACTCAGTAAGATGGAGACTGAGACCCTTACACCATCAGTTCCCACACCAGCAGCATGTGGTGAGGACATGATGAGCACTGTGTTTTATTTTGGAATGTGGGTGTTGTTGGCTGGGCATTTATTACTCATCCCAAGTTGCTGTTGAGAAGGTGGAGGTGAGCTGCCTTCTTGAACTACTGCTGCCCGTTTAGAGTAGGTTAGCCCACAAAGCTTTCAGGGAGGAAGTTCTAAGATTTTGACCCTGCATCACTGAAGGAACAGCAATATGTTTCCAAGTCAGGATGCTGAGTGGCTTGAAGGGGGTGGTGTCCCCATGTACCTTCTGCCCTTGTCCTGCTAGATGGAAGTGGGTGTGGGTTTAGAAGGTGCTGTCTAAGAATCTTTGGTGAATTTCTGCGGTGCATCTTATAGATGGTGTACAGTGTTGCTACAGAGTGGAGGGAGTGGATGTTTGTGGATGTGGTACCAATCAAGGCCTGGATGGTGTCAGTCACTCAATTCATAAAACTGTCAGATACTGGCTTGACTAAGCCCCCTGGTGGCCTGACTCTGCAATGACAATGTGACAAAATGAATGGTAAATGTTGACAGAAAATTGTGACGAAGTAGTGTGAACAGAAAGTAAGGTCTATGAGTGCCTAGGGGGTGCAGTAGAGAGCTATCTGTTATGATGTTTCAATTGCAGTGCCACAAAGAGGCTCAGAAAAGGCAATAGCTTTTCAGAACAGAAGTTTATCAATAATGTAACTTTCAGGTAAGAATTTGATTGAAACTTTGACTTTCAAATACCTGCACTTTGCAGGTATTTGTCAAAACCTAAAATGTTTGTTTTCAACCCAGTATAAAAATCAGTGACACTGCAACCACATATTACAGTCTCAAAGCTTCATATAATATAAACCCCATTGCTATTCTTACAATGATATTTTTATTTTGCAGTTGGTGGGTCATCTCTTATTACCTGCGGAAGCAAACTTTGATGTTGTTAAAGGTTTCTGTGAATCTAATTACCTGAGACGAAAGTATCTTTTTTTAGAAGCTGCAACATTTGCGAGGAATTGACTTCTTTGGAAACACAATGCGATGATGTAAATGTGGAAATATTCAAGATCGTGCTGTTTGCAAATGATACCCTTGTGATAGAAATGATTCACCACTCTCTGCTTCCCAACAAAAACAGGTTTGACAAGCAAATAAAGGCAAAATGCTGTGGATGCTGGAAATCTGAAACAAACACAGAGCCCATTGGAGAAAAGTAGCAGGTCTGGCAGCATCTATACAGAGAGAAACAGACTTAGTTTTCTGAGTCTGATATGACTCTTCCTGTTGTTAGCCACTAACCATCCCCATTCACTCTCCTAGCCATATTATTATCCACTCCATTGTCTGTCCAAATGTTCATCTCTCTCTTTGGGTTCTGTGCCCACATATCATTTACTCCTCACCTTGGCAACTGTCTGTGTAGAGTTTGCACATTCTCCCCCTGTCTGTGTGGGTTTCCTCCAGGTGCTCCGGTTTCCTCCCACAGTCCAAAGATGTACAGGTTAGGTGGATTGGCCATGCTAAATTGCCCCTACTGCCCAGGGATGTTTAACTTAGGTGGGTTAGACATGGAAACTGCTGGGTTAGGGAAACGGGTCTGGGTGGGATGCTCTTTGGAGGGTTGGTATGGACTTGTTGGGCTGAATGGCCTGTTTCCACACTTTAGGGATTCTATGATTCTATGATTCTCTTCCCCCACCCTATCTTCTGCATATAAACCAACATTTACCTCGTCACTAGCAGTGCTGAGAAAGGGTCACTCAGCTTGAAACATTAACTCTGATTTCTCTCCACGGATGCTGCCAGACCTGCTGAGATATTCCAGCAATTTCTATTTTTGTCTCTGATGTGACTCTGCTTCCAAAGTAAACTAGTCATACCAGACTCGAAATGTTAATTCTATTTTCCTCTCTCCACAGATGCTGCCAGACCTGCTGTGTTACCAGCATTCTCTGAAGCTTGATAAATATTGTTTTGTGAAAGAAATACCCTTGCTATCCTGTACCAATTCCATGGGTAGGCTGGGAGTTTTTTCACTGGAGCGCAGGAGGTAAGGGGTGACCTTATGAAGGTTTATAAAATCATGAGGGGCATGGATAGCGTAAATAGCCAAGGTGTGTCCAAGATAGTGCCAACACCGGGCTACTCCTTGCAGGCTCCCTACAGCAGATCTAACTCTAACATTCCTTATTGCCGTTCTATACTTTTCAACTTAAATTCTAAATTTGTAAAATCTAACAAAGCCTTTTTGATCTATACACCCTTTGCCTATTATGGTCTGCATGTACTGCTCGTAAACAAAATTTTCACTGTATTTCAGTACACGTGACAATCAATCAACCAATCAGTGTGGGGGAGCCCAAAACTAGATGGCATAGGTTTAAACTGTGAGGGGAAAGATTTAGGTTTAACGTGAGAGGGGAAAGATTTAAAAAGGACCTACGGGGCAAATTTTTCATGCAGATGGTGGTGTGTGTGTGGAATGAGCTGCCAGAGAAAGTGGTGGAGGCTGGTAAAATTACAACATTTAAAAGGCATCTGGATGGGTATATGAATAGGAAGGAGTTAGAGGGATATGAGACAAATACTGGTAAATGGGACTAGATTAATTTAGGATATCTGGTTGGCATGGATGAGTTGGGCCGAAGGGTCTGCTTCCATTGCCGTATATCTCTATGACTGTATGACTATGACAAAGCCCATCTTAGTTCAATTCATGGCTCCTGGGTTTGGGGAAAGACAGTACCACTGGTGGCACGGTGGCTCAGTGGTTAGCAGTGCTGCCTCACAGCACCAGGGACCCAGATTCAATCCGACCCTCAGGCAGCTGTCTGTGTGGAGTTTGCACGTTCTCCCCCTGTCTGTGTGGGTTTCCTCCAGGTGCTCCAGTTTCCTCCCACAGTCCAAAGATGTGCAGGGTAAGTGGATTGGCCATGCTAAATTGCTCATAATGCCCAGGGATGTTTAGGTTAGGTGGGTTAGACATGAAAACTGCTGGGTTAGAGGATTTGGTCTGGGTGGGATGCTCTTCAGAGGAGTGGTGTGGACCTGTTGGGCTGAATGGCCTGTTTCCACACTGTAGGGATTCTATGATCTAAACGCAGATGGAACAATATCCTGTAATAATTCTGATGAGCCTTTCTGAAGAAAGGACATTGGATCCAAAATGTTAACTCTGCTCTCTTTCTCCACAAATGCTGCCAGACCTGCTGACTTTCTCCAGAAATTTCTGCTTTTGTTTCACTCACTCAATGGGAAAAATATTTTTCCTGTGGTAAGGCGAGCAAAACTGTAAACAATATTCCAGGTGCAGCATAACCAAGCTCCAATACTAAAACCACTTAGGGAATTAAAAGGACATACCCCATCCTCCCACACCACATCCCTCCCATCCCCACACCCACTATGTTTCGAATGAAAACTGAGACAAATTGCCACTTGAATTGGAATTTGTTGAACATCAGTCAACATCTTGTCTTTTGATGGATGGATTCCCACTTTTGAAAAAATGCAGTATCCAGTCTTGACTTAGAATTTCGCCAGAAGCTTTGGGGCAAATAAACTTTGATAGCTTCAAAAACCGAAAGAACTGCGGATGCTGTAAATCAGGAACAAAAACCGAAGTTGCTGGAAAAGCTCAGCAGGTCTTGCCGCATCTGTGAAGAAAAATCAGAGTTAACGTTTCAGGTCCAGTGACCTTTCCGCAGAACTGGCATTTTTTATTCACTTGTGGGACATGCTGGCTGGCCAGCACTTTTACTGTCGTGTCCTCAGTTGCCTTTTCGAAAGTGGTGGTGAGCTGCCTTCTTGCTGTGGTCCACCTTCTGTAGGTTGACCCACAATGCCGTTAGGGAGGGAATTCCAGGATTTGATGCAGTGACAGTGAAAGAACAGCGGTATATTTCTAAGTCAGGATGGCGAGCAGTGGTTTTGCAGTTTGTTGCTGGTAACGATATAAATCTGACTTGATTCCTGGTCAGAGATAAAAGGTACTGCAGATGCTGGAGAATCCGAGATAACAAGGTGTGGGGCTGGATGAACACAGCAGGCCAAGCAGCATCATAGGAGCAGGAAAGCTTGACGTTTCGGGCCGAGACCCTTCATCAGAAAATAGATTCCTGGTCAACTTGTTTCTAAGAATAACTCAGTCTGCAATATAACTACTTCATAATAATAATCTGGATCGTCCTGAGCACAATATGAATAAAAGTAACAAGGAATTCACTGCTTTGGGTCTGGAGAAAGGTACAAGCATTCAAGAAAGTCCAGGATACCTATGACCATCCAAGAAATGAGGCCTAGAAGCTGCCATTCATCTGACATTCTTATGTTCAATAAGATCATAGGAACATAGAAACACAGGTGAAGTAGCAGGCCATTCAGCCCCTCAATCCTTCTCCACCATTCTGGTTCATGGTTGATCATCTCCCACAATGCCATGTCCTTGCACTATCACTGTGTCCCTTGATATCATTAGTGATTAAACTCTATCAATCACAGGGGAAGAGAATTCCAAAGATTTAACACCCTCTAAGTGAGGGGACTTCTCCTAATCCTGTTCCTAAATGGCCTGCCTTTGATTCTGAGGCTCACGTTCCCTGTTTCTAGACCTCACAGCTGGAGAAAACATCCTATCTGCATCTCATCTGTCCATCCCTTTAAGAGTTCGTACTTTTCGATGAGCTCACTTCTCATCTTCCTAAACTTCAAAAAAAATACAGAACCACTCTCCTCAAACTCTCCATTTTGGACCATCCCACCACCCTAGGGATCAATCTAGTGAATGTCTACTGCATTCCTGATATGGTAAGTATATTCTTTCTTAGTCAAAGGAACCAGAACTGCACACAATACTCAAGGTGTGGTCTCACTAGTGTCTTCTACAATTGAAGCAAGTCTACTGTAGGCACTTGCATGGTAGTGCTATCTACCGTGTTTAATTAATGTTTAATTAAAATAGGTAATATTCAGGGACCTGGGTTCAAATTCCAATGTGGCAGATCATACATTTGTTACAGTGCAGAAAGAATCCATTCAGCCCATTGAGTGTGGGCCAACCGTCTGAGGAACATCTCACCCACACCTAGACCTTACACTATCTCTGTGATCTCACAATTACCATGACTATCCCAACTTAGCCTGCTCATCCTTGGGCACTATGGGTAATTTAGCATGACCTTTCCACTTAATTTGCACATCTTTGCACTGTGGGAGGAAATCGGGGCACCCAGAGGGAACCCACGCAGACACAGGGAGAATGTGCAAACTCCACACCAACAGTCGCTCAACTTTGGAATTGAACCAAGGTGCTATGAAGCAACAGTGCTAACCATTGAGCCACTGTGCCGCCCATGGTGGTGGGATTTGGGAGTAAGAGTTTAATGATGATCATGAAACCATTATCAATTGTTGCACAAACCCCAGTTGGTTCACCGAATCCCTTTCAGGAAGGAAACTGCCATCCTTACCTGGTCTGGCCTACATGTGACTCTGGCCACATAGCAATGTGGTTGACTTTCAACTGCCCTCTGGGCAATTGGGGATGGGCAGTAAATGATGGTTTGGCTAATGATGCCCATACTCTATGAATGAATAAAATAAAAACTTAGTTCCCATATTCAAATCCTCTTGCAATAAAGGATAATATACCATTGGCTTTCTGAATAGTTTATAGTCAAGGTGTCAACTTGTTCATCTTAAATGTATTGATGTCTCGGCTAAATTAGTGAAAAGAAGGTAAAGGGATGCATTCATCAGGTAATATTATTAACCACAGGAGGGGAATGCCTCAGTTAGCTGAGATGCCTAGGGCATGGTGCAGACGAAAGCCAATGGTGTAGGTTTGATCCCCATATCAGTTGTGGTTAATTAAGAACGTTGTACCAATTTCCTTACCCCATGGTTATCTGCAAGCCCTGTGTAACCAAGTGCCTCAAACTAATGGAGAAAAGTTGCCTCTGGTTCTTTGTAGGCTAAGGTTCCTTACATTACATTAATCACAGTACATGGGCACAAACTGAACCATTGGATGTAGAGGGAGCACAGAAAAAATAGGCTTACTGGATGCCTATTCTTGCTCCTAATAACAGGGTCAGGTTTCTTACGACAGCAAGACCATGAACCTGTGTAAGTTATATTATTGACTTGATGAACTTAAATGTGAATTTGAGATGTTATTGGACAAGCTGGACACCTCATGCAACCAAATTGACTTTATTAAAGCTTGCTGGATCACCAGCGACTTCATGGATATTCATAGGTTAATAGACTCATCAGAAAACCTGCCAAGGGAAAGTCTATCAATTGACTATTTTAATTGAGCTATTCCTATTGATCCAACGTGACCAGATTGGTCATGAGTATTTTTTAGATACCTGACTAATTCCTTCTTTTAACATTAAGAAAAGTTGATTTATTTCTGATCTGAGACTCATAGAATGCTAATAGAATAATTGCTTTAGTCCTTTACAATGACCTCACCAGGAAAGTAGCATTTAGAGCCCAGACAATGTTTGTTTTAATTCATTGGATGTGGGCATCACGGGTTGAGACTGCATTAATTGCCCTTTGCCCAGTCGCCCATTTAGTGGTTTGCTAGGGCCATTTTAGAGGGCACTAAAGAGATTACTATATTTCTATTGGTGCCCACACATATTAGGCCAGACCAGGTAAGGATGGTAGATTTACTTCCCTGAAGGACAACAGTGAACCAGTCGAGTGTTTGTGACAAGGTTGCTGTGAGACTAGCTTTCAGCTCCACATTTTTTTTATTTAATACAAATCTTACCTTCAGCTATCATTGAATCCCTACAGTGTGAAAGTAGGCCATTCAACGCATCAAGTTTGCATTAATCCTTCGAAGAGCATCCTAGTCAGACCCATACACCCTAACCCTATCCCTGTAACACGGCATTTCCCATGGCTCATCTAACTAGCCTGCAAACTACGGGCAATTTCCCATGGCCGATCCACCTAACCTGTACATCTTTGGACTGTGGGAGGAAACCAGAGCACCCAGAGGAAACCCACGCAGCCACAGGGAGAATGTGCAAACTCCACACAGACAGTCACCTGAGGTTGGAATGAAACCCAGGTTCCTGGCACTGTGAGGCAGCAGTGCTGACTGCTGAGCCGCCAGGCCACCCTGTTAATGGTGGGATATAAACACATATGTACAGCATATCAACCTGGAAGCTCCTGGATTGTTAGTCCAGTCACAATACCACTGCATCACTGCCTCCCGAACATCAAGACCGCACAGTGCTGCCCAATAGCCATCACACACCTGGCTCTAATGACACCTTTCGCCACATGCACTTGTTTTGGTTGGTTATATTCACTGGAAGAATGAGAAGAATGAGGAAGTATCTCATAGAAACATATAAAATTCGAACACAACCAGGCAGGACAAACATAAGAAGGATGTTCCTGATGACCAGGAAGTCCAGAACCAGGGGTCACAGGATGGGCCATTTCGGACTGAGATAAGGGGAAATAGCTTCAGCCAAAGAGAGGTGAGCCTGTGGAATTCTTTGCCTCAGGAAGCGATTGCAGTCAAAACAGGGTTGTTTTCAAGAGGGAGTTAGATATAGACCTTTGGGCTGAAACGTTCCAAGGGTATTGAAGAAAAGCATAAATTGGGGTTGAATTGGATGATCAACCACGACCATATTGAATGTCAGAATGGGGTCGAAGGGCTGAATGGCCTACTTCTACTTTTATTCTCTATACTTCTATGTTTCAGACACATTACAGCTTCATGTGAATACATTCAATTTTCAACACCCACCATTCAGTACAAAATGGTGGGCCAGCCTCTCAATTTCACCAATCTTTGGAATGGCAGGTTGAATTGAGCACCACTCCTCAGCCTTGATACTAAAATTTTATTCAGCTATTGCAAAAAGCCCTTGAGTTCATTGCACAAACTTCAGCAGATATTTCCCTATTCTTAGATCATAGAATCACTACAGTGTGGAAACAGGCCGTTCAGTCCACCAAGTCTACATTGACCCTCAATGCATCCCATCCCCCTTTCACCCACCTAATCTACAAACCCAGGACACTATAGGCAATTTTATAATGGCCAATCAACCTAGCGTGCTCATCTTTGCACTGTGGGAGGAAACCGGAGCACCCAGAGGGAACCCACGCAGACACAGGGAGAATGTGCACACATGACAGCTGCCCAACGGTGGGAGCAAGCCTGGGTTCCTAACGCTGTGAGGCAGCAGTGCTAACCACTGAGCCTCCGTGCCACCTTCTTCATCCAGTCCTTTGTACCACTATCCATCCTGACCCTCTGTAGCAAAAGGAATTGTAGCTTTACTGAAAGTGTAGAGTTCTTGCAAAATAAACTATACCATAACAAAGTGGGATTACAGAGGACTGGAGCCTGGGGCTTAACTCACTTAAGTCTGCGATTGCTGACACCCAGGACCATGAGTAATAGCAACAAAATCTCTGAAATAAATTGATTATAATAAATAAACACCTAAAAATGTATATCCTTGAGGAGGAGAAATTGCTACATAAAGTGGATTTTTTTTTTAATTTGTAAAAATCAGCTGGATATGCGCACACAAAGTCTGGAAAGATCAAAACTGAGACCCGTGCAGTCAGAGTTTATCATTAATGTCAGCAGACATTCCATCAGTTTAATGAGATTTGTGTAAATTATAATAACGTCAGAGATAAAATGATTCTGACAGCAATAAGAGACAAGATACCAGTGTAGAATGTGCATGTGCAGAAAGTGGTCTTAGACATTACACTAGTGAGTTGTTCTTGATAACCTACAGTGTACAGTTATAAAAGGAGTGTTATATACATAGAACCCCCACAGTGTGCAAGTAGGCCATTCAGTCAATTGAGTCCACACTGACCCCTCTGAAGAGCATCCCTCCTTGACCCATCCCCTATCCTATCCTTGTAACTTTGTCTTTCCCATTGCCAATCCACCTAACCTGCACGTCTTTGGACTGTGGGAGGAAACTGGAGCACCCAGAGGAAACCCACGCAGACTCAGGGAAAATGTGCAAACTCCACACAGACAGTCACCCAAGGCTGGAATCAAACCTGGGTCCCTGGTGCTCTAAGGCAGCATTGCTAACCACTGAACCACCACGCTGCCCCAATGTAATAAGTTGAAGATCCATATTTCAAGAGAATGAGCAAGCAGTCTCATGGAAATCGCATGTGCAGATACCCCCCAGCCTAGAGATACCCCAGAACCACCTCTCAATGTGAAGGTATCAGTGTTGGTTTAAAGCATCAGATAAAGTAAGGTACCAGGTAAGGAACCATTCTCTGGAGCCACAGACTGGAGTTAAAGGAGAGCCCAGGGGACACAGTTCAAAATGGATGACACTGAAGGCAGTATCAGACTCGGAGAGCTTTGAGAATTAAAAGCAGTGAGAGGAAAAAGATTCCGAAGACAGGGAAAAATAACCCTCGAATCCTTTGAAACTGAGCCATGAACCAGGAATACTCTGCTGAGCACGAACACACAATCTGAATAAAATGTTTCTCTTTCCATCCATTGTTATGTTCAATAAAGCATATTATGGTTCAGTCGCAAGATTATAGATTTCCTCTTACTACACCCACACTCCCTCTTTTCATCCATCCTTCCCTACACCTCCTTCATGAGCTGGTCAGTATGGGGAGGCCACACCTCTAACATGAATCGGTGGATTGGGAACAAAAATAATAACTGCTAGAAAAGCTCAGAAGCATCTCATAACTTGGGGAGGGGTTGAGGGATGACTCAACCCAAAAGGTTAACTCTGATTTCTCTCCTCAGATGCTGCCAGAGCTGTTCTGAGGAAGGGTCACCGGACCCGAAACGTTAACTCTGAGTTCTCTTCACAGAGGCTGCCAGACCTGCTGAGCTTTTCCAGCAATTTCTGTTTTTTATGCGCACTATCCGTACAAATAACACTTCCCATAAGTACATCAGGGTATTAGAACAGAATGCAGAATATAGTCTTACAGCTACAGAGAGGATGCAGAGAAACATCAATTCTACTTCTGAGAGGTCCGTCCACGAGTCTGATAACGTTGGGGAAGAAATTGTTCTCGAAGAGGATTGTGTTGCCAGAGCTTGGAGAAAGATGTCAGACCTGTCAGGCACACACTTCCTCTCGACAGTCTGGTTTGTGAGTGTGTGTGCGTGTGTCGTATTTCGATCACCCATGAACATAACTACAGCAGGGTGGGTCATTGGTAAGCATTCACAGCAGGCTAATGCGTGGAAACAGGTTCTCAATCATGAGGGTCAAGGAGGTTAGCCCACCTGAAAGGTTCTGAGAAATTAATAGAGAAATTTTAACCGGATGTTGGGTCCTTTAATTTTTCCTTCCTGCCCAATCATGTTCCCCTCCCCTCCCCTATGTAATCTCTGAACGGGCCTAGAAAATTCCACCCTCGGTTATTGTAAGGGGTTACCATCCTAACGTCAGTAACTGTAGTTAAAGTATTTGCTTGCATTCTAATACTAGAGATTAGACACACAACTGTTGCCAGATGGTGCCTTTTCAGTATAGTCTAGAAATGTGGTTAAAAATACAGCAAACACCCACCTGAGCTCAGAAATCAGATGTTAAGAAAATCTGCTATTAAACTAGACACTGAGGTAATCAAGTATTGAAATAACTTTATATTTTCCTACTTTGAAGATTAGATATTACACTTCCTGACCAAAATAAGTAACTGAAGCCTATACATTATTAATGGTTGATTACAATTCTAATGGATTCCTAGCTGTTTCCATTTTGTCACGCAAGATTACACCAACTTTGTTTTTCTTTACACTTCCAAAGCACGTGGGTGTCATTGGCAATAGTTAGAACTGGTTGCCCATCCTGCATGGCCCTTGAATGGAGTGCCTTGCTAGGGCGATTTCAGGGGACAGTTTAAAATTGACCACGTTGTTGTGCGGCCTGCAGTCACATGTAGGCTGGACCAGCTAAGCACAGCAGATCTCCTTCTCCAGGGAACAATTCAGAAAACCCTGACAGTGTGGACGCAGGCCATTCGGCACATTGAGGAGACACCAACCCTGCAAAGAGCAGCCCACCTGCGCCCCCCTCCCCCACACCCCCTACCCGACACCCTCTCCCCATAACCATGCCTTTCCATTCTCTGGAATCACAGACTGGATTTAAAGCAGAGTCCAGGGCACACAGTTGAAAACGGAAGATCCTGAAGGCAGAATTAAACTCAGAGGGCTTTTAGAATTAAAAGCAGTGAGAGGAGCAAGATTCTGAAGGCTGGGAAAAATAACCCTTGAATTCCTCAAAACTGAGCCATGTACCAAGAATACTCTGCTGAGCAAGAACACACAATCTAAATAAAACGTTTCTCTTTCCATCCATAGTTATGTTCAATAAAGCATGTTATGGTTCACTCACAAGATTATAGATTTCCTCTTACTACACCCACACTTACTCTTTTCATCCATGCTCTTCATCCATCCTGAATTGTGTCCACTTCTGGTTGACCTGTTAGAGGCAGGATATTATTAAACTGGAGACCTTTCAGAATAGATTTACCAGAATGTTGCCAGGAATGGAGGGTTTAAGGTATAAGGAGATGGCAGGTAGGATGGGACTTTTTTCACTGGAGTGTAGGAGATTAAGGAGTGACATTATTGAGGCTTATAAAATTATGACGGGTAAAGATAAGGTGAATGGCAGGTGTCCTTTCCCGAGGGTGGGGGATTTCAAGACGAGGGGACATATTTCTAACTTGAGAGGAGAAAGATTTAAAAAAAGACATGGCAACTTTTTTTACACAGACAGTGGTTCAAGTGTAGAATGAACTTCCGGAGACAGTGGTGGATGCTGGTACAGCTACAACGTTTAAAAGACATGTGAATAAATACATGAATAGGAAAGGTTTGGAGGGAAATGGGCCAAGCACGGGCAGGTGGGACTAGTTTTGTTTGGGATTATGTTCGGCATGGGCTAGTTGGACTGAAGGGTCTGTTTCCATGCTGTATGATTCTATGACTATGACGAGACAAGGCTTAATTTTTATCTTATGATTTGCAAACTGTTATTGATAGGCTTTGGTCTAATCATTTGCCTCAAGGCATATACAAACCTGGAGTTACCAGAAGAACATATTCAGTAGGTCACACATCTGGCTCTAAGTCAAAAGTTTATCGGTTCAAATCCCATTGTATGGCCAAGGTAGTGTTGTGGTGCCACCGTTCAGGTGAACTGAGACTATCTGCATTCTCCAGTGTACGTTAATGATCATGTGACATTGTCGCGAAAATAAAAGCAGAGACGCTATGCCTGGTGTCCCTAGCTAATCTGTCAATAAACTACACCAAGGCAGATTATATGATCATGATGACATTGTTATGTGTGGCAACTTGCTGTGGCACCAATTAACTGCTGCAGTCCTTACATTGCAGCGATGACCACACTTGAAATGTGCTAAATTGACCATCGAGCACATAGGAACATCATAGCCAACGAAAGGAATTATAAAGCTGCAGATCTTTTCATTAGAAGTTGCTTTTGCATTGCAACCAGGTTTGAAGGCCCTAATGGAGAAAATTTTTTTTTGCATTGGGCAACACAGTGCAATATTCTTGAAATAGTCTTGCTTTTCCTTGATCCAAGGCAGGCCAAGACTATTGGGATGAATGCTTGTCCTGGCAGCCACAACTGCCCTGCATGAAATGAGATTAGGGAGTCTCTAACCAATTCCTATTGAACTTGAGTCCACAGCACAGAATCGTCCATAATTCAGTAATAATTGGACTAAGGTGTCAGTCTCTTTCAGAGAGGTCACGAGCTGATTTGCAAAATAGAAATGTCACAGCAGTTTATTAATGGAAATGCTTTGCAAGCTGGAGTCAACAGAATGTTGAGCTAAGGAAGAACTAAAGGGAATATTACTTTGTTTCTCGCATACGCTCCACATGACCTTGTATCCGCATATGACAAAGTTATACCAAATAACTTACAAATTTATAACATGTTCATATCCTTCTAGTTAATGCCAAAAAGTCGACGGACATTTCACAAATCTAACTGCCCAATTCCCTCTGTTGATGTCTGGAGAATGAAAGGCTTATCTCAGATTACTTAGAACCGTCCACAGACAGATGGACAGGGGCAGCTTTCAGTCTGTGTAAAAATCTAAATGAAAAAGAAACACAACATTACAGACTTAATGAAGCCTTTCAAATCTCAACCTTTTGCTCATCTCCAATATAATGTGAGCAGCATTACATACATCATTAAATTCATTTTAAAAAAAATGTTTCTACTTCGAAATGTTTCATGCTTGCTTCTGAGCAGGCTGAATGATGCAGCCAGTGGATAGGGTCATGTTACAGTGTCATCTTATTGAAGCATGATGCTTTTATATATATATTACCTCCTGTAACATGCATCCAATGTGACAATATTATTATGTATTCATTCTAAATGTTAATTATCTGTTGGGTCCCATAAATATTAATCAGAATTTAACCTATTAACATTTCCCAACAAATAAAGAGTTGTTAAGCTGTATTATTTCGTTGTCGCTGTGGGAACTACATGGGCTCCATTTGAAGAGAGCAAGCCAGGCTCTATTGTCTGCACTTTGATGGGCTATCTCTGTTCTTTTGCCCATATTTATTTCTCCACTCACTCCACAGTCCTTCCTTTTCCAAGTAACTATTTCACACGCTTTCCACAACTGTAGCTTACATGGGACTTAATAGCATTGAAGCAGGCCATTTGGCCCAACTGATCCATGATGATGCTTACATTCTTTCTCCAAACCAATGTCCTTCCATAACCATAGAATCCTTACAGTGTATAAACAGGCTATTTGGCCTATCGAGCCCAACCGACCCTCTGTAAAGCATCCCACAAGACACACGCCTTCTCTGTCTCTGTAACCCTGCATTCCCCCTGGCTAATCCACCTAGCCCACACATCCCACGATACTGCGGGGTAATTTAATACAGCCAATCCTAACCTGCACTTTATTGGACTGTGGGAGGGGCTGCAGCACCTGGAGGTAACCCACGCAGTCACAGAGAGAATGTGTAATCTCCGTACAGACAGTCGCCTGAGGATAAGAATTGAAGCCAGTTTGCTGGCACTGTAAGCAGTAGTGTTAATCACTAAACCATCATGTTATCCTACAAGTAGCGGGAAGCAGGAGACGACAACATGGCCTGTCAGAACTCCTGCAATATTCAACTCGAAACAAAGACAGAAATTGCTGGAGAAACTCAGCAGGGCTGGCAGCAACTGTGGAGAGAAAGCAGAGTTAATGTGTAGCTCTATAGGGTGCTGGAGAGGACACACCTGGAGTACTGAGTATAGTTTTGGTCTCCTTACTTGAGAAAGGGTGTATCAGCTCTGGAGGGGGTGCATTGGAGGTTCACTAGGTTAGTTCTAGAGTTGAGAAGGTTGGTTTATGAGGAAAGATTGAGTACTCTGATTGAGGTTGAGAGGTGACCTGATCGAAATTTATAAAATAATGAGGGCTATAAATAGGATTAATGACTGGTGTCTTTTCCCTAGGATGGGGAATTTCAAGACTAGGGGGGCATATTTTTAAGGTGAAAGGAGAAAGATTTAGAAAAGACAAGAGGGTGGTTCGTACATGGAAGTGGTGAATGTGGGATAAGGGTGAGCAGATTTAGGACTGAATTGAGGAGGAACTTCTCCACCCAAAGGATTGTGGATCAATGGAATTGATTGCCCAGTGAAGCAGTTGAGGCAACCTCATTGAATGTTTTTAAGGCAAAGGTAGATTTTTGAAAAGGAAAGGAATTAAGGGTTATGTGAGTGGGTGGGTAAGTGGAGCTGAGACCACAAAATGATCAGCCATGATTTTATTGAATGGCGGAGCAGGTTTGACAGGCCAGGTTGTCTACTCATGCTCCTGTTTCTTATGTTCTTCTGTTTCAAATCCAGTAACTCTTCTCTCGTAAAGGAGGTCTGGATCTAAGGTGTCTAATGAGGCTTTCATTTGCCATATGATTAATATGTTTCAGTACGGTACTGATACCTTTACTCAGCATAAGCAAAGTTTTTGTGTTTTGTTTACACTTTTGCATTGATAAATTTACTCAAGTCTGCTGCCTGACAGCATTTTATTTTCAGAAGATGCTATTGTGGGAATTGTAGCTCTTGCAGCTCATAGCCTTCAGTCTGATCGATACAGTCTTATTCACCATATTCCACATTTGGCCTTTTCAACCTTCCACTATGACAGATGTAGCACATGCAAATGCCAAATGCCAGAATGAATGTTAACTGTCTGAGGACTGAAGGGAGATCATTTCCAACCTTGAGGAGACAATTAGTTAAGAAAACTACAATTCCTTTAACAGATTGGTAAATTAAAGTTGTTAAACACAGAAACATAAGAGAGGGGAGCAGGAGTAGGCCATTTGGCCCCTCAAGCTTGCTCCACCATTCATTAGGATCATGACTGATCAGAGAGCTCAATCCCATCCTCCCCCCCCCCTCATATCCCTTGATTCTTTTAGCCACAAGAGCGATATCTACCTCCTTCTTAACAACACAAAATGGTTTGGTCTCAACCATGTTCTGTGGTAGTGAATTCCACAAACTCACTACTCTCTGGGTGAAGAAATTTATTCTGAGCTCAGTCCTAATGGGTTTACACTTTATGCTCCAACTGTGACCCTCTGGATTCTGGACACCCCGCCATTGGGAACATCTTTCCTGCAAATATTGTTCCAGCCAACATCAACAATCATGAATAGCTGTTAGTGTTACTGGAGCCTTGTTAGAAACTGGGGAACTTTTTAGATAGAATTTTTCTCATATTTCCTATGTAGCTCACAAAACAGGTGATACAGAAGTTATTTCCTTTCCCAAACGTAACCAATTTATCTAATGAACAAGGGCGAAAGGGAGGTGACAGTGAAGGACACAATGTTCCAGAAGCTGACATCCAAAAACTATTTGGCATCATCTTAAACGTATTATTAAGGCAGTGTTCAGGAAAATAAAAGATTTGTTCCCAAAGGAGAATGAAAATTAACCTTCAATGAAGGTTGGCAAGGGAGGAAATTGTTATCAATGAGTAGCTGTACATGCCCACTGGTTGAAAATATTCCATTTTCTTTTATCACGGGATGGGTCATAGAATCACAGAGTCGTACAGCACAGAAACAGACTCTTCAGTCCAACTGGTCCATGATAAACATAATCCCAAACTAAACTGGTCCCACCTGCCTGCACTTGGCCCATATCCCTCCAGACATTTGTTATTCATGTACTTATCCAAATGTCTTTTAACTATTGTAACTGTACCTGCATCCATCACTTCCTCTGGAAGTTCATTCCGCACACGAACCACCCTCCGTGTAGAAGAATTGCCCCTCATATCTTTTTTAAGTCTTTCTCCTTTCACCTTAAAATTATGCCCCCAGTCTTGAAATCCACCACCCTAGGGAACGGACGCCTACCATTATCTATACCTCTCATGATTTTATAAACGTCTACAAGTTCATCCCTCAACATCCTACACTCTAATGGGAAAACTCCCAGCCTATACAGCCTCTCCTTGTCACTCAAATCCTCCAGGCCCAGCAACAATCCTGGTAAATCTTTCTGAACCATCTCCAGCCTAATAATGTCCTTTGTGTAACAGAGTGGACAGAACTGGACACATTATTCCAAAAGAGGCCTCACCAACATCCTGTACAACCTCAACATGACATCCCAACTTCTATACTCAAAGGTCTGAGCAATGAAGGTAAGCATGCTAAATGCCTTCTTAACTACCCTGTCCACATGTGACACAAACGTCAAAGAATTATGTATCTAAACTTCTCAGTTGTTGTTGTGGTTGTCATTGGTTGTGCCAATATTTAAACCCTGCCCCTAATTATCAAGTTAAGAGTCAACCACATTGCTATGGGTCTGGAGTCAGATTTAGGCCAGAGCATGTAGGAATTGTAGTTTCCTTCCCCAAAGGACGTTAGTGAGCCAGATGGGCTTTTTCCCATATCAATCAACAATGGCTGCTCTGAGACTCTTAATTTCAGATTTTTATTGACTTCACAGTCCATCATTGGCTATTTGTAAACTCATGCTCCTGAAACATTACCTAGGTCTCTAGATCAATAGTATAGCAATAATACCACTAGGCCATTGCCTCCCCATGATTGACATAAGTGTAAACTTGCAACCCTTAGGAACGTAGTATATTACCTAGGGCTGAGGCAGTCCTTGTCAGTCAACTGTCCTCTTCAGAAGAGGATGGACCAAGAGAGGAGGAAGAAAACCCAAGAAATTTTCAGCTGAAGAGAAAGATTCTGCCTTCACAGCTTCCTTATGTTCTGGTTGTATATTTTTCTGCCTAATTAACTCACATATCATATCTAAGACTGTTGCTTCTTAATATACTGGCCTAGCTTATGTAACTGGTTCTGAATTCCCAAAATCTGACAAGGCCCATGATATAAATTGTTGTCTTCAGTTACAAATTCATTCACTGCTTCATCCTACCTTAAACCTGTAAACTCTTCCAAGTTCACAGCTGTGATAGCTCTGACATTTGACTTCCATGAATCTCTGTTTCTCATCTGCTCTTCCATCTCCATCAGAACTGTCAGTGATCAAGCTCCTGCACACAGGAATTCTCTTCCTAACACATACCACCCTTACTTCATCCTATCCTGGCCGCATTAGTCTTTGAAAAACAACTGTCATCATCCATACCTTCAGTTGCCTCCCACAACCTTTCTAACCCCTAATTAAATGAAAGAAGACTTGATCCCCTATTTGGTAAGATGTGGCTCAGTCACTAGCACACACAGTGTCATGATCGCTGTGGATTCCAATAGCTATATTTTATTGCATCATTTTTAAGATGGTGGCAGTTTAAAAGAGGGCTACACATGGACTGTGAGAGGAAAGGCATGTGACGGCAGTTGACGGAGTATGAGTGGCCTGGCCAGCTTGCTTAGATCAACTGTGTCCCAGGGGAGGTGATGTTGTTGATCATCCACCATATCGCCCCATTTAGATACCCAAAAAGAGATAACTTATCTCTCTTTATTTGGATATGAATGATGGCTATGCTGGGACTTTGCTGGTGTAAGAGTAGACAGGAAGGAAGTTTTCCCCTTAGCTTTAAGGTAAGGGGCAGAAGGTTTCGGAAGAGATGTGAGGAAAACATTTTTCACCCAGAGGATGGTGGGAATCTGGAACTCATTGTCTGTAAGAGTGGAAGAGGCAGAAACCTTTATCACATTTAAGAATCATTTAAATATGCAATTGTTATGTCAGGAAATACAAGGCTATGGGCCAAGTGCTAGAAAGTGGGATGAGAATAGTTAGGTGACAGTTCTTGATCAGTGCAGACTTGACGAAAAGAAGGACCTTTTTCTGTTCTCTGAACCTCTAATTCTGCCCTTTTGTTTTGGTTATGCACAGGAATTGTACCAGCAATGAATTCTTGTAAGGACAATAGACAAGTATATTGTATGAGTAAAAAAGAGATTTTCCAGTGACCAATGTAAATAAATCATATGACAAGATTTAAAGCTTTTAATGTAACAAATAAATTAAAGTCAACATCAACTAAACATTACTTAATAGGTCACTAATATTCTAAACTGCAGGTCAAATATGCCTTATTAGTTTCTTAAAATGATCAATAACTCACATACTCTAACACACTACATTGCACGTTCAACAGAATCATCATCTTTATAGGAATCACCCCAGCTCACTGTTTGCTTCCAACAAACTCTCTTCTCCTTATGTCATTGAGCGGTAACGCTATTGAAGGTCTCTTCCCTCTGTCTTCTGAGAACCCACAAACTGCTTTGAGCAGTAAAATCCTATATTAAGATCAGCTTGTGCTCAACATCTCAGCAGTTTTTGTCTCTTTGGCTAAATGCAAACTCCCAAACATTTTCCCTCATAGCTAACAGAGAACAATCTGCTCGCACAGCCGCATGCATTTGTACTAAATCTTTCCCTTTGCTGTCCATAACAGCTTCTGTTTCTTTTTTGTCTCTGTGTGCCTCTCTCACATACACACACACATCCCCCCTCTCTGTCCACAGGTTTTGATTCACATTAACTAGGAATTTGAAATTCTACCCTTGGCAAAGCCATCTGGTCTGCACCAATATAATATATTGTCTCTCTCTCTGCATTGGCATATAAATTGGTATTATAAAGAGGGTGCAAATGAAGGAGCCATTCGAGCCATGAAACCAACATGCGCTTTGAGAGATAATTAAGGAAAAGTCGTGACTTCCTCTATCAGTTTCTGAATCCTTATGGTATCTCCAACCAACCTTTTTTCAAAGTCAACATAAAAGTGGGGCATTCTTCTGATTGGCAATGGAACAACCAGCTCATCATAACCTCCTGTTGGGGAAGCAGCAGTCTATTATGCCTAATGACTATCACTATGAGATCAGAAACAAGACTGTTACACTCCCACCGACTGATCATTATAGTACAGCGCTCATTTTAAGTACATAATGCTATGCTCAATTTTACGGCTGTCATCTCACCATCACCAATGTGCATACACACATTGTACAGTACATGTTGGTTTTTCTGATGAGCTGTAATTAGTATATTTGCACACGCACGGTATCATTTTACAGACTTCCTTGCAAATGAATTGGCCTGAGCATGATTCCATTACATCAGCAATTTATGACTGCTATTACAAGGCATATAACCTCCAATCTGCGTTGGGTTCCATGCTTGTGAGTGGGAGGATGTGTATTGTACGTGGTCACAGGCGATCAAGACAACTTTGAAAGGTGGCAGTTAGCAAGATGGCAATGCGGGAAAAATAGATGTTTGTTACTGTAACGTGTTTCATTGTCAGAAAACTTGCTTGTGCCAATCATAATTCTCCCACAGCTTGTGTGCAGTTGGAAACAACAGAGCCTCTTGCACGCTCCATTTCTTTCGTGACGAGTGCCTGAAAATAGTAACCGAAGCTTAAAATTGTTATTTGGGTAGATATTTGAATGCATTTCAAATCACTCAACCTGAGTTAATCCACTTTAAAGTTCCAGACATTTCATTGAAATATCCTGAAGATACTGCAATGCAGCTTTGCTTCATATTGCAAAGAACAAATTCCTTATTGTGTAAAGTTAGAATCATTTAATCTCAGGACATGGAACATTTAATAAGACCATAATTTAGGTGAGAGTAGACCACTTGGCCTATTGTGACTGCTCCAGGTGGCTCACTTTTAAGATGGTGAGAGTCCACCAGTATAGCGGGACAGCAATGTCAGGTTAAAAAGAGTAACTTGATTAAGTAGCCTCATTCTTTCCATATTAAGCAAGGTTAAATTTGTATATCTCATTTGTTCATGTGTGACGACTGCTTTATATATTCTGTTTTTTTTTAAAATTCATTCGCAGGATGTGGGCATCACTGGCCAGGCCATCATTTATTGCCCATCTCTAATTGCCCAGAGGGCAGTTAAGAGTCAACCATATTGCTGTGGGTCTGAAATCACATGTAGACCAGGCTTCATAAGGGCAGCATTTTCCTTTCCTAAAGGACATTAGTGAAGCAAATGGGTTTTTTTTTTTCCCTGACAACAGTTTCACAGTCAGCACTTCAGTTTTATTTCCAGATTTTTATGGAATTCAAATACCACCATCTGCCATGGCAGGATTCGAGCCCAGGTCTGCAGAACATTATCTGGGTCTCTGGATCAATAGCCCAGCAGTAACACCGCTAGGCCATCGCAATAAGGTTTACCAGACCTTTCTGAGTAAAACCATGTTTGCTTCCCAAATGTCAATGCCAATTGCCTTATGTTTTTGAACACAAAAGTATAACCAACATGTCATATGTCCAGCGATAATACCAGTAGACCGTCACCTGCCCTTAAGTACTATAAATAAACCTTTTGGGTTTTTAAAACAAAATGTTAGGCTAAAAATTCTTAACAGAAATTGGCTAAATGTTGGTTTCAGCAATTTTCACTGAGTGTGTCTCTTTGTGGTCCCTAATGAGTTTTCTCACCCTATATTCCTGAACTCAGCTCCTTAACAAACAATCACACGCATATGGTGTCCCTCTTATTGTATTCTCCTACTCACCACAGGCAGGCAAACTACCAGCACCTCCCAGAATAATGGCACCAGAGCCAACTTTAATGCCCAGCAGTGCACCGAGTTCAAGCCAAGTCAGCTGCCCTGTACCTCCTGCTACAATTATCCCAGACAGGTCCAACAGAGGTAAAAGGCACCCAAGGAGGAGCTGGAGGTGGCACAGCACTACTGCTGCCTTATACGGCCAGAGACCTGGGTTCGATTCCACCTTCAGGTGACTGTGTGGCGTTTCTACATTCTCTTTTTATCAGCGTAGGTTTCCTCCATGTGCACTGGTTTCCTCCCACAGTGCAAAGATGTGCAGGTTAGGTGGATTGGCCACGCTAAATTGCTCATTGTGGTGTGCAGGCTAGGTGGACTAGCCGCAGTAAATGCAGGGATGCAGTGGGTCAGTGTGGACTGGAAGGGCTGAATGGCCTGTCCCCACACCGTAGGGATTCTATGACTGTCTGTGCCCTGAGATATTGGTGACTGATCAAAGTCCAGAGGAGCCAAGCAGAGCGCTGGAGTCACCAGGTTACAGCTCAGGTTCCCATACTGGGAATTATTGTTGTGTCTTAGCTTGCAAGTGGGAGAATGGGAACCTGCATATCGATGATGGAAGGTGGTAAAATAATTGGGATGCGTGCAAATAGGCCTCTCATTGTTTAGTTGTGAAAATCTCATCTTGCCGTTCAACAGAAAAATGGATCTATTTTTTCTCTTGACACCTCCTCACTGCCTAGAGCAGGCCTAGTAGTATTATCACTAGACTCTTATTCCTGAAGGTCAACCAATGTTCCAGGTTTAAATCTCAAAATATCCAATGGTGGAGTTTAAATTCAATAAAGAAGTTGAAATTAGGAGTCTAATGATGACCACGAAACCTTTGCCAATTGCTGGAAAAACTCATCTGGTTCACTAATGCCATTTAGGGAAGGAAATCTGTCATCCTTATCTGGGCTGGCCTACATGTGACCCCAGACCCATAGCAGTGTGGAAAGGCTCTTAACTGGCCTCTGGGCAATAAATGCTGGCCTAGCCAGAGATACCCACATGCCATGCATGAATTAATAAAAAAGATACAGTTCTCACAACTTTATCCCCAGTACATGGGCTAGGAAGGCTCCACATGTTGAGTTTATTCTGACAAATGCTGGAACCAGAAATAAAAACAAAAAGTGCTGGAAAATCTCTGCACCGGTTCACTTCTGAAGAGGAGTCACACTGGACTCAAGAATGTTAACTCTGTTTCCATCTCCACAGAGCCTGCCACACGTTTCTCCAGCGCTTTCTATTCTCATAACCAAGTCCATTGATCTTTCTCGGTGGGCCTAAACTTCTCTGAGCATTCTCAGAAGTTCCAGCCTCAATGAATGAATCATGGTCCCCCATCTCAGTTGTTTCAGGATCAATCGCAACATCGGAGACCCCTTTCTGACCTTTCCTTTACTCCACAAGTGAAACAAAAATCTCATCAACTTAACGCAGTTTAAGTAGAGCATAGGGAAAACACTCTGGCGCTGAGACAATTACACTCCTAACAGGTTGCTTTGATTCATAAAATTCAGGGTTGCAATTAAACCAGAATATCACATAACTAAAGTTTTTAATAGAATGTTTGTTAATATTTTTCACTCCATGTACTGTTGCAGGCCTTGTTTTTAATAAGAAATAAAATACGGCTTTGCTTAAAAAAAATAAACCCAGGATTAAAGAAGCAATGAAAATGGATCTATAACACTCACATTTTAATGATCTGCTTATGACAATTTGGACTGGGGTTATGTTCCCAGGAAACAAAGAGCTTTCTGTTTGGGTTACTCACTGTCAGCATTATTGCCAATCAATGCTAGTGCGAACTAATTGGATCCCAATAAAGAACCTCAGCCTAATTTTATCATGGAAAAGTCAGCTGTTAGAAACGTTTTGTTTTTATCTTATAAACGTTTCTTAGTTACTGTATTTCTGCGACTTTTGTGGTCGTTAAGGGATTTTAGAGTTTGGACGTGGAATGCTTTTCGTCTTCTGCATCCATTTTAGAATTGGGTCAGAAGGCCAGTCAGCCCCTCAAGCCTGCTTTCCCATTCTAGATCATGACTGATTCGTCTCCCTCAATATTCCTACAATATTCCTCATATACCTTAATGTTTTTCTTATATGGAAATTTACCAATCACGCTTTGGAACATAATCAAAAAATGAGCTTCCGCAGCCCCCTGGGGTAAAGAATTCCAAAGATTCATAACCCTCTGAGTGAAAAGCTTCCTACATACCTCAGCCTGCCCCTTATTCTGACACTGTGTTCCCTTATTCAAGACACTGCAAGCAGGGGTAACATCGCTTCCATTTGCCCTTTGTCATGCCCTCTAAATATTTTGAATGTTGCTAAGAGCTCACCTCTCATTTTCCTAAACTGCAGAGTATACTGACCCAATTTTCTCCAGCCAGGACAGTCCCACCATGTCAGGAATCAACATGGTGAACCTCTGCTGCATTCCCATTGTGACAAGTTTATTCTTCCTTCGGCAAGGGGAGCAAAACTGTGCGCTACACTCCATTTGTGGCCTCTTTAGGCTCCTGTACAATTGAAGCAAGACATTTGTGCACCTGTACTCAAATCTCTTTGCAATAAAGGCTATCACACCGTTTGCCTTCCTACCCACTTGCTGCACCCACATCTTAGCTTTGAATGACTAAGGAACAAGGACACATAGGTCCCTCATACTTGTTTGCATGACATTCCATCTGCTATCTCACCCACTTACTTGGCCTGTCAAAATCCCGTTAAAGCCTTTTTGCATCTTGCTCACTTTCATCCTTGTTAAGACTTCTTTAATATTCACTCATGGAATGTGGGCATCACTAACTGGGCCAGAAACTATTGCCTGTCCCTAGTTGCCCTTGAGAAGGTGGTGGTGAGCAGCCTTCTTGAACCGCTGCAGTCCATGTGCTGTAGGTAGACCCACAATGCTCTTAGGGAGGGAATTCCAGGATTTTGACCCAGCGACAGCGAAGGAACGGCAATATATTTCCAAGTCAGGATGGGGAGTGGCTTCGAGGGAGAGTTGTAGATGATGGTGTTCCCATGTATCTGCTGCTCTTGTCCTTCTAAATGGAAGTGGTCATCGGTTTGGAAAATGTTGACTGAGGAGCCTTGGTGAATTTCTGCATTGCATCTTGCAGATAGTACACACTGCTGTGACTGAGTGTCGGTGGTGGATTGTCTTATGGATGTAGTGTCAATCAAGCAGGCTGCTTTGTACTAGATGATATCAAGTTTCTTGAGTGTTGTAGGAGCTGCACCCATCCAGGCAAGTGGGGAGTATTCCATCACACTCCTGGCTTGTGGCCTTGTGGACAGGCTTTGGGGAATGGGGAGTATTCCATCACACTCCTGGCTTGTGGCCTTGTGGACAGGCTTTGGGGAATGGGGAGTATTCCATCACACTCCTGGCTTGTGGCTTTGTGGACAAGCTTTGGGGAATCAAGGCAATTAATCATCTCCTAGACCATTAGGAGATTCTCTCACAACTTTCCCCCTAACAATATGCCTCAGAAGGGCACTGGGTAAACGTATCGATATGAGGGTGAATTTCCCAGGGCTGCCATCAAACAGCGCTATCAGCCTGTAAGGAAGCTGGGCTGAATGGTGAGAAACTCCTTCTTGCGACCTGTAGACAATAAGGATGGGATTCTTGGATCTGGACTGGGTGTAAAACTGAATCCCAGAGAGAATGTTCTGTGCCTGAATTATAGTGCCACCCAGTTCTCTCAAGACTTTAGCTAACATTGATTTTATGCATGGAGCAATGAAGCAAGAACATGCAAACGTACACTTTTGAATAACGTGACAAACACAGCATTAGTATTGATGTTTTGCTTTGTCTAATAGACACCTTTTTTAATGCTATTCCTTGTGCTCCCTGATGACTTATTTAGCACAAGTAGAGAAGAGTGCTGAGCTGATGAGTGCAAACTGCAAAGGTCCTAAGTTTAATCTCTCATCGGTGTCAAACCAACATCTCAACTATGTTAACGGGAAGGATGGGGAGGCAACAATGGCTCTATTGAATAGTGAAGGGGTAGGTTCATGGGGTTACACAGGGTGGCACAGTGTCTCAGTGGATAGCACTGCTGCCTCACAGCACCACGGTCCTGGGCTCAATTTCAGCATTGGGCAACTCTCTGAATGGAGTTTGCAAATTCTCACTGTGACTGCATGGGTTTCCTCCAGGTGCTCCAAATTCCTCCCACAGTCCATATACGTGCAGCTTAGGTGGATTGACCATGCTAAATTGTCCCATAGTGTCCAAAGATGTGCCAGTTCAGTGGGTTAGCCATGGCAAATGCAGGGTTATAGGGTAGTGGGGTGGGTCTCTCTTTAGAAGGTTGGTGTGGACCTTTTGGGCTGAATGGTCTGCTTCCACACTGTAGAGATTCTGTGATTACTGATTAAAATCAACCAGATTCTGCTAGAAAATAGCCTGTGGATATTGGCTAAAGACACCCATGCAGTCTCTGCACTCAAGTAACATGTTGACCTTCATTGATTTGTGGGAAGGTTTGACAGCTGGGTGAAGTAGAGGGGATAGCTTCTCATAGGTCTTGACAAGGAAATGATCCTTCTTGCTTCTATCATCTGACAGGTAAGATTATAGACACACAAAACAAAGTGGACTAGGTTGCCACTTGCTTTGCACCCAGTTAGCTCAGATTGTCAAGGGGTAGTGCAAAAACAGAAGGTAGGGCTTTGCTTTCCAGGGAAAGCATTGAACGGGTGACAATTTGAATGGATTTGTGTTTTTGCCAGCTCTGAAGACTACGGCATTAGGCCAGGGCTCCAAACCAGAGGAACGTCAGTGAGAACCACAGTACTTTATGAATAGGAGCTGAATCATTCTATTAGTCCACATTTGATCCGCATCGATGACTACAATTTTCAGTCATCACCCTATAGAGACCATGGCCGCTCTCAAGATATCCAAAATGCAGCTGAAAATGTTGGCAAATAAAATCTGATTTTCCCATTTCTTTTAGGGTGTGCACTCCTGAGGTATCTTTCTGACACTGGGTGGGGGGGGAGAGGGAGGTGTCAGCTGACCAACTTGGATTTTTGCATGTTACGTTTTGATATGTCCTTCTCACCAGCATCCGTCACAGAGACGCGGCAAAGCAGCACTACATTTAAAATTGTTTCCTTTGCTTTAGGAAATAGAGCATCAAAGGAGCAGGATACAAACAGACAGCTTCTTAATAAATTAATTAATAAATAAATCAGCTCATTCTGTTGAATTCTAATGAATGCTCTGCCACAGAAAGCGGTTGAGGCCAAAACATTGAACACTTCCAAAAAAGGTGTTTGATGTAGTTCTTGGGCCTAGAAAGATCGAAGGGGATAGGGAGAAAGCAGGAACAGGTGAGTGAGTTGAACGATCAGTCATGACCTTATGAATGGCGGAGCAGACCCGAAGGGCTGAATGGCCTGCTCCTATGTTCTACAATTCTATCCTTAACCTCAATAACGGACCCTGTTGATCTATCATTGTCTCTTCAGAGTGCCATTTCTCTTGCAGCTTTCTCGACTGGCTTCTGAACATGGAATAATGTCTCTTGGGTCACAGCAGCCTACCTGTTCCTTCACCCACATGAGCAATCTGCAAAATGTCAGAAATGATACATCACCTGATGAAGGAGCAGCGCTGTGATACCTCTTGACTTTGGAAAAACCTGTTGAACTATGACCTGTTGTCATGTGACTTCTGGCTTTGCCCACCCCATTCCAACACCGGCACCTCCCACGTCACTGAATTGACATTACACCGGGGCCAAATCCAGTTCTGTCTTGCCCTGTATCTACACAAGCTGATGGAGAGCATTAAGGACCAGGTACCCAAAGTGACCTTTCTTTCTCTTCTCAATTAGGTCTTGAGGTGCTGATCCCAAAATGATGTTCTGCTTAATAGCCAATAATCCAGCACAGCCTGAGGAAGAAACCCAAGATTCTACAGACAATATGGGCTACATTTACCGGCTAACTTCAAAGAAACGTGGCATGAAATGCTTTGAAATAGCCGGAGGCGATCCCAACTAAAAGCGAATTAAATTTGTTGCAGAAATGCTTATGAGAAAAGGAATATAATTCTAAACTTGTCTTATCCAATTGTTGAAGATGTATTCTGCAAGCCTTTAAGACTTATGCAGGATGCTTGATTGGAATATTTGATCAGCTCACTCCAGGATTATGGTGCAGATATTGTCTACTTACAATAAACATTTCTCTTGAATTATGCGAAAGCCTCTTAGTTAATGGTTCTACCTACAATTTATTCGGTTTTAAGGTACAGTTGTAACATGGCCATTATGTTATCACTTATGGACATAAACTGAGATTCAAATTGAATGAACGTTAAGATTAGGAAATCTTTCATTGAAACGCTGATTCGTAGACTATGTTATGGCTTGGTCTGACACTCTGTCATTGAATTGACTGACAAGTCATTGCTGTGGTTGATTTCTAAAGGGTAATGAGGGAAAAAGATTTCTTTTTCTGAAAGTGAGAAAGAAGATTTGGGAAACCATGACAATAGCTTCAGGCACCTGAATGCAAAACTAGTGGCAAAAACAAAATCCAAACATTTAAGACAATTTAGAATTTCAATGGGTCTTACACTGGCATCATTGCAAACACGTGGTGCAACAGAACTTGAATATTTCTGAAAAGAGATTTTCTTTATTGTTCTGTTAAAGCAAACTGAACATGTTCATTGAAAATTGCATTATAATGCAATGGGGCGACACGGTGGCTCAGTGGTTAGCACTGCTGCCTCAGGGACCCGGTTTCGATTCCACCCTCGGGTCACTGTGTGTGTGGAGCTCGCACCGTCTGCCCGTGTCTGCGTGGGTTTCCTCCTCCGGGTGCTCCGGTTTCATCCGACAATCCAAAGGTGGCCATGTGAAATGCAGGTATAGGACAGGATGGGATGTTGTTCAGAGGGGCAGTATGGACTCGATGGGCCAAATGGCCTGCTTCCATTCTGTAAGGATTCTAAGAAAAAATGTCAACACTGTAATGGTAAAGATGGCTATGCCCGTAATGGTCAAAATAATAACAGTCAAGACTGTAATGTCATATCAATCACTCATGAGACATTGACATTGCTGGCTGAGCCAGCATTTATTTCCTGTCCCTAGTTGCCCTGGAGAAGGTGCTACCTTCTCGAAATGCTGCAGTCCATGTGCTGTAGGTAGACCCACAATGCAGTCAGAGAAGGTACTTTGACCCAGTGACATATTGCCAAATCATGGCTGTGGCACCCCTGAGATTTGGCATTCTTATGTTTGTCCTGATGAGTGCAAAGCTTCAGCAATATTTTAAAAGTCAACCTTGAAGGGGTTCCCTCTTAATGTACAATGTTCAGCAACATTTGCAACACCTCAGATAGTGAAGCTGTCTGAGTCTATCTGCAGAGAGTCCTGACGCGTTTATGCCACACAAGTGCCAAGCAATGACAATCTCAAATAAGAGAGAATCTAACCATCGCTATTTGACTTTCAATTGCATTCCTATCGCTGAATCCCCCTCTATCAACATCCTGGGGGCTACCAATGTCCTGGACTGGCTGCATAAATACAATGGCTACAAGAGTAGGTCAGAAGTTGCATTAAGAATGGAGCCATAGAATCCCCACAGTGCAGAAAGAGGCCATTTAGTCCACCGAGTCTACACTGACCCTCCTAAAGCATTCCTCTAAGACCCAGCCCACTAGCCTATCCACGTAATCCTACATTCCTTAGGGCTAATCCATCTAGCCTGCATATCCCTGGTCAGTATGGGCAATTTAACATGGCCAGCGCACTTAACCTGGACATATTTGGACTGTGGGAGGAAACCGGAGCACCCGGAGGAAACCCATGTATACACAGGGAGAATGAGCAAACTCCACACAGCCAGTTACCCGAGGCTGGAACCTAGAACCCTGTGAGGCAGCAGTGCTAATCACTGTGCAACCATGCCACCCAAGTAATTTGCCTCTTGACTTCCTGAAGCCTGTATATTGACTACAAAGAACGATCAGGAGTGTGACGAAATGCCGTCCACCTGCCTGGATGAGTGCAGCTCCAACAACACACAAGAGTTACATTCCCTCTCAGCTGCACGGGTGCATTAACATGCAACTGCTCCAGGCATCTCGGCATAGCAATCAGCATTGGGACTTCGACCGCGGCACTGACTCCCAAATTCTCAGCTGTGCACCAATCTCAGAGGCCCATACTGTTGGAAAGAAAATTGAAGGAAACACAATGAAAGAAGCTCAATATCTTCCAAGACAGAACACTTGTTTGGTACCATAATTAACATCATAAATATTCAGTCTCTCCACCATCACTCAGTCGTAGCGGTATCGACCATCTACAGGGTGCATTACATTGGCTCATCATGGTCCTTTCATAAGCACCTTCCAAACCCATGACTTGTAGAAGCAAGAAAGACTAGGACACCAATTGTTAGCTCTCCTCCTAGCCACACATCTTAAAGTCAGAGTCATAGAGTCATACAGCATAGAAACAGACCCTTCTGTCCAACCAGGCCATGCCAACCATACTATTAAACTAAACTAGTCCCAACAGGCTGTGTTTGGCCCATATCCCTCCAAACATTTCTTAGCCATCTACTTCTCCAAATGTCTTTTAAACAGCGTAACTGTACCTGCATCCACCACTTTCTCTGGAAGTTCATTCTACACATGAACCACACTTTGTGTAAAAAAAAATTGCCCCTCACGTCTTTTCTAAATCTTTCACCTCTTGCCTTAAAAATATGCCCCATAGTCTTGAAATTCCCCACCCTTTGTAAAAGACACCTGTTTTTCACCTTATCTATACCCTTCATGATTTTATAAATCTCGGTAAGGTCACTTCTCAACCTCCTATGCTCCAGTGAATAAAGTCCCAGCCTATCCAATCTCTCCTTATGAGGCAAACCCTCCATTCCCAGCAACATCCTGGTAAATCTCTTCTGAACCATTCCAACTTTGCTGTTGCACATTCAAAATGCAGGAACTTCCTTCTGAACATTTCTGTGGATGGTGTCCTTATACCACTTCAACAGCAGGCCCCACCACCCCCCCCCGGGAAAGTGGTGGATGTGAGTGCAATTACAACATTTAAAAGGCATTTTGATAAGTACATGAATAGAAAGGTTTGGAGGGATATGGGTCAGGAGCAGGCAAGTGGGACTAGTTTAATTTGAGATTATGTTTTGAATGGACTGGTTGGACCAAAAGGCCCATTTCCACTCTATGACTCTATGAGAGCTCATGCCACATTTGTTTTCACTTCCTTGTGGGACATAGACATCACTGGCTGGGCTAGAACTTTACTGTTCATCCCTAGTTGCCCTTGCAAAGGTAGGTCTTTGCGGCAGCCTTGAACTGCTGCAGTTCATGTGCTATGGATTGACCCACATGCCCTTAGGAAGGGAATTCCAGGCATCTGATGCAGCGACAGTAAAAGAAAAGTGATATATTTCTAAGTCAGGATGGTGAGTAGCTTGGAGGGGAAATTGCAGGTGATGGTGTTCCCATGTATCTGCTGCCCTTGTCCTTCTAGATAGAAATGGTCATGGGCTTGAAAGGTGCTGTCTGAGGATCTACTCAAGGACAATTAAGGATGAACAATAAATGCTGGGCCCAGCCAGCAACACCCTCATCCTTTGAAAGAATAAAGAAAAATGATGAAGGTCATACAGGCAGTGATAGACACCAGGTTTCTGATTCCACAGTGCTGGTAGTTTATGTAGCTGGCAAAGTCAATAGTTCATTGTGACAATAGCCCTTTAAAAACTCCTTTTGGTTTGATTGAACACGACATTTTTCTATTAACTTTGTTCAGTGCTGCTATATCCTTCATCGGTCTCTACATCCAGACAGCCTGAGAATTGACATTAAGAGTGTTGGGAAACGGCATTGTAAATGTTTTGCCTGGCTTTGTACTGTCCTGGAGGCATTCTGTTCAAAATCTTTTGTCAAAGTTTCTCCGGATTTCAATAATGCACGCCTCATTCCCTTCTTCACAATGTGACAAGCAATTTGCACAATGGGTGTTAAACCATCAGCCTTGAAACTTTAATTCTTAGGTGTTCATTATACCAGCAAAAATAAAGCTTACAATGTTCACCAGCCTTGAGAAAATCTCCAATTTGGAATAGGCAGGCGTTATAATGATTGGAGAAAACCTCTATACAGAGTCAGCAATCTTCAAAATACAAAACATTTATCAAATGTTCCAGTCCTGGGATTTACAGAAATTAAATGCCATTGTCCAGTACAAAATTGGTGGTATAGTGCACAGAGAAGAAGGTTATCTGAGATTACAAAGCAATCTTGATCAGTTGGGTTAGTGGGCTGAAGAGTGGCAGATGGAGGTTAATTTGGAGAAATGTGAGCTATTGCATTTCGGTAAAACAAACAAGGGCAGGATTTATACAATTAAAAGTAGGCAGTCAGGTAGTTTTGTAGAACAGAGAGACCTGGGGTTCAGGTAGTTAATTCTTTGTAGACAGGGTGGTTAAGAAGGCATTTAGCACTCTTGCTTTCATTGCTCCAACCTTTCAGTACAGGAGTTGGGATGTTATGTTGAGGTTGTACAGGACGTTGGTGAGGCCTCTTCTGGAGTATGCGTGCAGCTCTGGTCACACTGTTATTGGAAAAATATTATTAAGCTGGAGATGATTCAGGAAAGATTTACCAGGATGTTGCCGGGAATGAGGGTTTGAGTTATTAGGAGAAGATGGATTGGCTGGGACTTTTTCGTTGGAGGTAGGAGGTTGAGCGATAACCTTATTGAGGTTTATAAAATCATGAGGGGTATAGATAAGGTGAATGGCAGGTGGCTATTCCCTAGAGTAGACGGTTTCAAGAATAGGGGGCATATTTTTAAGGCGAGAGGAGAAAGATTTTAAAAAGACATTGGGGCTTTTTTTTTACACAGAGAGTGGTTCATGCGTGGAATGATCTGCTAGAGGAAGTAACGGATGCAGGTACATTTACAATGATTAAAAGATAAGCCCATGAATAAGAAATGTTTGGAGGGATATGGGCCAAGTGCAGGCAACTGGGGCTAGTCTAGTTTGGGATTACGGTCAGCACGGATGAGTTGGACCGAAGGGTCTGTTTCCGCGCTATATGACTCTATGACTCTATGACACTAATAAAAGTAAATTAGGCAGAAGTGAAATAGAAGGGAGATATCCTTTTTGTTCAACTTTTCTTGCAACAGATTTATTTCGAACAGTATTGTAGATGATGGAAAGAAAAGGTTGTTTGAATATTGAGAATCATTCCTTGGGATCGTTGTTTTCTACTGGGCCATGAGATGTTGACAGGAGTTGGGCAGAGGGTGGCACCATGAGGGTGGGCATGTCGGGCGAGCAATGTTGGAAGCTTGGGGAGTTAGGAATGTGACTGAACGGAGTTGGTAACTATAACATGGCCTTTCTGGGTTTACTGAGCTGCCAAGTCTGAAATGTATGGAACTTATGCTGAACACTGCATTGTCTTGAAGGACATTTAGTCATTATGGTCAAGCACCCGTTTAAGGATCCTTTCACCAAATTGAACTTTGCGGGGAAACAATCTATAGTCAATTGTTCGAAAGCCCACCCATAAATTCTTGTCAACGTGGAAAGTCTCATTCAAAGGCATTTTCAGCCACTTCTGACCACTGTGTTTTTGACTTTTCATGGAAATTTTGAACTCAGTGCATTGGTTAATCCATCTTCATTGTGAAAATGGAGTGGGGAGGATGTTTCTCTATGAAGCTGCTGAACAGGCGATACCCCGAAATGTTACTTTGTCAAATAAGGGCCTCCTGCTCAGTCCATTATCAGAGCTGGTGGATGAGGAGCTGACAGAGGCTGAACACCATCAAATCTGAGGACTTTTCCCAGCTGCCACATTCACCAATAGTACCATGGAATAGCATAACACAACAAATGGCCATTCAGCCCATGAAGTCTGCCCTGGCTCTTTCGAAGACCAATCCATGACTTTATCCCTCTCTACTCCTCTCTCGCAGGACACCCCCAGATTTCTGTCCTTCAAATACCTGTATAACTCCACTTTTGAAAGCCAATAACAAATTAACACCCATCATCTTGGAAAGTGTAGTCCAAATCATGACACCTTCTCTCTGCTTATTCTGCCAATGACCTTTGATCTGTGTCCCTTTATTTAAGACCCCATTGCCAATGGGAACAGTCTTTGATTTTCATAGAATCATCAAATTTAACAGTACACAAAGAGGCCATTCAACCCATTGTGTTTGCACCTGCTCCCAAAAGGGCTACCCACTCTTCAGCTCTATCCCCGCAGCCCCCTAAATTTATCCCTTTCAAATATATATATCCAGCTCTCTTTTGAAACCTCCAATGAATCCGCCTCCACCACTCTCCCAAACAGCACATTCCAAATCCTAACAACTTTCTGAGTAAAGAAGTCTCTTCTCATCTCACTCCTAGCTTTCCAGCTGACAAACTTGAAATTGTGACTCCTAGTTACTGGATGATGAGCAAAGTTAACTCTTTTGTTTACCTTCTCCACTTGAAGGAGAGAAATCCCAGATGCTTAAGTCTCTCTACATGTTACCGCCCCTCATTCTGTTAAATTGTCAAGGTGATTACCTCTGATGCGGAGTAGAAGTCAGAAATAAGACAACCTTTGGGATCTAATGTGATCATGCAAAAGGTGGGAGATTGTGCTTCATTCGGTAAGGTCTGTGGCTATACCCAAAGGAAGATTTGATATCAGGGCCAGATCTGCAACAAAGACAAAAAGCTCAGTTATGAAGATAGAAAGTGCCTGGGATGAAGAGGAGTGCTCAGTGGGTTTGTCAAAAACTGCAGAGACAAAAGAGAGAGGCAGAGTTGGCATTATGAATCGTGCATGATTCTTCTTCAGGAACCAAATTAATTCATCAGAGGAGTCACCTACCAGGTGTTTTTCCTATAAAGCAAATTCTTGCATTCCTTGTGTAAACTTGCGCTAGAGAAAATCACCATAGAATATCCCATTACAGAGAAACCTATAGAAAATCGCTATATGTACAGCTGAAAGTTTGCATTATCCAAACAGCATCCATTATTCATCAATCACATTACAGCCAATTCGCGTTAATAAAACATGCATTATAGCAGAACCACTGTACTTATGGTTCCCATTATCAGTTTTCCATTCTCCCAGGCATACTATCATCCTTTCCTTTGTCTTCCTAACCATCCATCTCTTTCTCTGGGCTCCATCTCCACCTATCCACTCACTCCTTCACTCCCCTTGTCCCCTTATCCCTGGTCTTTTGCATATATACAACCTTCTTGTAACTACTATCAGTTCTGAAGAAGGGTCATGCTCACCACAGATGCTGCCAGTTCTGCTTAGTTTCTCCAGCAATTACTGTTTTTGTTTCAGATTTCCAGCATCCACAGTTCTCTTTTGAGTTCTTGTCACCAAGTCACCCTGTATTTACTCATGCATTGTACTTGACATTGGCCCAGCTCCCTCAGAGCCAGCTGTCAGAGTGAACAGAACCTCCGACATTCCTGTTTCTATCTGTCAGCCAGGGCTCCCCAATTGGACCAGACTAACAGCACCAATCATATTGAATCATCATTGAATCCCTACAGTACAGAAAGTGGACCATTCAGCCTATCGAATCCACACCGACCATCTTAAGAGAATCCCACCCAGACCAACCTTATCCCTATAATGCCACATTTCCTATTGCTAATGTACTTAGCCTGCACATCCCTGAACACTATGGGCAATTTAGCAGGGTCAATCCATCCTAACCTGCACATCTTTGGACTGTGGGAGGAAACCGGAGCACCCGAAGGAAACACACGCATATTCTGTGAGGTCCTCTCTTTGACCTCATTATAATCACTACAGGACTTAGGGCATTGACTCTGTTTCTCCCTTGGTGGATGCTGCTTCATTTCCAGAGATTTTCTAGCAAGTTCTGTTTTTATTTCGGGTCTCCAGATTTATGACATGCTGCTTTTTGTAGAATAAATTCAGTATTGTTTTACCACTCAGGAGTTTGGCACTCATCAGTTCAAATGACAAGCTGCTGAAGCAAGCTCAATGAACCAACTGTCCAACCTCTGCTTCTAATGATCTAATACTCCTCTATTATTCCTTTGCACACTCTCCCAGGCCTTGCCAATCTTCCCAGAATACCATCTCTTAAATGATACTTCTTCAAAATCCATTTGAGCTAATTCTATATTTCAATAGAACTGTGCAGGTGAGAGCAAAGAAAATCTGACTTCCTCCTAAAAATCATTCAGGGTTTCATTTTTGGAGCTGTGCTTGGTTTCATAATGTGTTAATGATTTATCGGGGAGAATTCAGCCAAGTAAAAGTATTCATGTATGTGATAACATTGTCCTATTGTCTGGCTAACACTCTTGATTAAATTTCCTCTGATCTAGCAAGGGAGATCAATCTGTAGCTGGCTAGATAGAAATAGTTTGAGTGTGGCTTGTAATAAAAATAAAATTAAGTCCTGCTTTTCTAACTTCGCCACAGTAGCCAAGATAAGGATGGTCAGCAACTTAGCCTCTCAAACATTGAGGAATATCGTATATGGAGCACTGTCTGATTGCCTCTGTAGATTTCAAATAACATGTTTCAAATCTGATGAAAAACATTGCCAGCAGGGTACTTTTACTAAAAAGGAGCGGAACTCGTCTTCAGGTTAAAACAGCAAAATTGATTTTCAATGCTTTTTCACATTGATATTACTATTCTGCTGTTTGGTCAAAAAACTAATATTGCAATGTTCGATCAAACACGGGTCCTGTATAATCATGTTGTTAGGCTTGTGTGTTTGTCTTTTGAACATCAGAATATGGTATTAAACTTAACTTATTACTATTCTGCTTTCTAGAGCAATGCCAACCGACTGCATAAAATGATTTAAGGGCGAACGCACTGTATGAAATTGCATGGTGTCAGCTTCTCCAGAAATGAACCACAGAGTAAAGGAGAGAGGTTGTATTTCTTCCCCAGACCTCACTATAAACCTCACTTTTCCAAGAGTGCCCTAACAGAATGCCTTTTTTAAAATTCATTCAGGGGACCTGGGCGTTGCTGGCTTAGTCAGCTTTAATTGCCCGCCCCACGTTGCCCTTGAGAAGGTGTTGGAGCACTGACTTCTTGAACCACTGCTGTCCTGTGCTTTTTGCCAATGTCAACATTAGGTGGCACAGTAACTGAGCATGGGGCAGAAATAAAGCTGAGCAGTCTACCTCCTGCACCTCATCTCAGCAACATCTACGTTCACAATAATCTACAAGATGTACTGAATCAACTCACCATCTCACTGAAATCTACAGATGCTACAGTCACAATAATCCACAAGACTTACCGCATCAACTCACCCCCGGCTCTTTTGACAGTGCCTAGAAGGACAAGGGCAGTAGATAGATGGGATAACCAACACCATCTTCAAGTGCAAGCAACACACCATTCTGACATGGAGATTTATCACTGCTCCTTTAATGTTGCATGTCAAGACTCTGCAAGTCCCTTCCTAAATTCACTGTTGATGTCCCAATATCCCAAGGGCTGCAGGGGTTCAAGAAGGCAGCTCACCACCACCTTCACCTGAACAATAAAGTCTGACCTAGCCTATGAAGTCTACATCCCAAAAATGAAGAGAAAAGAAAAAGGATTTAAGGGCTACGAGAGTAAATTTAGATGATGGGGCATGAGAGTTAAGTGGAGCAGAATCATAGATTCAATGGGCTGAATGGCCTGTTTCTGTGCTCTGTATTCATTCTAATGTATCCTGAAGTAATGTGCAATATAGAACAGTTGACATCCTCTGAAACGTGTAACTCAACCCCAATGAGAAATATGAGTCTGTGGCAAAGCAGGACAAATAAACACCTTATCAGAACCAGCAAGAGTTTTATAAAGGTAAATAAATCAATACGGACCTTCTAAATATGATTAAATCCTGACTGGATATTAACTTTAAAATGAGTAGTGTTTATCAGATGAGAAATGCTGCCTCAAAGTTTGATGGGATGATTATATGTGGATTGTTGTGGCGTTTATTAAACATTTGAATTATAAAGCAAGTGATTTTCAGATATATAAACTGATTTGAAAAATAAAGTTACAGTGGTTGTTCACAAATCAGGATGTTAAATGTAAGTGAACAACTGGGAAGGCAATGTTTGTCTGAGCTACTCTGGGTAAAATGCTCTCAAGCTTAAGTCAATAAATGTGGAGCTGGAAAAGCACTGCTGGTTAAACAGCATCCAAGGAGCAAGAAAGTCAACATTTTGGACCAAAACCCACCCTCCTGATAAAAGGTTTTCACCCAAAACATTGACTTGCCTGCTCCTTGGATTCTGTCGGACCAGCTGTGTTTTTCCAGCTCCACATTTATAGACTTTAGCTTCCAGCATCAAGCTGAATCCCTGTTGGCTGGTCCCTCATCTGGTCACTGGCCTGGCAACATCTGCATTGGACTCACTGTCTTCTGGATTAGCAGGGGGAAACTAGTGAGGAGTTTTCCTTCCTGGTTACACTCCTGTGACCGCTGCAAGCTCTGCATCTTTGACAATCTGTATCTTTCTTTCTTTTTTCTCTCTCATTATTGGTTTGGAACTGTGAGTTGTGGTTGAGAATCGAATGTTGAACAGCAGCTTGTTTTTAAGGGGAGAGAACAAGTGACTGATGTTTGCTATTGGGAGCTGTCTTGGAAAGATAATGCAGGTTCATTTTTGTTCTAAGAGCACTGTGGAAATTTCAGCACAGAGATGTCATTATGCTCAGGGACTGGCAGCTGTTTGGATGTGGAATTGGTCAACGAAGAGAATACTGGCACTAGCCAGCCAATCACAGAGAATGCTGAGAGAAAAGTGAAAACTAAAAGTGAACTGGTACTGACTGAGGTTGCAGGCAGGAGACAGGAGGAAGCTTTGCTTTAGATTTAGTTTATCTGTGTTCTAAAAAGGTTGCATTCTTAGTAAAAAAAAAATAAAGTTAACTTTTGCTTAACTTAGAAATTTGGTGAATAAGATCTATTGTTTGTAAAGTCTGATTAGGAACAATTGAGCAATTTTGCGGGTCATTGAATGTGTTAAATTCACTGCATTGCAATTCCAGTGATAATGAGACTGAATGGGTTTGGCTTACTACCATAATGCTATCCGTCCGTTTGGGAATTCAACATGTACATTAAATCATATATTGCCAGAAGGATTTGGACAATGGGTGGGTGCTGTTGGCTCAGCTGACTGGAAAGATAGTCTGGATCAAATTGGTTCCATCAGCATTGGGCATTGAAATAACTGCACAGAGACCAGTATCTTGTCACCAAGTCACCTTTTATTTACTTATACTCGGTAGACTGTCTGTGACCAGCCAGCTCAGAGTCAATTGCCTGAACTGAGGAGATTCTAATCTCCTGGTTACATTGGTTAGCTAGGGTTTCTCTGGTTGGCCAGGTTAACAACGCCAATCAATGACCTTGTAGTCAATAAGGTCAACCTGGTTCCAATCACTATAGGTAAGATCTCCATTGTGGCTGGTGTAGATTCAGGATCGGCCTCCTTTTCTGGCCTTTGGTGGAGGTCACAATGCTGTGGGTCAGGCCTGCATTTAGCCAGAGAAGAATAATTTTGTGTATGTGACTCGGTTGTATATCTGTCTCGACTTCTACAAAAGAAAAACAGCTTAACAACATTATTTTATTGATTTCCTTCTGAAGTTGATATCCCACACATCTAATTTAATGGATAATACTGAGAGCTAACCCAAGGAGTGTAAAGTTCCAATGGATCTTAGCCATTTGGCCCAATGTTTCATGCTGAATGATACCCTTCTTAATAAAACACTCTAAAAGGACACATTCCCGTTCAGTTACAGTAATTAATTATAGATTTGTAAGTCTAATCTGCCAAATGAGCGGTGAGTTTTTGGAACAAATCGGAGCCTTGTGGCAACACTAAAATCAAGTATGGTTCAGGAAACAGCCTCAGCCACACAAGTTCATTGCGACAATGTACAGTTCAGTCACATTATGTGATCAGTTTTGGGGACGCCCCTCTCTTTTCTTTCTGAGGAACTGTCAGTGGATCCGAAATATTAACTCTGTTTTTACCTTCACAGATGCTGCCAGACCTGCTGAGCTTTTCCAGCAACTTCTGTTTTTGTTCCTGATTCTCAGCATTCGCAGTTCTTTTGGTTTTTACTCACTTTTCTTTCTTCATCTTAACCCCATCAACCTAAATTTCTACCTATTTCTCTGTATGTCCAACAGCTTGTGGTAGAGTGTTCCACGAAAGATATGATGCTTTGGAACACTGATGAATTAAGGTTCAGTCACCTTACTTGGAATAGAGTAAGGCAAGAGGAAAGAGCTCAAAACGTACCAAGGAAGTGATTGTCTATGATCTGATTGAATAGCGGAGCAGGCTCGAAGGGCCGAGTGGCCTACTTCTGGCCCCAGTCTGAATACCCTTCACAGAATGGTGTCACAATTTAAATCAGGTGAGGGAAGTAAATCTATCACCGCTGGAAAAGTTAGCAGTATAATGGCTTGGAATAATGCAGTAACTCACCTCCTGACTCCTCAAAGACTTTCAATCATCTACTAGGGACAAAGTGTGATGTTATACCACCCTTTTGCCTGGATGAGTGCAGCCCCACCATCCAGGACAAAGCAGCTCCCTTGACTGGCACTGCATCCTCAAGCATCCACTCTCTCCACCACCGATGCTCAGTAGCAGCAGTGTGTACTAGCTACAAGATGCACTGCAGCAGTTCACCAAAGACCTTCATAAGCAGACCCATAACTACCACCAACTAGAACGACAAAGGCATCAGATTCATTGGAACACCACCACCTGCAAGCTTTCCCTCCAAGTGAATCACCACCCTGACTTGGAAATACATTGCCGTTCCTTCACTGTCACTGAGTCAAAATCTTGGAATTTCCTCTCTAAAAGCATTATGGGTCTATCTACAGCACATGGTCTGCAGCAGTTCAAGAAAGCAACTCACCACCACCTTCTCAAGGGCAATTAGGGACCAGCAATAAATGCTGGCCCAGCTAACGATACCCACCCCACTGTGAGTTTTTTTTTAAAGTTTGTAAACTTTGTTCAGTTTGAAATTTATGAAGGATAATATGGAGGGAGCAAGTGTGGTAACCATGGAAGTAATGTCTGCATTCAACAAAAAGAGCGATGGTGACTTCATCCTAGGTCAAGGAACTCAAGAGTTAATGTTTAGTTTGAAGAAGGACTGAATTGGATTGAAGCATATCCTGAGGAATTTTGACAGAGTGCTTGTGGGAAGGACAATTCCTCTTGTGGGAGGTCTTAGAACTAGGGGCTGCTGTTTAAAAATGAGGCAGGATGTTTGGGCCCAGAAGCTTCTGAAAATACCACTTTGGATGAGGTTGGTTCAGGATGTCTCAGCCCACCCACCTCCAATTGCAGGCAATTAGGCCAAGCCAACTGGGATTTTGCAGAAGTTCATTCCAACACAATGGGAGCTGTTAGTTGGTGGATGGGTTTCTAGGATATGCCAGGGTGAGACAGGCCCATGAGCCCTCCTGTCTAAACATGGGTCACAGACTGTCATGTGAAGAAGGAATTTCAAACGCACACACACACGCATTCACACACACAGACACAGACACACACACACTCTCTCTCACACACACAAACTCACACACACAGACACAGACACACTCAAACACACACACACACAGACACACACACACACTCTCTTACACACACACACACACACACACCCCCACACAGACATACACACACTCTCTCTCTCACACGCACGCACACTCACGCACACAGTGACACACACACGCACACACACACACTCACACACACACACAGACACACACTCTCTCACACACACTCTCACACACACACTCTCTCTCTCACACACACACAAAAACACATACATGCACACATACATACACACAAGCAGACACAGACACACACACATGTACACAAAACACATATACACACAGATGCACACAGCACATGGAAAACACACGCCACACATGTGCCACAGATACAACACACACTTGCGCACCACACAGACACACATAACACACAGGCATATATGCACACACATACATACACACACACAGGCATACAGCACATACATACACACACACACTCACACACACATACAGCACATGTACCCGCAATACAGAGACATACACACACACGACATGGACACGCATGCACAATCACACACACGCACACACAATAAACAGACTCGTATACACAAATGCAGCACACACGTAAAAACATGTACAGCACGCACATTCACACAACATACACACAACGGCCTTCTCTATTTGCCCACTTTTCATTGTAAGAAGTCCAAGTAGTTCCATTCGTGGTAATGCAGCCTCTTAATCACACTGTCTTATTGCCACTATGTGCTCCTCTCAATTTGGGAGTCCTCTGACTAGCCCTCCAGACTAGAGTGCCCTCCTGGTACCATTGTCTGCATATGGAACCCATCTCCCTGGCAACTGATGAAATGCCCAGGTCAAAACTTGTAATTCAACAGAATGGATTAGAGACTTAGAAAATGTTCTGGCTGTGTCTCAACCCATTCCCCTACAAATTATGTCTCTCAAGGAGCTCCTCCTGCTTTGATCAACTTCCTCTTGGTAGAAGCAGTTACCTGAACTGAACTGAACTGAAGCAGAGCTCACCATCTTAAATGGGAATATAACTGAGAGAGAATTGATATTTGTATTCATTGAAGCCTATGGAAAAACTCTACAGTGTAGCAATGGTGGATTTTTGCATTAAAAAAAACCTCCTCATTACTTTTTCCTATGCTTGACTGGCTAGGTCACAAGTGCATTGTGACTTGTTTCATGCCCTGAAAGACCTGTTTTAAAATCAATATCTCATATGTGTGAGAGGACAGGCTGACGTCTTGGGCTATGCATAGAATAACAGCCCAGATGTGCGACAATATTATTGAAATATTAATGGCTTATTGATCAAATTGGAGCTGAGTAGACAAATGGAGAACAGCACACTTCACCAGGTGAAATTACTATATCGTTCGAGCTTCACTAGATCTATATTCAGTCGATATTGTTCTAAATAACTGCCCCCAAGGCAAAACTGTGTACTTAATGTTGGCCATACTTCTGTGTTCAAGAACATAAGACAATAGAGATTGACATTGGGCGTCATAGTGGTTCAGTGGTTAGCAGTGCTGCCTTAAAACACCAGGGACATGGGTTTGATTCCACCTTTGGGTGGCTCTCCGTATGGAGTTTGCACAGTCTCTCCATTTGTGATTGGTTTCCTCCAGATGCTCTGGTTTCCTCCTCCAGTCTAAAGATGTGCATGTTAGGTTGATTGGCTATTGGAAATGCAGGGTTAAGAGATGGGGTTGGGTCTGGGTGGGATGTTCTTCAGAGGGTTGGACTTGGTAGGTCAAAGGGCCTGCTTCAACGCTGTAGGCATTCTATGAAATTTGGGAAGCATAAATGGCTCACTTGGAAAAGTGTTGCGAACCTCATCGCGATGGCCTAGTGGTGTTATTACTGGGCTGTTAATCCAGAGGCCCAAATAATGTTCTGGGGACCCAGGTTCGAATCCTGCCATGGTAGATGGTGGAATTTAAATTCAATAAAAATCTGGAATCAAGCATCTAATGATGATCATGAACCTGTTGTCGATTGTTGTAAACTGCCATTCTTACCTTATCTGGCCTACATGTGACTGCTGACCCACAGCAATGAGGTTGACTCTTAACTGCCCTCTGGGCAATTAGAGATGGGCAATAGATACTGGCCTGGCCAGTGATGCTCTCATCCTGTCAAAAAATGAAAAATAAACTGGTGCATGGGGGTGTGTGTGTGGAATGTTGATGGTGTAGTTTATTCTAGCGGGGGGGTGCAAATCAACTGCAATGAATGTCATCAATTACCAGGGAATATTGAAATACTCTCTAAATTCTAACCACATGAGGAATTGGGAACTATTTTCTAAAAGGGGAAAGGTCTCAGAAATCTGGAGTACAAAGAGACTTGATGTCCTCTTTCAGGATTCTCTTCAGGTTAACATGCAGGTTCAGCTGGCAGTTAGGAAGATTAGTGCAATTTTAGCAATGTCTGTTTCAAACCAATGGTTATGTCTGAAAGTCTAAAGGTAGTTACCCTTCATATAGTCAAGAGGGTCAGTGAGGGAAACCGATCTGTCCTCAGTCAGCAAAGCTAGTAAGAGACCCCAAGTGAGTGAATAAGCAGAGGGCAAGAAGGGTTGGGGATTGGTTAGAGAGGGTGAAAGCCATTAAGGGAGGACATTGCTTGCAGTTGAGCATGGTAGAGCATGGGCATTGGTGGGAGGTTAGTGCAAGGACAGAATGAGGGTAATGTCAGATAACAGAGAGAAGATGTTGGGCACCTACATTTACAAAGCACCCAGAGGTCATTATGGTGTGTTCCAGGGGTGGCTATTTCAAACCTGGGTGGCATAACTTGTTGTGACGTGTAGCTGGAGTTCAAAATGGCACCTATAAAGCGAACACGATTTCCCAGCACCAGCGTGCCATTGGACTGCTGCTGAACTGTGCAGGAGCGCACCACAGAGGTGTGAACCATACTTAATGTAGTGAGAAAGCAACCACAAAACCCCCTTGAAATTAACACTGTGCCATAACTGGGAAAAATCCAGCCCATGGTCACCATTTGTGAGACTGGCTGTCGGTTACGGATTTTAAATTCCAACCCTGTGGCTATTTGCTCCCCAAATATAGATACTTCTAACCAACTTGGCAGGTGGGACTTAAACCTGGGTTTCCTGACCCAGAGGTAGGGACACTACCACTGTGCCCCAAGAATGTTTGTTGATTGTGCTTAAATTCCAGCAGGTCCTGTGGTGATATTTGAACCATTGTGTCCCAATTGCTAAATGAGTATCAACAAAGACATCCATTTTCCAGCAAGATTTCCTATGACAAGTGATAGTGAATAGCAGAGGAATACTAACCAAATCCAAAATTCTAGATTCTTAATTATTCTGTGAATCCCCACATCACTTTACTGCTGATTGAGAAGTTCACCAGAACAATTGGCAGAAGTACCAACTCAAAAGGAAAACTAACAGTTATACGATAAGAGGAGAGAGAGATGATTGGTTGGCAGAGGAACTCCCATAGAATCTTAGAACTTCTACAAGCAGAAAGAGGCCATTCAATTTATCAAGCCTGCACCAACCCCCAGAATAGCATCACACCCCATCCCTGTAACTCTGTATTTCCCTTGGCCAATCCACCTAACCTGCACATCTTTGGACAGTGGGAGGAAACAGGAGCACCCACCAGAGACCCATGCAGAATGGGGGCAATATGCAAACTCCACGCAGTCACTCAAAGCTGGAATCGAACCTGGGTGTCTGGTGCTGTACCACCGAGCCACTGTGCTGTATCATTCTCATTGTTAGAGAATGACTACTCTTGCGAATCGTCCTGATAAGTTCAAGATGGAAAGCTTGGAAAAAGGCTTAACCTTTTGGCAGCAATATTTAAATTCTGTGCGACCAACTGACTATTAATTCATTCAGGTTCAAATATTTCTGAAGTGGTCCATAATCTGTGTGTTGTGAATGAGAACTAAATTCTTCCATTTTGCAAAATAATTTTGTATCAGTAGGCTGCACTGCTGAATGACAGCAACAGTTTAAATTCATATAGAACTCTTCCCAAGGCATGTTAGCTTACAAAATTCAATGCCAAACCACACCAAAATAATAAGCCAAGTGATGAAAAGCTTGTTCAAAAACTAAGCTTGAAGAAGGCTCCTAAAAGAAGAGATTGGCACAGAGACCAGCTCTGAAATGGCAGGCGAGCTCCGAGTGGACAGAGGAAGTGCTTCAGTGATACATTCAAAGCCTCACTGGTGATGTGAGGCATTCCCATAGACTGGGAATCACTGGCCCCAAGACTGTCCAAAGTGGAGGAATGGCATCCGGGAAGGCGTCGAGCACCTTGAGACTTGCCATTAAAAGCGGAAGCCGGGTGAAAACAGCGAAAAGGGTCGCTGCCACACCAACGTCCCACCCACCCCTTCCAATGACCACCACCTGCCCCAAGTGTAATAGAGCCTGGGTAGCTCCTCCGGTCTGTACAGCCACCAACGGACTGACCCAAGAGTGGGAGAGAGTCATCCTCGTCTGCCAAGGACCTTCAATGAATGAATGACATAGATATGTCAAGAGTTAGGGAGAAAATTGCAGAGCTTAGGGCTGTTAAATATTTCCTGTATCCTAGAGCAATGAGATGCTCTTCATTTTGAACATAGAACATAGAACAATACAGCGCAGAACAGGCCCTTCGGCCCTCAATGTTGCGCCGACCTGTGAACTAATCTAAGCCCACCCCCTACACTATCCCATCATCATCCATATGCTTATCCAAGGACTGTTTAAATGCCCCTAATGTGGCTGAGTTAACTACATTGGCAGGCAAGGCATTCCACACCCTTACCACTCTCTGAGTAAAGAACCTGCCTCTGACATCTGTCTTAAATCTATCACCCCTCAATTTGCAGCTATGCCCCCTCGTACTAGCCGACGTCATCATCCTAGGAAAAAGACTCTCGCTGTCCACCCTATCTAATGCTCTGATCATTTTGTATGTCTATATTAAATCCCCTCTTAGCCTTCTTCTCTCCAATGAGAACAGACCCAAGTCCCTCAGCCTTTCCTCATAAGACCTTCGCTCCAGACCAGGCAACATCCTGGTAAATCTCCTCTGCACCTTTTCCAATGCTTCCACATCCTTCTTGTAATGGAGCGACCAGAACTGTACGCAATACTCCAAGTGAGGCCGCACTAGCAACAGTTTTATTGTAATGAATTTTAAAATATCTTCACAGTCACAAAATGTCTGTTGGGCTTCATTTTCCCGTAGCTTTTGCGGTGTCTGTTTGCGTTGTTCAGAATCCACACCCGGCCTGGCCAATCAAACACAAAGAGCTACTTGCGTTGTCAAAAACAGAACAATTAAGCGTGACTGAGAGCTGAAGACAGAATGGTGAAAATCTGAGCCGTCCAGAATTAGTGCAGAGTGAAGATCACATAAGATTGACAGATTGGAGGAGATTACATAGTTGGGGAAGAAGGGATTTGGAGATATGTCTGAGAATTCTAAAATGGAATTGTTTTTAATGCTCTGCCCTGGCTTGCATTGTGGCCATTACTGTGCTACCTAACTCTTTCTCCTTTGAGAATTTAATTTTTCCAAATTTGTCACAATGATGGTTGAAAATGAGACGCAAATTCAATGCACAGGCATTCCATCTCGTACCGCTTACTATCTCTTCATTTTTAATCACTCGATGATAGCCTACATGATCTTCCTTCTTAAATATCATGTGTCAGAATATTTAATATCGCCACTTGACAGTAGATGGTGACTGGCACATGTTAATTTCTCTTGGGGCTTTTTTCTCCAACGCAAATACTGTCCCATCAAACCTGCATAAAAATGATAAAGTATTCTCTCTACATATTTTACGTGGACACAAAGTTTCCTAATATTTTCAGATTCACTAAAATCTAATGAGCCATTTCCAAACTACAGTCCCTCAAGGGTTCATTATTGGTGATGCAATCTTATTTGAGTTCAGCATTCAGCAGGCTAGGATCGATTAAGCATATCAGGGAAAATTGCCCTTACCCCAACACACTTAAATACTCATTACTGAGTGCATACTTCAAGCTTCCTATCAGCATAAAAGTCACATTTTAAATTTTACAACAATATACAAACCTCTCTTTACAATTGCATCAGATTATTCAAAGAAGTATGAATTTTATTTATGGTTGTTACCTCGCTGGTTCGGCTTCGAGCAATCCAAAATTACAGCCAATGTTAGTGTCAAGAACAGCTATAAACTGCATTCTAGAAGCAATTACAAACAGAAACTGACCTCACTTCTCAGATATGAACAACTTGCATTTATACATCGCCACTCACAATCTCAGATCATCCCAAAGCTCCTAAGTGTAGCCACTGTTGCAATATAGGAAGCCAATTTGTTCACAGGAAGGTCTCACAGAAATCAATGAAAATCAATGGCCAGATAATCTGTTTAAATGATGTAGCAAGTGCCACTTAATAGCAGACCAAACATACCTAAGAAGACTTCCACATTGTGAAGTCAAAGGCAGTGCTGGAGTTGTACTGGAATATCTTGGCTCAGGCCACAGCCAATTTTGGAGTACAATATTCAATGTAATTGTTAGTATGCTGTCACGGTACACAGTCTTTGCGAAATGCAGCGCTTTTAGCTGTTTCTTTGTATCACATAGAGTGAATTGAATTGGTTGAAGATATTGTTAGAATGGAAGATATGCTGGGCCATGAGCATGCAAAGTGTGTTGAAGTGCAATTCTGTTGCTATTAAAGGCCCACAGGATCTTTTGGAATGCCAGCTTGAAATTCGTCCCATTTGGCATAGTGATTGTGACACACAACAATGGAGGGTATCTCAATGTGAAGGCAGGAATTCATCTCTGAAGGGATTGTCGGTGGGGATGAGGCCAGATATGTTCTTCCTTCTTGTAGGTTTGCTTACCTTCTATTCCAAGTTCAGTCTAACAGTTACGTCCTTTAAGGCCCATCTCAGGTCAGACTGTGGTAATGCTACTTAGCCACTCTTGATGATGGAAGTTAAAGACTCCATTCAAAATATATGCCATGTCCTTGCCACCCTCAGTAAATTCTCCAAGTCATGTTCAACCTGGAATGCCCATCACCAGCTGAGGGAGTTGTGTAACATGGTAATAAGCAGCAGAGTTCCTGTCTATAATAGGCTTGATGCCATGGGTTCCAGAGACAATGTTGAGGACTCTGACAGTATGCCAGCTGCACTGCCACCTCCGTTGTGGCTGACATACCCAGGTCTAATGACGTTGATGTCTGGGACTTTGTCTGTAGGATATGATTCTATGAGAATGGCTATGCCAGATTGCACTTTGTGTGGTCTGTGGGACACCTCTCCCAACGTTGGCACAATCTCCCCCCGTGTTGGTACCACCATGCAGAGTTAAGAGCATTGTGTTTGCCATTTACATTTCCAGCACCTATTTCAATGCTGGACGTGATTTCAAATCTTTCAAGTACGACCATTATTTGGAACCTTGTTCAGTGAACGTAATAAGCATTCTATTGGCTTTGAAATGTTAAAACTATTTTTCTCTCCACAGATGCTACCAGATGCTGAGTTTCTCCAGAAATTTCTGTGTTTATTTCAGATTTCCAGCATCCACAGTAATTTGTGTTGAGTAATTGAGTCTGAGCTTATAAAGGATGGAAGTGGAAGACCATTATACATTCTCATTTGTATTTTATTTTGCGCCATGCTATTATTATGAAAGAAAGCCACTATGAGCAAGACCGTGTAACCCTCTTTCTAAATTGTTTTCCACTGTGACTCCACGTTGAACCTTTGTTGCTTTCCAGCATGGCTTTCCAGTCTTCTTCCTCTTGATTCTCCTCAGACAATGTCTCTTTATTTTCTCTCTTCCCCTCTCCCTGTCAAAGGCTGAGGAGTGACTTTATGGAGGTTTATAATATCCTGAGGAGCATGGATAGGGTGAATAACTAAGGTCTTTCTTCCCCAAGGTGGAGGAGTCCAAAACTAGAGGGCATAGGTTTAAAGTGAGAGGGGAAAGATTTAAAAGGGGCGACATTTTCATGCAGAGGGTGGTGCATGTATGGAATGAAGTGGTGGAGGCTGGTACGATTATAATATTTAAAAGTCATGTGGATGGGCATATGAATTGGGTTGAGAGGGATATGGGCCAAATGCTGGCAAATGAGGCTAGGTTAATTTAGGATATCTGGTCAGCATGCATGAGTTGGACCGAAGGGTCTGTTTCGGCGCTGTACAGCTTGATGACTCGATATCATGGACACTAAAAGACCACCTTGCGCTTCATATGTGAATACTGTTCCCACATGATCCAAAGGATTGCATTGTGATCGACTAGTACTCCATTATTGGAGTTGTGAAATGGCATGGTCTAATCATGCACAGAGACTTGGCAAATCAGGGTGGTACAGGCACTTGAGATCTCTGATTATGTTCTATTTGCTTTCCCATCACACTTGACCCTGAAGCTATCCTACTCCAATGTGAGTGAGATCAGCTAACTAAAAACAAAAGCTACTAATTTTGAAGATGCCGTGCATTATGTCAATATATTAAGTTTACAGCACAGACATTGACCCTTCGTTTACAAATACAGAAATAGCTAGAGAAACTCATTGGTCTGGCAACATCTGTGGAGAGAGAAACAGAGTGCAAAACTGGAGGGTATTGTTTTAAAGTGAGAGGGGAAAGATTTAAAAGGAACCTGAGGGGTAACTTGTTCACACAGAGGGTGGTGCTTGTATGCAATGAGCTGCTAGAGGAAGAGGTGGAGGCTGGTACAATTACAACATTTAAAAGGCATCTGGATGGGTATATGAATAGAAAGGGTTTAGAGGGATATGGGCCTCTATAGGCTTTCAAATGTGTTTTGATTTATTTGGGATATCTGGTCAGCATGGACAAGTTGGACCGAAGGATCTGTTTCCATGCTGTATATCCCTATGACTCTCTCTCCTTTTCCATTATCTCTGTCACCCTTTCTGCTTCATGTCTTATGACACCTCCTCTGCTTTTTTGTCCCAGCTTGCCTCTTGCTGCCTGTCCCTGTGGCAGCATCAGTTTCTGCAATCTTTCTATGCCTGCCTGTGACTCTCTACCGCTCTGATACAGTTCCTTCCTTCTCATGTGTTCGCATCCAACTCTCTTTGTATGGCTGTCACACTCTTTGCACATTGCAGTGTCTATCTCAAGGCGATGTTGGGAATCAATGCTTTTCTTGAAACAAACAAAAAACTTTTTTTGCTTTAATTCAGATAAATTAAACGCGATCTGAAGCAGACAGCTGTGGTGGAAGCAGTGAGAACTGGAGCATAAATAAGATAATGTGATAAGCGAAAAGAGACCAGATCTACATAATCATCTGCAATGCTGGAAAAAACACAGTCTATCAGAAATAAACCTGATTTACATACCATTGTTCCAAGTACCACTTCAAGCAGAGGCTACTGAAAATAATGATTTTGCAAAGCAGTTTATGCAATATGTTAGCACAAATAGGAAAATATATGGCAAAAAGAAACAGAAATTGCTGGAGAAACGCAGCAGGTCTGGCAGCATCTGTGGAGAGAGTTAGTGTTTCGAGTCCAGTGACCTTATTCAGAAGTTTGTTCAGTGTTCAGAAGTAACAATCCATTGAATTGAAGCACTAACTCAGTTTTTCCCTCTATGGTTGCTGCTAGACCTGTTGAGTTTCTTCAGCAATTTCTGTTTTCTTTTTAGGAAGATATATAGGCAGTCATCTGAACTAAATTTCCGTACTGATTTTTTAAAAATTCCCCATTTACACTACCATCACAATTCTTAATCATATTTTCCGTATGTGACCAAGCAAAAGGTATTAGACTTCTTAATATATCTTTTCTATCCTTAAAAAGGATATGTACTCGTTCACTTCAACTCTGGGCAAGAGAAGCTGGCACTCAGAAGGAGGGACATAACTAGAGCAGGCAGACACAATTCTCTAATAGAGGTGCTGGTAGAACCACAGAATTTACAGTGAAGACAGAGATCATTTAGCTCATCAAGTCTGCACCAACCCTCCGCACGGCATCCCACCCAGACCCACCCCATCCCGCAACCCTGCAGTCCCCATGGCTAACGCACCGAGCCTGCATATCCCTGGACACTATAGACAACCTGGCATGGTCAATCTACTAACCTGTAGGTTTTTACACTGGAAAAGCCAGAGGAAACCCACGCAAACTCAGGGGGAGCATGCAAACTCCACACAGTTGCCCAAGGGTGAAATTGAACCCAGGTCCCTGGTGCTGTGCTAGCCACTGACCTACCATACCATCCCATGCAAGAGATTGCTGACTATTCTTTTGCGATCCAAGCAGTCTTGAACTTCCTGATTTTAATTGATCCACCACTTGTGGCCAAGCCTTCAGCTCTGTAACCCCTAAACTCAGAAATGTTCTCCCTGAACCTGTCTTACCTCCTTTATGACACCCCTTTAAGCCTAACTCTTTGGTCAAGCTTTTGGCCCTTTTACTCTATGGGAGTTGTTGATACCTTTGCTTCAAATGCTTCCCTAAAGCATATTGTTACTGCATTCTGCCTTGGAAACCTTTTGTCTGATGAAACGAGAGTTTTCCTCTTGCTGAGTGAACACTGTTAGGCATCACCTCATGTAGTTCAGTGGCACCACTCTAGCGGGACAGTCCCTGCTACAATTGTTAGAAAGGAAGATCGGTGTAGTGGGGTGGGGGAGCTAAGAAGATGCACAATCCAATGGCCTCTGTTTTCTCTAAGGCCCCTTTTCACTGGTTGAGCTTTACATTTCTGTTTGCCTCTTTCAGTGCCCCTCCATTTAGTCAGCCCCCAGAGATCTTATAAAGTCTTCGATCATTGTCGATGTCAACCATGTTTCCCAAACTAAACTGGTCCCACTTGCCTGCATTTGGCCCATATCCTTCTAAACCTTTCCCATTCATGTCCCTATCTAAATGTTTCTTAAATGCTATAACTGTACCTGCATCTATCACTTCCTCTGGCAGTTCATTCCACGTACGAACCACACTTTGTGTGAAAAAGTAGCCCCTTAGATTTCTTTTAAATCTTTCCCTTCTCACCTTACACCTGTGCCCTCTAATTTTGGACTCTCCCACCCTAAGGAAAAGACCTTTGCCATTCACTTTATCTATGCCCTGCATGATTTTATAAATCTCTATTAGGTCACTTCTCAGCCTCCTACACTCCATGGTTAAAAACTCCCAGCATATCCAACCTCTCCTTATAACGTTAACCCTCCAGTCCAGGTAACATCTTGGTAAATCTTTTCTGCACCTTCTCCAATTAATAATATCCTTTGTATAGCAGGATTGTCTCCCATGTTCCAAAAGTGGTTTCAGCAATGCAACTATCTCCCCGTTGTCAGCATCAATGCCATCTTCATATGTCACAAGCTGGTATCCTTGCTGGATGCCCAGCAGGTCAGGATCCAGGGGCTGGTTCATTCTATGGGTCTTTGGATGCTCAGTCATTGTCCATCTGATCACGGCAGTGAGGAAGCACAGGCACCATTGGTTTGGCACAGGGTATAACCGATTAATTATCATGTGTAATGTCTCACTGAGCTTGCTCATGGGAAGCCAAGCCCCGGTATTTCCAGAGTTGTCACAAAATTTTAAAACTTTTAAAAATATGCAGAATTGCCCAACTTACCTGATTTCCAGACCCAGGTTGCCCAGATTTATGTTCTTAACACTAATCTCCGTTTAGTATATGTAAATGGACTGTATAATTCTACAAGTTAAAACTCTAATACCCCTATAAACACCCCCTCACACACAGACAGACAGGCACAGACACACACATTGACAGATATGAACAGACACATACTGACACACGCACGCAAACACACACAAACAGACACATACACACATACACACACGCACACGCACACACACACTCACACACACACCCACACAGACACACACACACACAGACACAGATAACACACATATAGACACACACAGAAAACACACAGACACAGGCAACACACAGACAGATACAGATATCACTCATAGACACATACTTACAGAAACACGCAGAAGGAAAAACAGGTGTTATGGATGGAGGAAATACTGGGAAAGTTGTTCAGTGGTCTCAGTTCATAGGATCTACAGAGTTAATTATTGTGCTGATGAGAATGCTTTTTCTCAATTTTCCTTCTCTGGACACTCCCACTGGTTTGCAGGAGGCATGATGGACTGAAGTGTTGGGGGTGGGGGGCAAGCTAGTTCACACTTATTGAAAGTCTCTGACTTATTCATTAAATGCCAAGAGATATTTCAGTGTTATCAAGGAGGGTGCTGAGCGCACTTGCTTAGGAGATTTGCACTGTGAGTCTTTCATAACAGGTTATAGATGTTCTATGCTCTTAACTAACTCTATAACAACTGCAACATTTTTCAATGTTTCTAGAATCATAGAACCCCTACAGTGTGGAGACAGACCATTTGGCCCAAGGAGTCCACACCACCTGTCCGAAGAGCAACCCACTCAGACCCATTTCCCACATCTAAGCCACTTAACCTAAACATCTCTGGACACTATTGGGCAATTTAGCATGGCTAATCAACCTACCCTGCACATGTTTGGACTGTGGGAGGAAACCTATGCAGACACGGGGAGAGTGTGCAAACTCCATACAGACAGTCACCCGAGAGTGGAATTGATCCGGGGTACCTGGCACTGTGAGGCAGCAGTGCTAACCACTGAGTCACCGTGCCGCCCCAAAGGGAATTGGCCTGTATGGAGGATTATTGCAATTAAGGCATTATATACATTTGTATGTGATAATGCCTTCATTCTGCTGACCATGTAACTCATTTGCTCATCTTCTCTCATTTATGAATAGACTCCATGGTACAAAATCACATTAATTATTAATAAATTTGGGCTGATGAGTGGCAAGTGACATTCATGCCACACAAATGCCAGGCTATGGCCATCTCCAATAAGAGAAAATCTAATCACCACCCCTTGACATTCAATGGTGTTACCATCATTGCTTCCCCCACTACTAACATCCTTAGGTTTACCACTGACCAGGAATTCAACTGGACTTGTCACATATACGCAGTGGCTACAAGAGCAGATCAGAGGTTAGGAATACTGTGGTGAATAACTCACCTTCTGACTCCTCAAAGCCTGTTCACCATCTACAAGGCACAAGTCAGGACTGTGATGGAACACTCCCCACTTGCCTGGATGGGTGCAGCCCCAACAATACTCAAGAAACTTGACACCATCCAGGACAATGCAGCCTGCTTGATTGGCACTACATCCACACGCATCCACTCCCGCCACCACTGACACTCAGTAGCAGCAGTATATACTACCTATTAGATACACTACAGAAGTTCACCAATAATCCTTCAACAGCAACTTCCAAACCCATGACCACTTCCATTTAAAAGAACAAGAGCAGTAGATACATGGGAACAGCACGACCTGCAAGTTCCCCTCTAAGCCACTCACCACCCTGACTTGGAAATATATCGTCGCTCCTTGACTGTCATTGGGTCAAGATCCTGGAATGGCATTGTGGGTCATCCCACAGCAGGAGGACTGCAGCAGTTCAAGAAGGCAGCTCACCCCCACCTTCTCAAGGACAACTAGGGATGGGCAATAAATGCTGCCCAGCCATGATGCCCACAACACGTGACTGAATAAAAAATAATTGATTTCTTTTGTGTTTTTCAAATTATATTGAATGTCAGTAATACACTGCCTATTTTAGTAAGATATTAATCTAATTTGCTTATTTTGCTAGATTCTCTATACATTAAAAGTTGCCATTCTTGTTCAAGATAACATGATCATTCAACAAAGGAATTCTACTTACAAACCCTTAATTGAGATCATTAATATGTTTCACTCAAAACAGTAATTTCCAGATCCATTCCAATGGTGTTCTACTGGTCACAGTTTCCTAAGTACAGCTATTAGCATTGATAACTAGTATTACTGTTTGAATAACCTCTCCTATTAATTATCTACTTTACAATTTTCTACCTGACAAGATATTTAGCTGCAAATCTCTTGCTGAGCACCTTGTCAGATGTTTTCTGAAAGTCAATTGTTTAATGTCAATCACTTCGCCTTTGTCATCTAACTCTGTTATGTCTTCATAACACTCCAATAAATTTGTTAGGCATGGACGCCCTTTCATGAAGCTCGGAGTTTGATTTATTGCTTGTGCTCTTGCTAGATCTCAGGAATTGTTTGCATTCCAGTAATTTTCTTACAACAGCGTAAAAACCCAGGGCTTTGAGGTCACAACGATAACCTTTTATCTTTTTGAGACATGGATGTAGTTTAGAGTCTCCTGGCACCATTCCTGCATGTAAAAATCTTCCAAATGTTTCCAATACAGCCCTTTTATCGATACTTTCTCATTGCAATCTCAAAGTGGATTCCAACAGAATTGTATGATTCTCAAGTTCTCTGGTTTACTCATGCTCATTTCACCCATCATGTGTTGATCCTTCCTGGAACAAGACTTACTGAGATCCAGTCCCTGGAAGAAAATGACTGTGCATCCTGTGGGAAGTCTAGCAGTCACTGCTGGCAGTACCTATCAGTGAATTATGTCCTAACAAAACTCAGCCCTCTCTTCGGTTTATATAGAGGTATGGCACTCCTTGTTTTAATTCACTCATGGATTATGGGCATTGCTGACTAGCTACCATGTGTTGCCTGGTATATTTTTGTTGCTGTGTCTACCAGTGCCATCTGAGATGCTTTGGGTAGCTTCTTTGCCACCAATCCTTTCAGGGGATTCGCCAGACTTGAAACGCTAGCTCTGTTTTCTCCTTCACAGATGCTGCCAGACCTGCTGAGCTTTTCCAGCAACTTTATTTTTGTTCCTTTTAGGGGATTACTCTGAGGTACTGATACCACAGGATGATGGGTGCCATACAACATCTTTGGCAGAAAAGTGGCTCACTCTTAATAAACACAGCATAGGACATAATAGCTAGTCATATTAAATCTGGTTGTGTGAAGTCTCTTATAAGACCTCAAACCAGACTTATGATTAAGTACACTTCACTATTTAGCTACATGGAACTTAGTATTTAAAACCTAGAGCTTAGAAATTGTTTAGCTTCTCCTAGACACAATCTTTTACATCTTGATGGACAGAGCTTATCACATGAGGTCAGTAACGCTTTCAGGTACTAATTTTTTTATACAAAACCTCAACCCAAGATTTTTTTTCTTTATGCAATTGTTTCAAATAAGTGATGTAGTTTCACTCAACATGTTTACCACAAACACAACTTCTCCCATATTCAGTTTGTTGTTGTATTGTAACTGTGGTGGGTCTTTGATTTAGCAAATGGGATGACATGGTTGCTCAGTGTACCAGAGACCCAGCTTCTGCTAACCAGCTGTATTGACTGCGGTAAGAGTCTACTACCAACTTTTAGTGATTGTGTGGTTGTGATTATTGTATTTTGAAGATTTTTTTGAGGTTGAGGGACTATTGATTCTAGCCTCGGGCAACTGTCTTTGTGCAATTTGCACATTCTCCCTGTGTCTATGTGGGTTTCCTCCCACAGTCCAAAGATGTTCAGATTAGGTGGGTTGGCCAAGCGAAATTGTCCTTGATGTTCAGCGATGTACCGGCACAGTGAGTTAGCTATGGTAAATGTGGGGACAGAGTGGGATGAGTTTCAGAGGGTCGGTGCAGACTCGATGGGCCAAATGGACTCTTTCTGCCCTGTGGGATTCCATGATTCTATGAAAGGCATTTTGTCAATGATGTAGTCTGGCATTGATGTTGCTTTCAAAGGGTTGTCTCTAGTCCTCAACATCTTTAGTTTCCTTGAATTATGTCAGAGAAGACCATTGTGTGTCAGAACACAATAATCTTCCCTACTATTCTCAAGTGTATTCTCTTGGGTAACATTATTATTTTACCAGGTTAATCATAGACTGCAAAGCCCGACTGTTCTTCATGGGCTTTGCCTCTGCTAACCAGCCATACTGACTGCATTAAAAGTCTACTGCTAACTCTTAGTGGTTGTGTAATTGTGATTATTGTGTTTTGAAGATATTTTTGAGGTTGACAGACAATTGAATAATTTCTCCAAGTCTCTGAAATCAATGGTATCTTCAGATCTCTCAGTTGTGAAGAATTGCCATAGACTAACATAATTTATCTCAGGTGGTGTATCTTTCTTCTTGGGATAAGCCAACATTCTTCGGAGACCGATAAAGTCATCACCTTACTGAATAAAGTTAGGTTGATCACTGTTACTTGGCTTCTGAGCTTTTTAGGGATCTTCAACACACCGTCAAATTTTAAGAACTTTTTTGCTCAGAAATGAGAAGTGTTAGATTTTGGCGACATACATTTATTGCGCAAAACATTGGTTCTGTACTTTAAGACTACTTTCAACATTCCTTTGATGGTGAGTAGAGTTCTGTTTGCTTCATGAAGTTCCCTATAAGAAGCTTGTACCTTTATTCTCTTCAACCAAAGGTGAGGTTTCAGATCGTACAGTAACATTGTCCCCGGTGTTATTGGAATGAGATGCGTAGCTGTTAACCTGTATAATTTCTGTCATAACACGTTCAGGAAGGTCACCTATTACCAGTTGGTATGGTTGAGTCACGTCTTCTAAATCATCCCATAAGGATATGTGCTCTAATAGAGCTGTGATTTCTTCTAGTGATGCTTGCCATAATGTAGTAACTTCTTTATGCAAATAAACATTATAGGTTCTGTGGTTCAAAAGTTGTTTTTGACTTTTGCACATTCTCTGGCAATGTCCCAGTTTCTTACAACCGTTGCACTGGTGCGATAAAGCACGACATTGTGTCTATTTGTGTGTTTGTGTTTATTTGAGCTCCTCATCCGGAACCATAATTTCTAGCATCAACATTTTTTTATATGTGATCAGTTCATCTTTTTGTACTTCAGAAAATCTAATGAGATTCTTGAGTTAGATGGATTTCTTGTTCCCACCTGGAGTTGCTTTGGGAATTCAAACCCTATCATCATGGTGATAGCATTTGAATTATGTGAGATTCTCTTGTGAGACCTCAGGCTGGACTTAAGAATAAAGTAAACATTACAGGTTAGCTACATGGAATTTATATGAGGGTGACTTGTATTAAACTGGTTAACTTCTCCCTGAAGCAGTCCTTTATATCCTGATAGCAGAGCTTATCTAAGCATGCCAGCCAAGCCTTTCAATTGTTACTGCATTATAGAAAAATGTCCATTCTCCAATATATCGATGATATCATTGGTGCTGCTTCCCTCTCTTGTCCTGAATTGGAAAAGTTCATTGATTTCGCTTCCAATTTCCACCCGCCCTCACTTTCACCTAGTCCATCTCTGACTCCTCCCTTCCATTCCTCAACATCTCTATTTCTATTTCTGGGCACAGACTAGCTACTAATTTCTCTTCACAGATGCTGCCAGACCTGCTGAGCTTTTCCAGCAACTTCTGTGCCTGTGTTTGTTTCTGATTTGCAGCATCCAGCAATTTTTTCAGTTTCCATTCTCAATTGCCCTCAGGGAGGTAGTGATGAGCTGTTTTCTTGAACCACCATACACAGTAGCAGTTTTTTTTAAATAAACTGTTTATGTGATATGGGTGTCACCAGCAAACCTATGTACATTTCTATGTCTATACTACAGCACTTTCCATTACCTCATGACATCCTCAAGCATTGTACAGTCAATTAAGCAAATGATCTTAAAAGTGAGAATGTCACCCTTCAGTGATTCAGGACATTGGTGAGATGTCAAATGCTGTGTGTAGTTTTACACAGAAACATGGAAAATACAAGCAGAAGTAGGCCATTCAGCCTCTCGAGCCTGCTCCACCATTCATTACAATCATGGCTGATCATTGAGCACAATACCTTAATCCCACCCTCCTCATATTCCTTGATCCCTTTGGCCACAAGGGCTAGATCTACCTCCTTCCTGAAAACACATAACGTTTTGACCTCAAACACTTTCTGTGGGAGTCAATTCCACAGAGTCACCACTCAGTGGGTCAAGAATATTCTCCACATCCTCAGTCCCAAGAGATTCAGTCACCTTATTTCACCACATTGGAGGTGGTTCAGAGGTGGCTTACTGGATTGATACCTGGAACGAGTGGGATGTCTTGTAAGGAAAAAAATAGACAAGCTGAGTTTGTTTCCACTAAAGTTTAGAGGGGCGTTTTGTTTGAAATGTATAAGATCCTGAATGATATTGACAACGTGGGAGTGAGAGAGAATATTTCATCTTGTGTGTCAGTCCAAGACTTGGGGGGGTGCCGTGTATTAAAATTTGGGATCGCCCTTTTAGGACAGAATGAGAAGAATTCTTTTCTCTCATGGACTTGGAACACTCTACCTTATAAGGCAGTGGAGGTAGGGTTATTCAACATTTTTATGACAGTGTGGATAGGTTCTTAGACAGAAAAATCAGTGGGTGTCAGGGATGGAAGGGAATGTGAAATTCATAGCACAAATAGGTCAACCATGATCTTATGGAACTGCAGAACAGGCTCAAAGGGCTGAATGGCCTGTTTCTGCTCCTAGCTCGTATGTTTCTTCTCACAAGTCTAGTCACAAGAAACTAGGCAAATAACTTATAAAAAGTGAAAGAACTGCGGATGCTGTAAACCAGGAGCAAAAATAAAAGCTGCTGGAAAAGCTCAGCAGGTCTGGCAGCATCTGTGAAGAAAAAGTCAGAGTTAATGTTTCGGGTCCGGGTCAGTTCTGAGGAAGGGTCATCGGACCCGGAGTGTTAACTCTGATATTTTTCTTCACAGGTGCTGACAGACCTGCTGAGTTTTTCCAGCAACTTCTGTTTTTGTAGGCAAATAACTTGTGTACAGCAATGGCGATGCGACGCATAATTGGGTCAACCTGCTTTGGAGATTTTCATTGATAAGTCAACATTGGCCAGAACACCAGACATTACCTGCTTTTCTTTGACTGTTGTCAAGTGAATTTTAGCACTCACCTGGCCTAGATAATGCACTTTGTTTTAATATCTTGTCTAAATAATGGAAGGATGCAAGGGCTTAACATACTTGCTCTCTATTCATAAATGAACAAAAATGTTCCAATGAATACATTAAGTATTAGAATTCTGCTGTCCCTAGCTATTATTTCAAGCCCCATATTTTCACATTAGTTCAAGATCCTTCTTTTGTTCCTCGCATGTTAAGAAATGGAAGTTTGCACTTTGAGTGCAGTGAGTTTTAACAAGCTAGGAAAATATGCCATTATTGAGATGAAATGTAAGGATTGTTAAACGGCAGTAACTGGTCACATGGAATTTATTTTGAGTCTACAGCACTGAAACAGGCTACTAATCCAACAGTTCTAGGTTAGCATTTATGTCCCACATCAGTCTTCTCAACCCCCTCTTCATCTAACCCAGCCGAGGCTATTTCTTTCTTTCTGTTTCTGCCTTGCTTCCCCTTAAATACAGTAATACTATGTGCTTCAATCACTCCATCATGATTGTGAGTTCCATATTCTCACCATTCTTTAAGTCAAGACAAAACTGTCAATGGTGAAAATCTGAAACAAAAACAGAAGATTCAGCAGGTCTGGCAGCATCTGTAGAGAATGAAACAGAGTTACCATCTCAAATCGAATGTGACTTTTCCTCAAAAAGGTTTTTCTCAAAACGTCACTGGACTCAAACCGTTAACTCTGTTTCTCTCTCCACAGATGCTGCTAAATCTTTTGAATTTCTTCAGTCTTCAGTGAAGATTTTTCTGCAAAGTTGTCTTTTTTTTTGTGACTGTCTTACATATTTGACCTCTAGCTCTGATCTCCCTTTACATATTCTCTGGCAAACCCTTTTATTATCTTAAAGATCTCCAGCAGATTACCGTTCTGGATAGAGGCCTGGGTAGAGTGGATGTGGAGAAGATGTTTTCACTAGTAGGAGAGACTAGGACCTGAGGGCACAGCTTCAGAGTAAAGGGATGACTCTAGAGAGATCAGGGGTAATGTCTTCATCCAGAATGTGGTGAAGCTATGGAACTCTTTGATGCAAAAGGCTGTGGAGGCCAAGTCTTTAAGACAGTGATAGACAGGTTCTTGATTAGTAAGGGAGCAAAGGTCATTGGGAGAAAACAGGAGAATGGGGCTGAGAAACATATCAGCCATGATCAAATGGTGGAATGGATTCGATGGGCTGAATTGTCTAATTCTGTTCTTGAATCTTATCGTCTTCTCTTTTCTAGAGAACAAAAGTCCCTGCCTGTTCAGTCTTTCTTGATAAGTAATATCCTATCAATTCTGATTTCACTCGAGTGTGATTGCTTTTGTACCTTCTCCAGTGCCTCAGATGCTTTTTATAATTTGGAGACCAGAACTGTCCACAGTACTCCAGGTGTGGTATAACCAAGTTCCTGTATGAGCAAAACCTGACTTGCTTGCTTTTCAATCTGTCCCTCCAGTAAGTGTTCATTTTATTTTCATAGATTCCCTACATATGGGAGCAGGCCATTTAGCCCATCGAGCCCACACTGACCCTCCAAAGAGCATGCCATCCAGACACACACTCCCCTAACCTATCCTGTAACCCTCCATTTAGCACGGCCAATCCACCTAACCTGCACATCTTTAGACTGTGGGAGGAAACCGGAGCACCCTGAGGAAACCTACGCAGACACGGGAAGAATGTGCAAACTCCACACACACAGTTGCCCAAGGATGGAATCAAACTCATGTCCCAAACGCTAACCAATGAGTCACCAATAGGTGGACCAATTTTGTTTGATGTATTTTGATGGCCTTATTAACTTTCTGCATGAAAAGACACAAAAACTAAAATGTATTAAATAAATTGGTGAGTGGAATAGAGCTTTGGTGTGTTTGGAAAATGCAGTCTTAAATATCTGTACAGTGAAATGTAATTGAAACTAATTACAAAATCTTTAAGGATCTTACACTTGGAGAAGTGATACAGATGGCAAAGTTTGCTGATTGTTCTGTGTGATAGCAAGAACTGCCGATGCTGGAGTCACAGATAATAGAGTGGAGCCAGAGGAACACAGCAGGCCAGGCAGCGTCAGAGAAGCAGGAAAGTTGACATTTCGGGTCAGGACCCTTTCATTTTCTGAAGAAGGGTCCTGACCCAAAACGTCAAATTACCTGCGCCTCTGATGCTGCCTGGCCTGCAGTGTTAGAACACAGAACATAGAACAATACAGCACAGTTCAGGCCCTTCAGCCCACAATGTTGTGCCGACCTATTATCCTACTCTAAGGTCAAACTAACCTGCATACCCTTCATTTTACTATCATCCATGTGCCTATCCAAGGGTCACTTAAATGTCCCTAATGTTCCTGACAGTCTGTGTGCCTGTTTCAACAATCACAGTTTGTTAGCATCCGAATCTGACCACGAAGAGGATAGTGAATCCAATCAGTCATTCTCCCCTCCCCCCTCCCAGTTTAAATTGAAATAATAAATGCTGAATGGGGAGACAGAGTTAAAAAGTTGGGGGTGGGGGAATGTACAGATGATTCAACGAAAGTCAAATCAGAGGCAGATTATTGTGGCTTTTCTCACATTTCATTTTTTGCAACGTCGTCAGCCCTGGGAAACGTCAAACTGACACCAAATGATTTTCCTGTCAAGCAGACGCTTGTCACACGACAGAATGCAATTCCTGAAAGTAGGCAGCTCCGTACCAGTTGTGTGCGTGACAGACAACTCTCGTGTTTATCTGAATTGGAAGTAGTTGTGTAGGTTAATGCCTCAACCTACCAGGTATTTTAATGTCTGATTAGGGGCTTTTGTCTGCTCTCGCTTGCAAAAGTCAGTGTGTGAATGTTTGCTCCGGTGTTTGATTGATGTCACATAAGGCTTGTTATTTCACCAGGTTCAGCCATAAGCTCTGAACTTGCCACCTGCCGCAGTAACCTTGGCACTTTTGATGAAATAGCAGATGTTCTAAAAATATAATCCATTCGAGGTATAAAAATCGTGAAGAGGAAGGAGGATGGAGAAGGGAGGAGGAGGAGAAATCCAATTCAGGCAGTGAATCACGGTTTCATCTGTTACTTTCGAGTATGACAAGCAGAGGTTCCAGTTTAATTACCAGTTTGTAGTGAAACGCCATACATCTCCCTAATTGCTGGCACTAATTGCCAAACAGAATTGTACAAGGGAAGGTGACAGCATCCCCATAGGTGGACAAATTTAATTTAAACTTATATACTTTCCCAACAAGTTCCTGAGGACCAAGAGCAATGGATCCTTCCCAACCTGCTTTCGGAATGTCTTCTTCCTACATCCTCAGGTGCCTTTCTCCCCCAGTGCCAGTGAGATTTGGTTCATTTTTCCTGACAATTTCCGTCAGGCACACCACAGAATGGTGCAGCATGAAAGACGGTGGACAATCTACTGGATGGAATTTAATGAGGGAGATGGAAGGGGGCAGAAATTCTGTCGGTAAACTACAATCTCCTGCCCCTGCGACACCCTCTTTGTGAAGCCCAAGCATCATCAAAGTCACAAATTTCTGCTATGTAGCCTCGGAGGCTGAATTGGGTGAGATGGGATGGATGCTTTGTCTTGGGGCTTGGTTCCCCCTTTTTTGGAATTAAGCCCATTGACAATCTTCTCCTCCTGCCACCAGATGAATTAGACTTTATTGCCATGTGTACTCAAGCACAGAAGTACAATAGTGCAGTGAAAGGTTTACAATGTCACCCCAAGTGGCACCAGCTTAGGTCCAAAGTTCAAATCTTAAATACCAAATAGAGAAACAAAGAAAAAGATTTCCGGTGATTCATAGTATAAGTTAGAAAAATAAGTAATAAATTTAAAAGGATAAACATTGCAGGCAGATAAACAGATTACTGACAAACATAACATTGCAGTAGATCAACACAAGGGGCTTCCACATATGGTCTGACCAGAATCACGAGCCATTAACAAGGACTCTATAAAAGGCCTCATCTCACTGTCACCAGGAGTAACCCAACTGCATGTGGTGGGAGGGGAGTGTTGTGGTTATCTGTGGCCGTACAGTGGATCCCCTCAATCGGAGGCGCTCAGTTCCTGATCACACTTTGCAATAAAGGGGAGCAGTGAAAGTCACCCCCTGCACTTGGGATCTGAAGTCTTTGTGGTATTATGGCTGGACTTTGTGGGATTCAAACCTGGGTCCTCAGAACATTATCTGGATTAATAGTCTAGCAATAATACTACTAGACCCTCGCCTTCCCTGTAGTGCAGGCTCTAAGCTACCGCTGAGCTTTCACTTTTATTTTCACTTTCATTTTTTGCTGGTCATTTCTTAGTCCAAACACTGCAGATTGATTAAGGCACCACACTTACCATCACTGTGTATCTCTCACCATGGTTTTGCCCCTTCCCTTTTGCTCTGCCCTGCCTGAGATGAAGCCTGATGAGCCTTTCGTGAGTCAATAAGAAAATGTTTACTTTTCATATTTTTGTTATAATTATAACTTTATTTGCTGCAAAGTTAGCAGGACGGATCTGCAGTCTCTAAGACTGGAATCTGTAAGCCAGGTGCAACAGTTCAAATGCCAAACACATCGGTGTTGGTAGTAAAAAATCCAGGTCTGCAGTACCTCTTCCAGTTAATGCTCTTATGGATCAAAGACATCTATTCACTTTTAAAACCTTCAAACTACTTGAATTTCCATGGACATTTTCATTTTTAAGAAGGAATTGGATGAACAGTCGAGTGGGAAAATTGTGCAGGTTGATAGATTGTAGAGTAAAGGTTTATCTATAAATATAGCTACTGAGTGTATGCCTAAGAAGATATGCCCTAAGGATGACAAATCACATAATACTGAGACCTAATGGAAGAAGGGACTAACATAGCATTGCTTTAGCATTATTCTGTATATACCTTAACAGTTTACAAATGTTTCTATATCACACGAATAGATGACCAGCCTTTGTCTGCCACAGGCTCCATGAAGCTGCTAATGATGTTTGTATCTGAATGATTTTGAATGAATAAATAATTTTTTATTGTCATGTGTATTTACATTGAGAAAAATGGTAAAATAGGGTGAAAAGCTGTTGCCACAACCCGGCGCCACAAAAAAAAATAGAAAGCTATAGCTTAAAGGGAGTCCACCAGTCCTGAGCCAGCTCATCATCAATGATGTTTGTACTGCCAACCGTCCTTCACTGCCTCACTGCCCTCTACATCAGACCTGGCTGAAGATGAAGTCACCACATTTCAGGCACCATCTTTCTCCACTAGCCCAATTCTCTGCTGCCAATGTCTCGCCGCTGCCTGCACCAGAGCCACCAACATCAGAGTTGCATCTCTCGCCACTGGGCCCACCTCGTCGGTGTCGCCGTGATGCCCTTCTGCTCCCACCAGCGCTGGACCCAAATAATAATGAAGGCACCCATTCTTAGGTGCCATTGGGGTTACCTCGCCAATGTCATCTCCACCAATGGGGAAGGACAAAGGATAGGTAGCATTACATCTTTCCTCAATAGCCAGCCAAGGAACAATAGGCTAAGTGACCTCCTCTTGCACGGTGACTCCTTACATCATCTAAACCTGTGACAAGAATTGTAAATCTGCCAATCAAAGGAAGTTTCATGTTAAGGGGGAACACTGTGAACTTCCTGCCTAATGCCAATCCGTGGTATATAAATTACAGACATGGTTTTGCCAAATATTTGACCATCCCTAACTTCCTCAAGATCTACCTCTGCCTGAGCCTCAATAGACTCCTTTATTATCCAAATTAAGCACTTTTATGAGAAGTAGAAGCCTAGGACTCTCTGTTGTGCATTGATAGTAACCTCATCTCTGAGCCAGGAGGCTCATATTCAAGTCCCACCAGCTCCAGAGGCATGTTATTACATCCCTGAACAGGAAGATTAGAAACAAAAATATATTGTAGGAGCCTGATTGGCATCTTGGGGAATTACCTGTTGGAATGGCATTGGAAAATTTCATAGATTTCCTACAGTGTGGAAGCAGGCCAGCTGGCCCATCAAGCCCACAGTGGAGCTCCAAAGAGCATCTAATCCAGACCCACACGATCCCATGTATTTACCATGGCTAATATGCCTATTCTGCACATCAGTGGACACTACTGGCAATTTAGCATGGCCAATCCACCTAACCTGCACATCTTTGGACCGTGGAAGGAAACCCACACAGATGAGGGAAAGAATGCAGAAACTCCACACAGACAGTTGCCCAAGGCTGGGAGCAAACCTGGTTCTAGTGCTGTGAGGCAGCAGTGCTAACCACTGAGCCAACGTGCTACCCCACACACACTGTCTAGTGCAACAGAACGGCTGAAGAAGGATAGAAGTTGAAACTTACTGGGAAGACAGACAGATTGCTGAAACTTTTTGTTTTGCACTCATCGGGACAAATGCAAGAACTCCAAATCTCAAACAGTCACAACAATTTATACCACAGGAGGAAAGAGGGCTGATTGGGTGGCAAGGGTGGCTTTGATTAGCTGAGGCATTGCCATGGAGAAAGCAACAGGCAACAGGCCTTCCGTTAGGCCTAGTGAGTGACCACTCAAAGAAAAAAGGGAGTTCACTTCTGATAGCCCCGTGTTTCCCCAAGTCATTAACCACTATGAGTTGCAATGTAACACAAAAATCAGGATCATTACATCCAGTATTGAATCGTAAAACAGCAGACAACATCAAGTATGTCTGACTCACTTGGTAAAAATGAGAACAAAAATGTCTCTAATTTTCATTAGAAATATTAAATTAACTATTGCAAATAATGGCAGTGTTTCATATTTAATATTAAGCAGTCATTCTGGCCAAGATATTCTGATGTAAATCATCATATAATTGAATTACTTTGTGTAGATAAAATCACAGCAATAATAAAGAAGGTCTTACTGAAATCTTATTAAGTTAATGTTATCACATTAGGAGCCAGTCACATAAATACATTTATCCAGATTATATACTTTGCCTTGTTTACAGCAGAGATTACGTTCTGACATTAGACCCAACAAGGCAGCTGTATATTAATTAGTTTCAAAGTGCCAAGCAGAAATTCAGATGACAAAACCATATTTCACCTATGTAACTCATTTCATCAAAGTTACAGCATTATCAATCATTTTGCCCTTGCTGACCAGACCAGCTCATTAAAGCACAAAGCATTGGCTCTTAAACCACAATGAGTGTGAAGGCTAGTGGGTCCTGACTTTTAGGCAAACAATCCCAGGCTAAAATCAAGGCAAAATTCTAAGAGATTGAGTTGTTGAATCATACGGACTCTTCAGTCCAACTCATCCATGCTGACCAGATATCCTAAATTAATCTTGCTCTATTTGCCAGCATTTGGCCCATATCCCACTAAACCCTTCCTATTCATATAGTCATCCAGATGCCTTTTAAATGTTGTAATTGTACCAGCCTCCACCACTTCCTCTGGCAGGTCATACCATACAGGCAGACCCTTTGCATGAAAAAGATTCCACTTAGGTCCCTTTAAATCTTACCCGTCTCATCTTAAACCTACGCCCTCTAGTTTTGGACTCCCCTACCCTGGAGAAAAGACCTTGACTGTTCACCCTATCCCTGCCCTTCCTGATGTTATAAACCTCAACAAGGTCACCCCTCAGCCTCTGCCACTCCAGGGAAAATAGCCCCAGCCTATTCAGTCTCTCCCAATGGCTCAGTCCCTCCAACCTTGAAGAACATCCCTGTAAATCTTTTCTGTACCCTTTCAAGTTTAATAATACCTTTTGTCTACCAAAAGATGTGAACTGGACGCAGTATTCCAAAAGTGGCCTTACCAATATCCTGTACAGCTGCAATATGACCTCCTAATTCCTATACTCAATGCACTGACCACATTGAATGAGAGACTGGAGAAAAGCTTCTCAGAATCAAAGAGTAAATGAGGAAGATTGAAGGGTAAGAAAGACAGACAGGGAAAGAATTGGAAACAATGATAACAGATCAAAATGCAAATAAGTTATCTTAAGATTGATGTACAGGGGAGACGGAGGTTGAGAATATGATAAGCCAGGAGTGCTAACTATTAGTAGATATGCCAAGATAAGAAACATCAGCAACAATAATAATGTTGAACATTAAGAAGCAAATTGACAGGAAAATCGAAGGTGCTAAGATTAGAGGACAAGGTCAGAGGGCACACAACATCAGGTTGTAGTCCAACAAGTTTATTTGAAATTACAAGCTTTCTGAAAGCAGCTCCTTTGTCAAATGAAGTCACTTCACCTGACAAAGGAGCAAGGCTCCAAATACTTGTGATTTCAAATAAACCTGTTGGACTACAACTTGGTGTCATCCAGCTTCTGATTTTATCCACACCAGTCCAATACTGGCACATCCACATCATGGCTAAGATTGGAGAAGGCAATCAAAATCAAGAAAGTTTACAGGGATTAACCTTCCAACCTGTTCACCTTCATTCTCCCTCTGTGTTGACTGTGTTTGCTAAAACTCACTTTCACAGCCACATCTGCTTCCTCAATGACTGACTTATAAGCTCTGGCTTATTCCACGTGTATTCTAACTGAAGTTCCATCCTTTGTGTTTTAAACTCACCCGAGATGGCAGGTATTTCTGAAACATACAGCACTCCTCAAACAGCTGTTACCACTGTATCCTGAGACCCACACTCAGTGCCAAGAACTGCCACATGCACAGTCTCAAGCTCACTCTCCAGCAACATCACCTCACATTACCATAAAGCTGCTCTGATTTCCAGTTCCATTTCACTAGTCATCTCATCCTATTTAGGAACTGTTTCCCTTCCTCTAAAGTGTTAAGGGAGTCCTGAAGAAGAGTCTTTGGACTTGAAAGATTAACTCTGTTTCTCTGTCTATGGATGCTGCCAGACCCGTTGAGTTTCTCCAGCAATGTTTTTGATTTTATTTCAGATTTCTAGCATCTGCACTGTTTTGCTTTTAATCATGGACTGATCAAAGAATCCCTGCAGTGCAGAAAGAGGCCATTTAGCATTGAGTCACAGACCCTCCCAGCAGCATCCCACCCAATCTCTGTAACCCTACATTTCCCATGGCTGATCTACCTAGCCGACACACTACAGCCAATTTAGCAGGGTCAATCCACTTAACTGCACATCTTTGGACTGTGGGAGGAATCCAGAGAACCCCTGCACAGACAAAGGGAGAATGTGCAAACTCCACACAGACAGTGTGGAGGCTGGAATCAAACCCAGGTCCCTGGTGCTGTGAGACAATGGGCCATCCCTTTTGGATGGTATTGGTCCTTCAGAGAGTCAATTCTTGATGAAATTATTCTATGATATGTCCTTATAAAAATAAAAGAACACTGGCAGAGAAATAGTTAGAGGCACATCAATGTTAGAGGTTAGCTTTCATAGTTAAGAAGAAACCCTTAATGATATCAGCTCAAATATCCTTCTTTGTTTCCAAATATGCAGAATCATTGTTGATAAAATCATCAAAATATTCTATAATAATTTGTGTGAGGATAAAGAATCTACAGTTGATGGTGAAATGTCATCCCTAATTTATATTATAAAATAAAATGTCCTTGTATCAGCAGAAGTTTAATATTTGTCTCGTTTGAAGTACTGAATACTGAGAGCTGACAACATAAATCTATTTTTGTCTGTATTTGTGTATGAGATGTGGGCACTGCAGACAAGATCATTCATATTGCCCACCCCCAATTACACTCCAAAAGTCCCGCTGCAGTCCATGTGGTGTTGGTAGGCCTGCAGCTTTAAGGAGGAGAGCTCCAGGAGTTTCAGCCAGTCTCAGCGAAGGAGCAGCGATACACAGCAAACGTTTTATTAACCGGCACCTACGGGACTAGCAATGAGTTGGTGGTAAAGTATTCCGGATAATCAAGAGACAAGCGTCTCCACAGTGTGCCCTGACCGCGGAAGCTTCCAGACATGATCGGCTCGAAAATTCCGTATAAACTTCAAAACACCTTCTAAAATCAATGTGAGAATGCATAGTGAGTAATAGAAATGTAATGCGGGGGTTATGCACATCACTGCTGCACTTTTATTTACAGTGTAAGTACTCGGACGTCGCCGTAGATCGCGGTATTTGAGGTATATGCAATGTACTTCTGCCGGTTTATCCAGAGAGTAGGTATCAAGATGCCGGTTAAAGCAGCGTTTACAGGTACTGTAGCACCAAGTCTGAATACTATGTGACTTGGAAGGAAATTATAGTGAAATAGATCTCCCATACGTCTGTTGCCCTTGTTCTTCAAGGTGGAGAACATTGTGGACTTGGGAGATGCTGTTAAATGAGCCTTAGAGAGCCATTGCTGTATCTCCTGTAGATTGCTGACCAGACCAATCAATGAACATTCTCTAAAACCTGTTGGGCTTAATTTTCATAACATCACTCAACATGCGAAAATATTGTTGTATAGTGTTGAGCAAAATTCTGGCCTCCATACTACAAATAGAATATAAATGTATTGGAGAAGCTGTAACAAACATTTACAAGAATGATACCAAGATTGAATGATTACAAAAACAACAAAACAAAACTGTAGAAGCCTGACTCACTTTAGAAAAATGAAAGCTGACAACCTAATTTTAAACTTATAAAGAGGGTTGATAGCGTAGTCATGGATCGCAAGTCTATAACGTGAAGCGCAGTCAAATTGTGTGGGCCATCAATACGAGATAGCCATACATAAACTCATTGTGGAGTCCAGGTGAACTATGTTACTCAGAGAATGATTAGAATGTAGAACTCACTATCACATGGAGTAGTTGAAACGAATAACACATAAGTGGAAGCTGGATAAACACGTGAGGGTGAAAGGACTGTGAGACAATGCTGATTTATTGACATGAAACCAGGGTGGTTGGGTGGAGGTGGAAGAAAGAGGCACATCTAAACCAAGAACATAGAGTCATAGAGTCATACAGCACAGACACAGACCGTTCAGTCCAACCAGTCCATGCCAAACATAATCTCAAACTAAACTAGTCCCACCTGCCTGCTTCTAGCCCATATCGCTCCAAACCTTTCCTATTCATGTACCTATCCAAATGTCTTTTAAAAGTTGCGATTGTGCCGATATCCATCACTTCCTCAGGAAGTTCATTCCACATACCAACCACCCTCTGTGTAAAAAAATTGCCTCTCATGTCTTTTTTAATTCTCTCTCCTCTCACCTTAAAAATGTACCAACTATTCTTGAAATTTCCCATCCTAGGGAAAAGACAACTATCATTAACCCCTCATTATTTTGTAAACTTCTATATGGTCACCTCTCAACCTCCTATGCTCCAGTGAAAAAAACTCCCAGCCTATGCAGCCTTTCTTTACAACTCAAGCCTTTAACAATTGAGTGCAGAGACTCATTTCCTTGCTGTTTTATTCTGTGACGCAGAGATTCAGAGAGCAAGACAGAGGGACATCTGTTCTTTTAACACCTTGTCCCTCAGTATCTGAGGTCCCCAGATGCTCCTACCAGGTGAAACAATGGGTTACATGCACTTTATTCAATGCTGCATAGCTCTACTACGCTTGGAGTACAAGAGTTTTGCAGGCCATCTCTGCTCCAGCCTCAAGTGTGACTTGGGACCTGAAACATTAACTCTGTTTTTTTAATTCACAGATGCTGCCAGACCTGTTGAGCTTTTCCAGAAACTTTGTTTTAATTCAATTCCCCATATTGCTCAGACTCTAAACTAGCTGTCTTTGGCTTATTCCTATACTCCAATGAGGCTCAAGAAAAAAACACTTCATTTTAGGAGTAGGTACTTTATAGCCTTCTCAACTCAACATTGAGTCCAATTTCCATAATGTAACCTCTGCCACCATTTTGTTTCGTTCTATTTTTGTTTGGTTTTAATGCCTTTTTTTTCTATGTTTTTAGACAACAGCCAATCCTTTTGGCCTCGCACGACCCTACTCCCATTGAATCTTTTCTGTCTTCTACTGATCATTGACCCTCCCTTTTGTTCTTTTTCAAACCCTCCCCCATCTGAGATGTGTAAAACCTATGACATTCCTAAACTTTCCCAGCTCCGATGAGAGGTGATCAGTCTAAAGCATTAACTCTACTTGTCTCTCCACGGGTTACTGCCTGATGTTAGAATCATTTGCAGAATTTTCTCCTTTGTTAAACACTGAGACAAATACAAATACAGATTCAAAAAATCTGATCCCATCAATACAGGAAGCAGCAGAGGGGGTCATAGGTAAAGGGAGCTGGATTGCAAATATGCTCCAGGCAATATTTGGAGCATTGTTAAGCCACTTCAGTGAATGTAATTGCTAAAGTGCAAATTGTATATGCAGGTGAGACTGGAAGAGCTATCACCTGGAGTCACAATTTTAATCTAGTTTAACTTAAATTTTGGAATAATTAGTAGGCTTAGACGAATATTATCTTAAACTGCAGAATGTGACCTTTATTTCAATACAGTGGGAAATTAAAAGTACTCATTTAATATTCAGCCCTCAGGATTTCTCAGCAAAGAGTGAATTTTGGCACACTGCTTCACAGAACTTTTCTTCTTGATGGTGCTATGCTGATTCACAAAAAATGTAGCCGCAATTCTAGGGATTTAATTTTAATCTTGCTCTCACTGTTAGTGACTAATTGGAAAACTTCACTTAAAAAGAATCTACCAAGAAATGATCATTTGTGTGGTTGATTTGAAACCCATTGCGCATACGTTTCGTGAATTTTATTTTATAAAGCAGGTATGGTTTATCAGTTCATGAGCCCTTCCTCACTCTGAGATAACTAGCCCATGTCTGAAGTCAAAGGTTAAATCTTACTACATTCCAATTCAATTGCTCATGCAGATAAAGGCGAGAAAGCTATATGCCTGACTGTACTGTTGAACTATACCCCATGGTAGTATGTCAGTACGCATTTAACAGGTGCCAAAATTGCCATGTGACCTGATGGTAAAAAGATTTGACTCCCTCTTAACCCAGATCATCAAATCGTATGGTACAGAACAGGCCATGCATCCCAACCAGTCTGTACTGCTAAAAAATTCATTACTACCTACACTAGTCCCACTTGCCCACACTAGGCCCATAGTCTTGAATGTTATGATGCCTCAAGTGCTCATCCAAGTACTTTTTACAGGTTGTGAAGTTTCCCACCTCAGCTACCCTTCCAGGCACTGCACTTTAAACAGCCCACCACCCCCTGCGTGAAAAGATTTTTTGTCTCAAATCCCCACTAACCCTCCTTCACTCTAAAAGAATTCCCATTCAGGTGTAACAATCACCACAAAATCCCAAAGAAATGAAACTGACATATCACCTGGCATCGACCTAGGCACCGGAAAAGACAATGGCAGGAACACCCCTGTTGACCCTGCAAAGTCCTCCTCACTAACATCTGGGGATTAGTGCCAAAATTGGGAGAGCTGTCTCACTGACTAGTCAAACAAGAGCCTGAATTATTCATACTCATGGAATGCTACCTTACAAAGTCCCATCACCAGCCCTGGATACGTACTGTCTCACCGGCAGGACAGAACCAGCAGAGGGGGAAGCACAGTGGTATACAGCCTAGGAGTCATCAACATTGACTCTGGACCCCATGAAGTCTCATGGCTTCAGGTTAAACATGGGCAAGGAAACCGCCTGCTGCTTACCACATACCATCTTCCCTCAGCTGATGAATCGGTACTCCTCCATGCTGAACACTTGGAGGAAGCACTGAGGATGGCAAGGCCACTCTGGGTGGGGGATTTCAATGTCCACCACCAAGAGTGGCCTGGCAGCAGTACTACTGTTCGAGCTGGCCGGGTCCTACAGGACGTAGCTGCTAGATTGGGTCTGCGGCAAGTGGTGAGGGAACCAACAAGAGGGAAAAATATACTTGACCTCATCCTTACCAATCTGCCAGCTGCAGATGCACCTGTCCATGACAGTATCAGTAAGAGTGACCACCGCACAGTCCTTGTGGAGATGAAGTCCCACCTTCACAGTGAGAATAACCTCCATAATTTTGTGTGGCACTATCACCGTGCTAAATGGGACAGACTTTGAACAGATCTAGCAATTCAAGACTGGGCATCCATGAGGTGCTGTGGGCCATCAAAAGCAGCAGAATTGTACTCCAGCACAATCTGTCACCTCATGGCCTGACATATCCCCCACTCAACCATTACCATCAAGCCAGGTGATCAACTCTGGTTCAATGGAAAGTGCAGGAAGACATGCCAGGAGTAGCACCATGTGTACCTGAAGATGAGGCATCAACCTTGTGAAGCCACCAAACAGGACTACTTGCATGTCAAGCAGCATATTCTCATAGAATTACTACAGTGTGGAAACAGGCTTTTCAGCCCAAAAGTCAACACCAATCCTCAAAGCATCCCACCCATCCCTACAACCCACCTCATATACACAGCCCTGAACACTAAAGGTAATTTAGAATGGCCAATCCACCTAACCTGCACATCTTTGGACCATAGGAGGAAACCAGAGCACCCAGAGGAAACCCACCCAGACACAGGGACAATGTGCAAACTCCACACAGACAGCCACCTGAGGGTGGGATCAAACCTGGGTCCCTGGTGCTGTGAGGCAGCAGTGCTAACCACTGAGCCACCGTGCCACAAGCACAGAAACAACAAGTGATGGACAGAACTAAGAAATCCCACAACCAATGGACCTGATCTAAGCTCTGCAGTCCTGCCACATCCAGTTGTGAATGGTGGTGGAAAATTAAACCACTCACTGGAGGAGGAGGCTCCATAAATAGCCCCAACCTCAATGATGGAAGAGCCCAGCACATCAGTGCAAAAGATAAGGCTGAAGCTTTCACACCAATCTTCAGCCAGAAGTGCCGAGTGGATGATCCGTCTCAGCCTCCTCAAGTGGCCTCCAGCATCATAGATACCAGTCTTCAGCCAATTCAATTCATTCCACGGGATATCAAGAAACAGTTGGAGACAGTGAATAGTGCAAAGGCTACGGGTCCTGACAACTTTCTGGCAATGGTACTAAAGACTTGTTCTCCAGAATTTCCTGCTCCCCTAGCCAAGCTCTTCCAGTACAGTTACAACACTGGTATCTACCCAACAATGTGGGAAATTGCCCAAGTATGTCCCGTACGTAAAAAGCAGGACAAACCCAACCCAGCCAATTACCGCCCCATCAGCCTACTCTCGATCATCAGTAAAGTGATGGAAGGTGTCATCAAACAGAGCTTTCGAGCAGCACCTGCTCAGCAATAACCTACTCAGTGACGCCCAGTTTGGGTTCTGCCAGGCCCACTCGGCTACTGACCTCATTACAGCCTTGGTTCAAACATGGACAAAAGAGCTGAATTCCAGAGGTGAGGTGAGAGTGACAGCCCTTCACATCAAGGCTGCATTCGACCGAGTGTGGCATCAAGGAGCCCGAGCAAGAATGGAATCAATGGGTATCAGGGTATAAACTCTCTGGTTGTAGGAGGTATGCCTGACACATAGGAAAATGGTCGTGGTTGTTGGAGGTCAATCATCCCAGCTCCGGGACATCTCTGCAGGAGTTCCTCAGGGTAGTGTCCTCAGCCCAACCATCTTCAGCTGCTTTATCAATGACCTTCCCTCCGTCATAAGGTCAGAAGTGGGGATGTTCGCCAATGATTGCACAATGTTCAGCACCATTCGCAACTCCTCAGACTCTTGAGCATTCCATGTCAAACTACAACAAGATCTGGACAATATCCAGGCTTGGGTTGACAAGTGGCAAGTAACATTTGTGCCACACAAATGACAGGCTACGACCATCACCAATCAGAGACGATCTAACCACTACCCCTTGACATTCAATGGTGTTACCATCATTGAATCCCCAGTATTAATATCCTGAGGGGTTACCATTGACCAGAAACTCAACTAGACTCAGCACATAAACATAGCGGCTACAAAAACACATCAGAGGCTAGGAATACTGTGGCGAGTAACTCAGCTACAAGTCAGGACTGTGATGGAATACTCTCCACTTGCCTGGATGAGTGCAGTCCCAACAATGCTCAAGAAGCTTGACACCATCCAGGGCAAAGCAGCCTGCTTGATTGGCACCACACCCACAAGCATCCACTCCCTCCACCACCGATGCTCAGCAGCACAAGTGTGTACTGCCTACAAGATGCACCGAGGAAATTCACCAAAGATCCTCAGATAACCCACGACAACTTCCATCTAGAAGGACAAGGGCAGCCGATATATGGGAACACCACCACTTTCAAGTTTCCCTCCAAGCCACTCATCACTCTGACTTGCAAATATATTAGCGTTCCTTCATGGTCACTGGGTCAAAATCCTGGAATTCCCTCCCTAATGGCATTGTTGGTCAACCCATGGCAAGGGACTGCAGCTGTTCAAGAAAGCAGTTCACTGCCAACTTCTCATGGGCAACTAGGGACGGGCAATAAATGTTGACACAATCAGTGACGCCCATATCTCACAAATAAGTTTTTAAAACAATTCCCCCTTGTTCTTGACCCCTTGACTAAGGGACACAGCTAGTTTCTATCCACCTTGTCCGTGCCCTTCATAATTTTACACACTTCTAGTGTGCCCCACTTCAATTATCTCTGCTCAAACGAAAACAACCTGAGCCTATTTGGTCTCTCTTCTAAAATGCTCTATCCCAGGCAACATTCTGGAGAACCTCTTTTGCACCCCCTCCAGTGCAGCCACATCCTTGAAGATGGTACAAGAAGCATCCTGCTCTTGTTGCTCTAATAGCCTAAACACTGATGTGCCTGTGAATTTAATCATCGTGTACAGTAGTTGTCTGCTATGTGCATCTGTTGGATTCTTCAATATCATAGCATCCATTGCCAGTTGCTAAAACACCAGCATTGCTGCATCAGGCAAAATATCGGAGGCAAAATTGCAAGATGAGCCATTTCTCAACATCAGCTTAGGGGTTGTGGAGTGGCAAAGAGACTTAGTGTTTCATGGACTATAATGATGAACAATGGATATGTTCACAATCTTCTGTGCTTAATCTACCCGTGCATTCCCAATACGTTACCCAACAAATAAGCTTATCCACCAATGCCATGTTAGCTGCTCCAAAGGAAGAAGGAAAGAAAATCTTCTTGAGGACTTCTGTACTTATAATAAATTTGAGAACATGTATACAAACAGAATTGCAGCACTTTAGTGATTCAGCTGGAAAGGGACTATCAGGTGCACCATGAGCGTGCATAGATCCAACAGGTCCCACATGGGCTTTCTATTCTTTGGAGATTGTTCCTTTTTTAAATTTGTTTTGTTTATTGTCAGATGCATTTTGTTGCAAAATACAATGAAAATTGTTGTATAGGGTCGCCAATCTCTGGCACCATCTTAAAACACAGAAAATCAAACCAAAACACAGAATATGAAGGCAGGAAAATGAAGGAATAAAAAAAGTGTCCAAGTTTACAGATCTTGTTGCTAAGCATTCCATCATGCGCCAGGCACAAGTCCCCTTTGATGTGCTACCAGCACTGGAATAAATGTCACCACCCTTCATGCCATCTCTCCTCCAGTGATACCTTCACTACCATGTGTCCTCCCTGGATCTTGACAATGCAGACACTGGTACCACACTGGCCCAAACTTTACTCTGTCACCACCATGTGTTCCACTTCAGACCAGCCTCGCCAATGCAGCTTCTGCTGATGGTGCCGGGTCTCACACTGGGCCCATCCTCACCTCCGTTGCCTCCTCCATGAAACTGTGCCAGACACAGATGCCACCAGGGACCTCAGGCAAGAGCCATAGGACCGCCTCGTTTTTGCAGAGGCCACCAGGAACCCAAACTCACCTCCACGATCGCTGCCATGAGTCCTTGTGCTGGCCCAACTTGAACCGTGCTGCTGGGCCCACTCGAGTCCCTGCTGCAGGGCCCCCTCAATCCCATGCTGATGGGCCCACTCAATCCCATGCTGCTGGGCCCACTCAAACCCATGCTGCTGGGCCCACTCGAACCCATGCTGCTGGGCCCACTCAAACCCATGCTGCTGGGCCCACTCGAACCCATGCTACTGGGCCCACTCACTGTCACTGATGCCATCACTGCTCCCCAACTTTTCAGCAAGAGGTAAGTAAAACAGAATTGAAGAGGGAAAAGAAAGAAACGGAACAAAACGAAAAGTGCTCAGAGCAGACGCACCCTGGGCTCAGAAGCTGTACTCCCACCACCATCTTACTGGAGGCTCCTTTTCCTGAGCCATTTCCTTGGCTAACCTTCTTTGTCCTTGCCCCAATGACAATTTGCACCATTGTCTTCCTCCCTCAGTGGCAAGATGAACAATGGAAGACGATTTAATTGGAACATGAAAAATTCTTACGGAGCTCGAAAGAATCGATGCTGGAAGGGCTTTCCCTGGCTGGCAGATGGGTGTATAGCTACAATCAAGGGACGCATTCTCAAGGTGAGGGCTGGACTATTTAGGACGAAGTTGAGGAAGAATTTCTACACTGGATCATGTCTTTGTACATTCAATACATGCTCTGTAATTACAGCTCTTATTAACTCTAGTTAATCCTTTGTACAATGAAGACCAAGCTCATTACAAAGACCATTCTACTGCAGAACAATTTAAATCCTCAAAGGCTTTTTGCTGTATTTTGTGCCTTTCCCTGTATAACTAAATAAAGCAAGATGATCTCCTTTTAAGTCTATTTAACAAAGGCAATTCAACTACATTTAAATAGCTGCCCGTGGGAGACTTTGCATCTCCCAATAATTTATTCACTCATTCAGAATTCCCCACCATACTACTCTAGTCTTCCTCTTCCACAGTGCATTGTCCCACCAATAGGAAAGGTAAAGTCACCATAGTCTTATTAGACAATTGAGCTGCTCTCTCATTGGACAGAGATGACTGATGGTGGTTTAATCTGAAGGTGACCATGGCTTGTGGCAGGGGTGAGGTTGAGAATGAGAGTCCTTCATGGCAACCTCAGCCAGTGTAGGCATTGAACCCATGTTGTTGGCATCACTCTGTATCATAAACCAGCCATCCAGCCCATCAGTACTCCATATCAGTGCTATGCATAGAATCCCTACAGTGCCAAAGCAAGCCATTCAGCCGATTGGGATAACACCGACCCTCCGAAAGGCATCCCACCCAGACCCACACCCCCACCCCTATATCCCTGTAACCTGGCATTTCCCATGGCTAATTCACCAAGCCCGCACGTCCCTGGATACTATGAGCAATTTCCCATGGCCAATCCACCTGACCTGTGCACCTTTGGTTTGTGGGAGGAAACTAGAGTACCCGGAGGAAACCCATGCATCCTGACTTGGAAATATATCATCATTCTTTCAGTGTCATCGGGTCAAAATCGTGGAACTCCCTCCCTAACAGTGCTATGGCTCTGCCTACAGAATATGGACAGAGGCAGTTCAAGAAGGCAGCTCATCACCAACTTCTGAAAGGCAGTGAAGGGTGAGCAATAAACATTGGCCCAGACAGCAACATCCCATGAAGGACAAAATGGAAATAAATTCTGAGGACGTTCTAGTCCAGCTGCCGCAAAGCATTTTTTTTAGCTCAAACAAAAGTGACCCAGCTTTCTTACTCAGCTCCGTGGCCAGTCGTGAAAGATGAAGAACAAAGTGTTTGATTGGAACTGAAACTCGGCAATGCTACAATGACTCTGCATTGTGTTGACTAAATAAATAAAATTAAAAAGAGAGAAGTTGAACTGAGCAGTTACAACAGCACAGAAACAGTTGCTTTCCTTCTTTGAAGAGAATGAGTGATAATTTCACTGCCCAGTGGAGGGATGAGTTATACACAGACAATTAACGACAAACAAACACATGTGAATTCTCTGATGATTGATGGTACAGTGTATTAGGATGCTACAAATGATGAGTCCCTTTATCTGTTTTATATTTAAAATTGAATCAGTGGTAAAAGAAGTTGAACATCTCGATGTGGTGAGAGCTGCTTCTTGGTAACAGGGCAGCCTTTGGCCAACAATTCCCAAATCACGATCTTCCTTCCTTTGCCAGTCTGCCCAGGACAGTCTCGAACTAACATCTGCAGGCAGCAAAGGTAGGAAGAAGTGACAGTGGATGGACAATGTTCACCCAATCCCTGCCAAATTATTTTCCTTTACTGAATACTGTGTGGAGCTGGAGGAACACAGCAGGTCAGGCAGCATCAGAGAAGCAGGAAAGTCGACATTTCGGGTTCATCTGACTCCAGCATCTGCAGTTCTGGCTATCTCCGAGTGATTAAAGTTCCTCAGACACAACCCTCCAAACCTACACCCACTTCCATCTACCAGAAGGAGGCAGCAGATTCAGGTCTAAGGGTCACTCGACCCGAAACGTTAACTGATTTTTCTCTCCACAGCTGCTGCCAGACCTGCTGAGCTTTTCCAGCAACT
>JAHRHZ010000081.1:13477758-13542385 GCA_024137785.1 Ginglymostoma cirratum
CCTCCCTCTACTTATTTCCCAGCTCCCTTCTCACTCCCCAGTCCTGATGAAGGAAGGGTGTAAACCTGAAAAGTTGACTTTCCTGCTCCTCTGATGCTGCCTGACCTGCTGTGTTCCTCCAGCTCCACACCATATTGGCTTTATCTTGAGTATCTGCAGTTCTTGCTATCTCCTATCTTCCTGAATGGATGCCTCAGGGCTGGTTGCCAACCTGCTCTTCTTAGCAAAGGTGCTGCTTTGTCCTAAAAGGGTGGCTCAGTGGTTAGCACTGCTGCCTCACAGCACCAGGGACCTTAGCTCAATTCCAGCCTCAGGCGACTATCTGTGTGGATTTGCATGTTCTCCCCGCGCCTGCTGTGTTTCTTCTGGGTGCTCTGGTTTCTTCCCACAGTCTAAAGATGTGCAGGTTAGGTGGATTGGCCAAGCTAAATTTCCCCATAGTGTGTGGGCTAGGTGGGGTAGCCAGGGTAAATGAGGGATTATAGAATGGCTTTGGGTGGAATCCTCTTCAGAGCATCAGTGCTGACTCAATGGCCTCTTTCCATATGTAGGGTTCCTACAATTCTGGAAGGCGAGGAAAAGAATTGTCAATTTTTGTCTGATTACACTGTTGGGAAGTGCTGTGCAACATTGGAGTGCTAATGAAATGCAAGTTGTTGCTTCAATGACACCTGATGGCTTGGTAGGTCAATAGAAATGGTAGGGATAGAAATGATTTTTCTGTGGATGTGCAATATCACATTTACCCTCCCAATCTATGGCTCCATTAACATCAATTATATTATTTATCAGGCAGGACGCAGAATCTTTGGCTTTGGGGGAGCACGGTGACTCAGTGGTTAGAACTACTGCCTCACAGCACCAGGGACTTGGGTTTGATTCTATCCTTGGGCAATTGTCTGAGTGAAGTTTGCACATTCTCTCTGTGTCTGCTTGGGTTTCCTCCCACAGTCCAAAAATGTGCAGGTTAGGTGGATTGGCCATGCTAAATTGCCCATATTGTCCAGGCCTGTGCAGGCTAGGTGGGTTAGCCATGGGAAATGCAGGGTTACAGGGAGAGGGTAGGGGGTTGGGTCTGGGAGGGATGCTCTTCGGAGGGTCTGTCTGTACTTAATGGGCTGAATGGCCTGCTTCAACACTATTGATTCTAGTGCAAAAATAAAAATAGAACATTCTAGAAGGTCTCACCCAGTCAGTGAGCTGAAACATTGATGGGAATTGAGCCCATAGGAGGTGGAGTTGGAATGAGGTCAATTCATTCTGTTCCTCTTCTCCATGGATACAGTCAGAGCTGCTGAGCATTTCAATTCCAACATGTTCTGGTTTTATTTCTGCCTTACTGCGCCCACAGCACCTCACATTTTCAGGAATGTTTTGAAGTCTGTCACTGCAGGTATTCCCTATTTAAAAACCCATTGAAAATGATTCTGTCCTGCAGGATAAAGGGAATTATCTTTCACTGACGACTGGGAGTTGCCAAGTATTCTTTTCATTGAGTAAAATGCAAAAGGCTATCATCACTCACTCCTGTCTGCAGTATGACTGAGTTATAGCTCCTTCACACCCCAGGAGGAATAACACTAACTCACTGTCACTGACACAAGCCTCTCTATTTGCTTTTTTTTAATATGTCCGTATTCATTTTTACATGCCAGATCCATTAACAATAAAATATTAGCTGATGTAAAACCCAAGGAATGCAATTACAATTGTCAGGGGGGCATGGTGGCTCAGTGATTAGCACTGCTGCCTCACAGCACCAGGGACCTGGGTTCAATTCCAGCCCCAGGTGACTGTCTGTGCAGAGTTTGCACATTCTCCCTGTGCCTGTATAGGTTTCCTCCCACAGTCCAAAGATGTGCAGGCTAGGTGGATTGGCCATGCTAAATTACCTATAGTGTTCAGGGGTGTGTGGGTTATAGGGGGATGGGTCTGGGTGGGATGCTCCAAGGGTCGGTGTGGACTTGTTGGGCTGAAGGGCCTGTTTCCACACTGTAGGAATTCTAATTCAATGGAGTTCCTTGCTTGGTGTTTGAGCACATCCTGGTGTGTGCTGCAGATGTCAGTTGAGACAGTCTGTGCCAGTTTTGAACTAATAGTCTTCCCTGTGTCATGCAGCAACTGTTCTCTAAGCACTTTGACCACACGATCCTGCTGGCAATAACTGATGATGTCCTTGCTTCCAGTCCAAGCAATTAATCAATTAAAACTGTTAATGCAGTTTTTATTCATGCTAAATCACATCCACTTACTTTGAAAGACCTGAAGCTGTCAAGAGTTTGAGATGTGAGGTGGAAAGGGTTTTTAGAGACAGTGGTAAGTAACAAAAACTTCCTTCGAACTTTGTCATACATCGTTCAGTGCTGTGGACTTCTAGCTCCAGTAATCAATTGTTTAAGATATTCCTCAGAAGAGACTTTAGGCTGAGGTCCTATCAGACGGCTCAGAAATGGAGACGCTGACAAAATAGCTTTGGTCACTGGCCTATTACATCAAAAACCTAGGCTAATGACTAAGGGACTTAGACTCAAATCCCATCATTAGGAAACTGGCATTCTGTAAATCTGGAATATGAAAGTGATATCCTTTAGTGGTGACTGTAACAACTATCACTGAAAAAGCTTGCTATAATCCCTGTAGCAAAGCATTTCTTCCTCCACTAACCACCTGCATGTTTCTCAATCCCTCTTACCTCATTCTCTAGGGACAATGTCAATCTGGTCACCCTTTCAACATTTAATCAACAGAGGAAATAATTTCTGTCCTTCACCCCACTTTAGACTAAAGAGAAAATCATTGAGAGGCAGATGAGAATGTGAAATTTGAAGCACAAATACAAGACTAGCCAAGATCTTATTCAATGGCAGAGCAGAATCAAGGGGCCGAATGGTCTACTTCACCTCCTATATTATGTGTATATAGTTACATTAAATCCTCTCCATTTACCACCCTCGACAACAGTTATTGGCTCAGAACAAAAAGGCAAAGAGTCAAGCCTGTATCAACAAAACAATTAATTTTATTGGTTAGTTGGAACAGACATACAATTCACACTGTTTGGTTAAGAAAGGGTTAAAAGCAGACATGTGATTCACACAAGACTGAAATCTATGCACAAGCCCACTAGGTTTCTCAGATGTTCCCTGAACAGTCATAGGGTATAAAGGCTAATACTCGAAAATAGGAGTTCACACTGGCCAGGCAATCTCTCGGGCCCTCTCCATGTTTCCAACATAGGGTCCTCCACTTCAGTGAAGGTTAATGCCTGGAGTTTTTGCTGGCTGCGCACCTTTAGTCCTTCATTTTTATCTTTTTTCCTTATCTTCCCAAAGTGTGGTGTCTTATTTTCATCTGTCCAGCCTGTGTCCCTTTCGTTACAGGTTCCGGCCCAAGTAGCATCACCTCATTACTCTTCCATCAAAGAAGGATTTATACCTCTTGTTACTTCCCTCGTTTTCCTCTGAGCTAACCCAGTTCCAATTGGTAGCACCCAGTACAAGTCAGTGGCTGGGCTTGGGTTACTTGAGTTCACAAGCTGCTGTATTTATGGGTGAGCAGCCCCTGGCCAACAATCCAGAAAACCACACATCGCGAATTTGCCTACCCATGCCAAAAAATCAACATCCGCAGGCAAAAATCGGCAATCTCTAACTTAGGTTTAACAAGCTCTGCACTTACAAATTTCATCATTCGCGGAGTTCTGAGGAACAGCACCCTTATGCAAGGAATGACTGTGTGTTAAACCTCAATTTATAATCTGTTCCTTGACCTCTCTGCTTCAACTTCAACAGTTACAGAATTGATAGAAGTGATAGATTCTTAAGATTATAGGAACTCACTGTGTATATTTAATTTATTCAGTCCATCATAACAGCCCCAACACTTTAGAACAGCAGTTGTGTTGTCTGGCTTTTTTCTTAAGTTTCTCATCCTCAACTAACTACTCAATTCCTTTTTTAAAATTACATGTGGAATCAGAACCCATCATAATTTGATTTTTGCATTCTTAATATCATCCTGACCTTTGTTTGCCACAGCAAGTGTCAGATGAGGAGTTACTGACATGTTGAAGCCTGGCAAGAGGGGAGCTTAGGTCCACATTAAAGACATGGCCTTCGATCAATGAAATCATATAATTTGGATTCAGGAGACCAAGTCTCATTATACAGAATAATGTAACACTATAAAGCTTACTTTTGGCCTGGAGACAACTGCACACAAGTTTGTTTGTTTTAATTGTAAAGGTCTTTTAATTGCTGTTGTTAATTTTATGATTAAAATTTTAATTATTGTGTCAATTGGAGTAGGTTTTGTGGCTATTTTCTCTTCTGAAGTGCTCTATTACCGATAATTGTTTCCATCCGTAAGAAACATCTATCAGCTTGACTTCCGAAAAAGTAAATACACTTGCTTTTCCCCCAACCTCATTTTTAAACTGATTAATGATGTTTCATTAATTCAGAAAATTAGAGGGAAAAATTGGCAATGTTTGCCTAATGCAGCTATATTAGTATTGAAGGATGTTACACATGGATGAAAGCAATTAAGGGTAATTGGACACTTTAAGTGAGAGAATATCTCATTGCACTCGCTGTTGGTTTAGGAATGTTGGATGTTGAAATGCAGCCATACAACAGTCTGGAGGATGACTATCAAGGGATCGTCTTCCACCAGAATATGGGATACATCATGCTATCTGTACGAAGGATAATAACAAAATAAACCTGATTAGAAAGGTATCTTCAGCCGGCGATTCAGTTCCAATTATGCTTTTAACAACACTGCTTTGGTACATTTTCTGAACAATCTGCTCAACGGTATTATTACAGACGTCTGGAGCAAGTGGGGCTTGAATGTAGGACATAACCACGGCACTGGAAGAGCTATGCAGCCTTGCTTCCATAGAAACATAAATTGAGGAGCAAATTACTGCAGATGCTGGAATATGTACTGAAAACAAAAAATACTGGAGATCCCAGCAGGTCAGGCAGCATCCATGGAGAGAGAGAGCAAGCTAACTTTTGAGTTCAGATGATTCTCCATCAGAGCTGGCAAACAGTCATCTAGACTCGAAATATTACCTTGTTGTCTTTCTATGGATGCTGCCCGAAATGTAAATTTAGTTCACTTTCCTGCTGGTCACAAATTACACCAAAACCACAACCAAAAGATGTGATCCATGTGGACTTCAGTAAGGTATTCGACAAGGTTCCTTGTGGTAGAATGGGTTAGCAAGGTTAGAGCACATGGAATACAAGAAGAACTAGCCATTTGGATACAGAACTGGCTAGAAGGTAGAAGACAGAGGGTAGTGGTGGAGGGCTATTTTTCAGACTGGAGGCCTGTGACCAGCAGTATGCCACAAGCATCGGTGCTGGGTCCACTGATTTTTGTCATTTATATGAATGATTTGGATGTGACCATAGGAGGTATGGTTAGTAAGTTTGTAGATGACACTAAAATTAAAGGTGTATTGAACAGCGAAGAAGGTTATCTCAGAGTACAATGGGATCTTGATCAGATGGGCCAACAGGCAGAGATGTGGCAGATGGAGTTTAATTTAGATAAATGTGGGGTGCTGCATTTTGGAAAGGGAAATCAGGGCAGGACTTATACACTTAATGGTAAGGTCCTGGGGAGTGTTGTTGAACAAATAGACCTTGGAGTGCAGATTTACAGTACTTTGAAAGTGGAGTTGCAGCTAGATAGCATAGTGAAAAAGGCATTTAGTAAGCTTGCATTTATCGGTCAGTGCTTTGAGTTGGGGTGTCATGTTGCAGCTGTATATGACATTGGTTTGACCACTTTTGGAGTATAGCGTGCAATTCTGATCCCCGTCCTATAGGAAGGATGTTATGAAACTTGAAAGGGTTCAGAAAAGATTTATGAGGATGCTGCCAGGGTTGGAGGGTTTGAGCTATAGGGAGAGGCTGAATAGACTGGGGCTATTTTCCCTGAAGCATTGGAGGCTGACCTTATAGAGATTTATAAAATCATGAGGGGCATGGATAGGATAAATAGGGAAGGTCTTTTCCTCGAGGTGGGCGAGTCCAAAACTAGATGTCATAGGTTTAAGGTAAGAGGGGAAAGATTTAAAATGGACCTGAGGGGCAACTTTTTTCATGCAGAGGGTGGTGGAATGCATGTGTGGAATGAGCTCCCAGGGGAAGTGGTGGCAGCTGGTACAATTGCAACATTTAAAAGGCATCTGGATGTTACATGAAATAGGAAGGGTTTAGAGGGATATGCACCAAATGCTGGCAATTGGGACTAGATTAATTTAGGATATCTGGTCGACATGGATGAGTTGGACTGAAGGTTGTACATCTCTATGACTCTATTAAGGAGCAAAAGCAGAACATTTAGTCTATCGTGTCTCCTCCACCATTCAATAAGATCATGGCTGATCTGATCATCCTCAACTCCACTTTTCTACCTTTTCCCTATATCCTTTGATTCCCTCACTGATTAAAAATCTGTCTTTCTCAGCCTTGAATGTAGTTAGTGACCCAGAATTAACAGCCTTTGCTGTAAGGTATTCCACAGATTCAGTACCCTCTGAGAGAACAAACTCCTCCTCATTTCTGTCTTAAATGGGTTACTGTTACTCTGAGATTACGCCCTCTGGTCCTTGACTCTCCCACAAGGGGAAATAACATTTCCACATCTACCCTCTCAAGTACCCTAAGAATCTTGTATGTTTTAATAAGATCGTCTCTCATTCTTCTAAACACCAAAGTATACACTCACTGTCTCCTCATATGCCATCTTCTCCATACCCGGCATCATCTAATGAATGCCTCCAATCCCAGAATATCTTTCCTAAGATAAGGGGCCCAAATGAGGATACTTTACCAATCTCGAAACTGTCCTGTGAAATAGAGAAGCAGAGGTGGTGGTTTTGAATTGGCATCTTCGTCCTTGTTCTTCCCTCAGGCTGATGTAGGGGAATTCCTGGTCTTTTCCCAGAAGGTAATGGCCACTTCCCTGGATTCTCTCATTCATGGCTCTCTCTTCCCACCTATTCCTGTTGATGCACCTCAAATTGGGAACTGGTCATCTGCGCTGTGCCCATCATCATCGGGCTGCAATTTTTGGATGACTATTGTGCCCTTGCCCACCTCTATTTGAATGTTAGTTTTCATTCCTTCTAAGAACAAAAACTTTCTTATTTTTTAAAAACATTGCATTCACAGTAGGGTAGTGTGGTGCCCAATAAATCTTTGCACTTGGGGAAGACAAGTTACAATTGTAAAGTTAAATAAGGCCTGATGCTACAGGAAATATTAAAAATGAAATATTGAGTCAACACAGGTTTAAAGGAGTCCCAAGTTTCTAATAAGATTGAGAACGCAGTTCATGAAGCATACGGTATCCAATTTTTTATTATTAGGGTTAGGATCAAAGAGTAAACGTTTTGATGGATCATAGAGTACAAGAGCAAGGAGGTAGTACTGACCTTGTGAAAAGCACTAGGAGACCCTCAACTGGAGCATTGTGTCCAATTCTGGACATCACACTTTCAGAAGGATGTGAAGGAATTAGGGTGGAAAAGATTGACAAGAGTCACCCTCAGCGGTGAGAAGCTTCAGTTTTGCGGACAACAGGGATGGTTTTCCTTGGACAAAAGGAGGCTGAATGGAAACCTCCCAGAGCTGTCCAATAACACAAGGGGTCTGGATGGGGTAGATAAGGAGACATTGCTTCTTTGATGGATAGATCAAAACAGGAGGGCATAGATTGAGTCAAAGAGTTGTACAGCATGGAAACATACCCTGTGGTCCAACTTGTCCATGCCAACCAGATATCCTAAACTAATCTAGTCCCATTTGCCACCATTTGGTCCATGTATCTCTAAACTCTTCCTGGGTATATGAACAGGAAGGGTTTAGAGGGATATAGGCCAAAACATAAATCTGGATTTAAAGTAATTAATAATGAAGACATGAGGAGGAATATAAGGAGTGGCCAGGACCTAGAATGCACTGCTGGATTACTATACAAAGAAGGACATGTGAAACTATGAGCCAAGAAGAGCAGAATGACTCAAGGTGAGTTGTACATTCAAGGAGCTGGCACAGACAGAATGGGCAGAATGTCCTCCTTCTGTCCTGTAGCCACTCTCTGATTCTTCTGTGAGCAAGATTCAAGCCTCCTTGTATCAACAGGGGAAAGTTCCATCCTGATATTCCATAGACAACTTGGAATTAAGTTTGCAAATGCCAAACACTCCTCACCATGAATATTGATCATAAACCTATTTGATTACCTTTGGGTCAGACTTTCCGAGGAATGGGAATCTCATGCAGACTGCTACTCAGTTCCTGCTTTACATTCAGAAAGAGCTCAGCATTTTTGTCAGGAGATTCCAATTAGGGCTCCTCCAGGAATATGGAATCGTACTTTAAACCTGACAGCTCCCTCAAAGTTTACAGCAGTTGGGACAATGCAATCTCCACACACTGCAGAATTTGGAGTGAGTGTCAAGTCCAGGGGAGGCAACATTTGGAATATTGTGAGCAGTTTTGGGCCCCATATCTAAGGGACAACGTGCTGACCTTGGAGGGGGTCCAGAGAAAGATTACAAGAATGATCCCTGGGAAGAAGGGCTTGGCAATATGAGGAGCAGTTGAAGGTTCTGGGTCTGTACTCGATGGAATTCTGAAGGAGGATGGAGGATCTGATTGAAACTTACAGAATACTGAGAGGCCTGGATAAAGTAGACATGGAGAAGATGTTTCCACTAGTAGGAGAGACTAGAACCTGAAGGCACAGCCTCAGAATGAAGATACAACCATTTAGAACTGAGATGAGAACGAATTTCTTTAGCCAGATGGAATTCATTGCCACAGAAGGATTTGGAGGTGAAGTCATTGAGTGTATTTAAGACAAAGATAGATAAGTTCTTTATTTGTAAGGGGATCAAGGGTTACGGGGAGAAGGCAGGATAATGGTGTTGAGATATAGTTGAGAAACATATCAACCATGATTGCATCGTGCAGCAGATTCAATGGGCTGAATGGCCTAATTCTGCTCTGTTATCTTATTGTCTTATGACTATCATGTCCTGCAGGAAAGGGAATGGAAAAGGGTGTTGGATCCCAGATGGAGAGACGGAGAGACGGATCCCAGATTCTATGGCTGAGGTGGGTGTCAGTTCTTGGTCTGGTGTGTTGTAAGGGATCTAGGGGAAGTGCAGTTTTAGGGAGTGTGTGGCAAGTTAGTGGGTGAATTGAATGACTATGCTGGATTAGACTAGGTTTTAAATAGTCTAATGTTTCTCAAATAGCCATTTTCATTGCTCATCGGAATCCTCAATCCCCTGGGTTATTCACTCAGAGTCTGCTACCTCGGAGATTCCATAAGGTCCCCATTCCCAATCCCCAACAATGTTGCAGAAACAGTTATCATGGACATAACTATGATCAATGTTCCCTTTAAGCTGTGCATCTACAAAGAGGGTCTGCACACAGTGAGTGTGAGGACGTAACAATTGCTGGCTCCAGAAGTCACTGCAGTACACGGGTACCATCAGCGGCAGGACAATTCCGATGGAATGTAACCTATGGTGAGAACCATTTTAAAAATGGGTAATGAACTGAGATTTCCCAATTGTATATCATGCTATTGATGCATTTCTTTCCTGTGGCCTACCAGTCTGGGGTATGATTCCATCAACATGATCTGGTTTGCAACACTAATGACCAGTTTCAATCAGTTAGTCTGGGGTATGTGTTCAAACTTAACATCAAAACATGTGCAGTGGCCAACGAATCTGAAACTTATAGGTTCAAGCCTGACAGCAGACCACTGACTGCTACTAGGAGGCGGCTACATAGTATTGTGACGAGGCTTGTACTCTAGATTCCCAGAATTGTGTTGGAAATTGGTCCAATTCCCATACAGAATGACAGAATCCCTACAGCCAATCGAGTCCACGCTGACCTGCTGAAGAGCAGCCCACCACCCCACCTACCCCAGGTAACCCTGCATTTCCCCATGGCTAACTCACCTAGCCTGCACATCCCTGCACACTATGGGCAATTTCCCATGGCCGTTCCACTCGAACCTGCACATCTTTGGACTGTGGGAGGAAAGCAGAGCACCCGGAGGAAACCCGCACAAACACTGGGTGAATGTCCAAACTCCTCTCAGACAGTTGCCCAAGGATGGAATCGAACCCTGGTCCCTCACAGTGTGAGGCAGTAATGCTAACCGCTGAACCACCATGCTGCCCCAAAATTGAAATTCAATGAAGATCTGAACTTTAAAGGAATCCAGTCTCATGGCCATTATGTAACTACTGTCAGTTGTTGTACAAACCCAACCAATTTATGGATGTTCTTTGGGAAAGAAAATCTGAAATCCTTACCCGGTCTGGCCTACATGTGACTCCAGACCCACAGCTTGAGCTAACTGCCTGACTAGGGACAAGCAATAACATGTTGGCCTAGCCAGTAATGCCTGTATTCCATTTACAAATTTTAAAAAAATCTTAATCTAGGCTAATTCTCCCCTTGCAGTACTGAGACATGGATTTGAAGCAAAACAATCTGGACGTTGGTCACCATTTGTTGAGAGAAAAGACAAGTTAATGTTTCAGGTTCAGGTATTAGATCAGAACTCAGGGTCTGACTATTGTTTTTGTGTGTGTGTGTGTGTGTGTGTGTGTGTGTGTGTGTGTGTGTGTCTGTCTGTGTGTGTCTGTCTGTGTGTGTCTGTCTGTGTGTGTGTGTATTTGTGTGTCTGTGTCTGTGAGTGTGTGTTTGTTGGGGGTATGTGTTTGTGTGTGTGTCTGTGTGTTTGTGTGTCTGTGTGTGTGGGGGTGGGTACGTTTGTGCGTGTCCGTGTTTGTGTCTGTGTATTTGTTGGGGGTGTGTATGTGTCTGTTTGTGGGGGGGTGGTGTATGTGTCTGTGTGTGTGGGGGGGGTGTATGTGTATGTGTGTGTCCGTGTGTGTGTCCGTGTGTGTGTGTGTCCGTGTGTGTATGTGTGTGTGTGTGTCTATCTGTCTGTGTGTGTGTGTTTCATTTTCTTCTTCAAGCCTCCACCATTGTCAAGGGTGACTTTTGGAGTCGATCCACACACCCAAAATGCCTGAAGCACAAACCAGCTCAGTGTGTTCTGCTGAAAAAAAAGGTTAAAACCTTCGTGTGCAGGAAACCTTTGTTTCTAATTGCTCACCCACTGACTTGACAGTTTGAAGGCTCCCAGCATTAGGCTAGTTAATGAGATATGCAGACAGCAGGGAGGGAAAGAGATGGGAGAAAAGGATACATCGCAGTTGGGAGAGATAGGCGCAAAAAGAGGAAGGAATTAGGGACATCGGTGTCCTTTAGCGTCACAGAGGAGTCTGACTTGGAGAGTAACTCTTGCCTCTGGGAACCCTGACAAAAAGATAATCTGGAGGGAACAGAGGAGCACCTAATCCATCAGACTAAGTCCTTCCTAAATAGTTACCTTGTGAAGTTTTATAATGGCTGCAAGTTGCTCTCAGGACAAACAGTGCTCCCATCCTGCAAAGTTACCTCCAAGCTCCTTCCGGTCTCCTGTGGATGAAAGGAAAATTAACAATTGCATTTATTTACCCAGAGCTACAATAGGCCAATCAAACAAACAGTAATTTGATATTATGAACTGTTCTTATTCCATATATACATATATAATCTAAGCGGTCTCCAGGGACACCAGAGTGAATATTTGCAGAATGATGTGATTCAGCAATTCACTAAATTTCTAAATGGTCTGAATTGCTCCAGCAGTTGTTCTTAAATGTCTCCATTAAATTTCTCGCATACAAGTCTGTTTCCAAGTTGCAGAAGAACCTTGTCCTGTTTTTTGACATTGGAGGGCATTGAATTGTCGCCACACTTGACTCAATGGATATCTTGCTCACCTCTGAGATGGAAGGGTGTTATTTCAAGTTTCTGCCCTCTTCACCCACCCCAAATCCTGTACTGGTACAGTACAGACTCAGGCTCTTCACCATACCAAGGGAATGTTGTGCTGTCAGATAAATGGTCTTCAGAATGGAATGATGAACCAGAGCCCTGTAACATCATGTGAAAGATCCTATTCACCATCATTTGTAGGAGGACTACGGAGTTCCACAGATCACGGCTTTCTGTTAAACTCCACTTGAGTCTCTGTTTTGAATGTATAGATTGAAATACATCAAACTGGAAGAGCTTCAAACAACAGATCACAGCCACATATTCATTTCGATGCTGTGCATGGTAGCTTGCTGTGCGTTTTAATTTATTCATTCATTGGATGTGGGCATCATTGACTGGGCTAACTTCCATTGCTTTCCTAATTGCCCCTTCAACCGAGTGGCGTGGCGGGCCACCTGAGAAGGTGGTTAGGAGTCAGTCACGATGCTGTAGGTCTGGAGTCACATGTAGGCCAGACTGGTAAGGATGAACGGATTTACTTCCATAAAGGGCAAAAGCAAACCAGGTGGGTATTCACAATAATTGCTGCACAGGCAATTTTAGGCCTTTCGCTTTTAATTCCAATTTTTTTTTCCTTAAAATGGAATTTGCATTTCACCATCTGCCATGATGAACCCATTTGAACCTATGGCTTCAGGACATCAGGTTGGAATCATATAGGTGAATCTGTGGAACTCATTGCCATAGAAGGCTGTGAAGGCCAAGTCATTAAGCATATTTAAGACGGAGATAGATAGGTTCTTGATTGTTATGGGATCAAAGGTTACTGGGAAAAGGTGGGAGGGAGGATTGGGTTGAGAAACTTATCAGCTATGATAGAATGGTGGAGCAGAAGCAATGGGCTGAATGGCCTAATTTTTGCTCCTAGGTCTTATGGCCTTGTAGATTACTAGTCAAGTGACGTTACTGCTACACCACAGCCTCCACTGTTTAAATTGCAACAGTGACCAGACTTCACCAATGAAACAATCTGTACATCCTAAAGTTTTTAATAAATACAAATTCCGTCTCCTCTCCCAGCACCACACACTTCTTGTTTTCAGGCCGTCATCTGGTGCGATGTCAGAGTGTCGGTAATTCTCAATATTTCTTTTCCATCTCACTTGTGGTTTTAAATAGACACTGCTCCTCTCCCATCTCTGTACCATCAGCCTTGAGGAAGCTGCAAAAGTTGCAGTTGGATGGGTCAGTGTGAGAGGAAAGAAAAGCAGGAAAAGAGAGATAAAGAGGGAAAGAGTGAACGGAGAAATACAAGAGATGAATGTTCCTGGTCCAACCACACCAACATGCAGCTGTTTGCTAAAGCTTTTGACGTGGATTGGAATATTGAGTAAAAGCCTCACATCTCAAAATCACGCAGTTATGATTTGTATTGTATTCACTGCTCCACATCAACACCTCATCTTATATTCAAATTCAATCAGTCCAAATTTAATTTTGAGAATTGAATCAAATCTATGATAAGCTTTTCGATGAACCTAGAGATCTTTATTCGCTTTGCAGATCTGTGAGCCATCCATAAGTCTTCCCTGTTTCTATTTTAATGTGGGGAATGATATAACTGGAAGCATAGTAATGAGAATCTATTGTTCAAACAGCTTAGCCATCAGGTGAATGCTGAATATTCTACTGAACCTTTGAAAGATGAACTGAGTGCCCTGACCAACTTCGCTGCTTTAATTGACAGCTCTGGCCAAACTGAATTCATTGGTCAGCTATCATAATTTTTAGTTCATTCACTGGATGTCGCTAGCTGGGCCCAGCATTTATTGCCTTTCCCCAGTTGCCCTTGAGAAGGTGATGGTGAGCTACCTTTTTGAACCCCTGCAGTCCATTTTGAGTCGGTACACCCCACAATGCTGTTAATGAGGGAGATTATCCAGGATTGTGATCCACTAACACTTGAAGGAATGACAATATATTACCACGTCAGGATGGTGAATGGCTTGGATGGTAACTTGTAGGGGCTGGTGTTCCCATGTATCTGCCACGTCCCAGATGGTACTGGTCATTTTTTTGGCATCTAAGAAGCTTTGGTGACTATTGTAATTGGTACATTGTGCAGCTGCTAAGCATCAGTTGTGGAGGGAGTGAATTTTTCTGGATGCAGTGCCAATCAAATGTGTCTCTTGCTTCAGGACACTGTGATAAAGATCTCAAGAAATGAAAGTTCTTTGAAGTTGGCATCTTCCCATAATCACCTGTGCATTGATCAGTCTCCCAACAACATTGAAGAATTTCAGCATCATCATTGACTTGCTACCATATGACACACATGGAGCTGGCTGGTTCCAATTGCATCCCTGATGTCCTTCTTTACTCTGCTTGATCTTCCTGTTACATTTACAGAATTCTCAGAACCTGCCCATTCTCATGATGAGACATTAGGTTAGACCTGGACTTGCGTTCTTCCTTATTACCTCTTGTGGGCAACAGGTTAAACCACTCCACATCCAGTTATTATCGGCTAAACAAACGCAGCAAATATCCTGTGTGCGGGAAAATGATGACATGCTTTGTGATCCTTTAAAAACAAATACAGAAGTGCTGGAAGTAAGCAGCAAATCAGGCAGCACCTCTGGAAGGAGGAAGATGGCAAACATTTCAGTTCAATGATCCTTCGTTAGAATAGAATTCTAACGAAGGATCATTGAATTAGATTTACTGTCACATGTACATGACTGCAGATGTACAGGAGTAAAGTGAAAAACATTTCAATATCACCCCACACAGTGCCATCTTAGGTTCAAGGTGCCTAGGTACAAATTTAAAGTACAAAATAGAGAAATAACAAAAGGGAAAGTTACATCACCTTACAGTTATTCACAGTATAAGATCGAAAAATAAGAAATAGAGTTAAAAAGATAAGCATTACAGTCTTTCTATAAACGGCCTGCAGTAAATCAACACAAGGAGTTTCCACACATGATCTGACCAGGCTTGCAAACTGCTGACCACCCTCAGCAGTCCCCAGTCCAACAATTGTTCCCGATCTGCTCCAGGCACGCAGGCCATCCCAGCTCCGCTCTCCAGCCCTTAGACCGTCCTGCTCCATTCCAACCTTCAGCCCTTCGGCTGTCCCTGCTCTGCTCCGGCCTCCAGCCCTTAGACTGTCCCTGCTCCACTCCGGCCTCCAGCCCTTAGACTGTCCCTGCTCCGCTTCGGCCTCCAGCCCTTAGACCGTCCCTGCTCCACTCCGACCTCCAGCCCTTAGACCGTCCCTGCTCCACTCCGACCTCCAGCCCTTAGACCGTCCCTGCTCCACTCCGACCTCCAGCCCTTAGCCTGTCCCTGCTCCACTCCGGCCTCCAGCCCTTAGCCTGTCCCTGCTCCGCTTCGGCCCTGAGCCGCTCCGAAGATGTCACCACCACTCCAAAGTAAGTTCCTCTTTTACAAAGGTAATATGTAGGATCAGGAATGAGCATTCATCCCTCCAAGCCTACTCTGCTATTCAATACAATCAGGGCTGGTCTCCCTCAAATCCACCTTGGCACACACTTCACATTTCAACTAATTTCCCAAATAGCTCCAAAAAAATATGTCAATCTCTGTCTTGAATATGTTCAAAGACTGAGAATCTACAGCCTCCCAAGATCGAAAACTTAAAAAATCCACAAGCCCCTGAGTGAAGAAATCTCTCTTCATTTTGGTCCAAAATGGGTAGTATCTTATTCTGAATCTGGGTGCCTGTGATCCACAGCCAAAGGAGGCTCTGTGAATTTACCCCATCAATTCCCTTAAGAATGTTAGGTTTCAATGAGATCAGCTCTCATTCCTCTAACATTATAGGCTAGTCTACTCATTCTCTCACCATCAGACAATCCCTTCTTCTCAGGAATCATCTGGTTGAGCTCTCTCAAAGGCTGGTAAATCTTTCCTTCAGAAGAGAGACTAGATCTATACGCAGCTCTCCAGGAACAGTCTCATTATTTGTAGCACCACAGATTGACAGGAAGAAGGTAAGACCATAAGGAATAGGAGCTGGAGTAGGCTATTCAGCCCTTGAGGAATGCTTTTCCATCCCATAGAGAAAAAGCAGTAAAACAAAACTGTAATACTTGGAAATGAACAGACTGAGCAGACTAGAGCTCCAATTCTGACTAGAGTCAGAACAGTACGTGTAATTTGCAAGTTGTATTGGTATTTTCTTCTGGGATTCAATGAAATCACGGCTGATCCTTTGTCAATGCCATTTTCCTACCCTAACCCCCAGAGCCCATGATTTCTTTAATATCAAGAAGAAATATTGATCTTGGTGTTGAACGTACTCAATGACTGAGCATCCACTGCCTTCTGGGACATGGAAAGGCCCTCATTACCCTCTTAGCAAAAATGCTTCTCCTCACCTCAGTCCTAAATTAGAATGAGAATTACAATTAGGTTTTACTGATACGCATACTCAAGTACAGGGATACGGGAGTATAGTGAGAAGTGTACAATGTCACTATTCCCGATGACATCTTAGCGACAAAAGTACCTAGGTTCAAAATCTTAAGTACAAAGTAGAAAAATAAAGGAATAAATTTAGAAGTTCAACATTGCAGTCCTTCTTAAGTGCCTCAGTCATGTGGGCTCACAGTCCTCACAAGGGTTCCATCCTCTCCATGTTGGGCTCGTTCTCTCGTTCTCCTCCACACTCTCTCACTGTCCCCAGCACTGGCTCAATCTCTCCAGAGAAGCTAAGTACGTTAAAGTAAGAAAAATAAAGCTGTGAAGGAAGAAAAAGAAGTAAAGTAAAAGTGGGCAGAGCAAATGGGCTCCAGGCTGCAGCCCACACACCAATCTACCACTATCTTGGACGTGTGATAATTATATAAAAGTGTGACCCTTAGTCTAAAGCTGAGGAAAGCTCCTCAGTCTTTCACTAGGACCTTTAACATTAATCCGAAATACAGGAATAGATGGATCATGCCTTATTAGCTGAAGGGTTCCTCCAAAAACAGTGTCTTGCTCCTACACAGGATGAAAAGCTTCAATACACTCAGATCCTGAGATGGAGCAGAAACACAAAATGCTCTAACTGCAAAGCAACAGATACCTCGTTCCCCAACCCCGCACCACCCGCTTCTATCTCCTTCCCAAAATCCTCAAACCTGAATGCCCTGGTCGACCCATTGTCTCCGCCTGCTCCTGCCCCACCGAACTCATCTCTACCTACCTAGACTCCATTTTCACCCCCTTGGTCCAGGAACTCCCTACCTACGTCCGTGACACCACCCAAGACCTCCACCTCCTCCAGAACTTCCAATTCCCCTGTCCCCAACACCTCATTTTTACTATGGACGTCCAGTCCTTATACACCTGTATTCCCCATGCAGATGGCCTAAAGGCCCTCCGCTTCTTCCTGTCCCGCAGAACTGACCAATCCCCCTCCACCGACACCCTCATCTGCTTAGCCGATCTCGTCCTCACCCTCAACAACTTCTCTTTCAATTCCTCCCACTTCCTACAGACAAAGGGGGTGGCCATGGGTACCCGCATGGGCCCTAGCTATGCCTGCACCTTTGTAGGTTACGTGGAACAACCCCTCTTCCGTACCGACACTGGCCCTAAACCCCACCTCTTCCTCCGTTACATTGATGACTGTATTGGCGCCGCCTCGTGCTACCACGAGGAGCTCAAACAGTTCATCCACTTCACCAACACCTTCCACCCCAACCTGAAGTTCACCTGGACCATCTCCAACACTTCTCTCTCCTTCCTGGACCTCTCTGTCTCCATCTCGGGTAACCACCTAGAAACCAATGTCCATTTCAAGCCCACTGACTCCCACAGCTACCTGGAATACACCTCCTCCCACCCTCCTTCCTGCAAAAATGCCATCCCCTATTCCCAATTCCTTCGCCTCCGCCGCATCTGCTCCCCGGATGAGACATTCCACTCCCGTACATCTCAGATGTCCTCATTCTTCAAGGACCGCAACTTCCCCCCGAAAGTGGTCGAGAATGCCCTCGACCGTGTCTCCCGCATTTCCCGTAACTCATCCGTCACACCCCATCCCCGCAATAATAACCAGAAAAGAATCCCCCTCGTCCTCACATACCACCCTACCAACACCCGGATCCAACGCATCATCCTCCGACACTTCTGTCATCTGCAATCTGACCCCACCACCAAAGACATTTTTCCCTCCCTACCCTTACCTGCCTTTCGGAGGGACCACTCCCTCCGCGACTCCCTTGTCCGCTCCACACTCCCCTCCAGCCCCACCACACCTGGCACTTTTCCCTGCAACCACAGGAAGTGCTACACCTGCCCCCACACCTCCTCCCTCACCCGAATCCCAGGCCCTAAGAAGACTTTCCACATCAGGCAGATGTTCACCTGCACATCTGCCAATGTGGTATACTGCACCCGCTGTACCCGTTGTGGCTTCCTCTACATCGGGGAAACCAAGCGGAGGCTTGGGGACCGCTTTGCAGAACACTTGCGCTCAGTTCGCAACAAACAACTGCACCTCACAGTCGTGATTCATTTCAACTCCCCCTTCCATTCCTCAGACGACATGTCCATCCTGGGCCTCTACAATGCCACAGTGATGCCACCCGAAGGCTGCAGGAACAGCAAATCATATTCAGCCTGGGAACCCTGCAGCCCAATGGTATCAATGTGGATTTCACAAGCTTCAAAATCTCCCCTCCACCAACCGCATCCCAAAACCAGCCCAGCTCATCTCTGCCTCCCTAACCTGTCCTTCCTCTCACCTATCCCCTCCTCCCACCTCAAGCCCCACCCCCATCTCCTATCTACTAACCTCATCCTGCCCCCTTTGACCTGTCTGTCCTCCCTGGAATGACCTATTTCCTCCCTACCCCCCCTACCTACACTCACCTTTACTGGCTCCATCCCCGCTTCTCCGACTTGACTGCCTCCTCTCCACCTATCCTCTCCTCTATCCATCTTCTATCCGCCTCCCCCTCTCTCCCTATTTATTTCAGAACCCTCTTCCCCTCCCCCATTTCTGATGAAGGGTCTAGGCCCGAAACGTCAAGCTTTCCTGCTCCTATGATGCTGCTTGGCCTGCTGTGTTCATCCAGCCCCACACCTTGTTATCTCGGATTCTCCAGCATCTGCAGTACCTTTTATCTCAGATACCTATTGATCCAAGCTGACACTTTAAATGCAAGCTCACTGAGTACTGCGATTAATTTTATTATATAATAATTGAGCAAAAAATATATAGTTATGACTAATGGGAGTGCAAATGCCAGATACACAGATTTACAAGATTGTTTAGCTGTCTGTCCTTCATAGTATGTTGATTTCATTGTAGTGTATCAATTGTTAAAACGTCATGCACTCCCGGCTTTGAATGTTTCTGTGTACATTGCAATGTGCACACACAAGGGTGATAAAGTAAAATATCATTAATACATTCGATTGCACTCAGAGACTGCCAACTCTGGATTGCTGAACTCCTGGCACTGTGGGTGGCACTTTGGCTCAGTGGTTAGCACTGCTGCCTCACAGCATCTAGGACCCAGGTTCAATTCCACCCTTGGGTGACTGTCTGTGTGGATTATGTATGTTCTTTGTGTGGATGTTCCCCAGTTTCCATCCAGACTAAATACGTGAAGGATTGGGCTAGCTAAATTGTCCATAGTGTGCAGGCCAGGTGGATTAGCTGTGGGAAATGCAGGGTTACAGTAATAGAGTAGGTGGAGTGGAATGATCTTCCAAGGGTTGATGTGGACTCAATGTGCTGAATGGCCTGCTTCCACACTGTAGGGATTCTATGGACGTTTCAAAACCTTCACGCCCACTCCTGACCAGTCAAGTGGCCTTGTGTCAACATCTCCAATATATTTACAAGTAATAAAGCAACTTTTTAAAAATGTATTTAATACTCCAGTGATAATTCCTGTGCTTGCTCATGACAATAACTGACAGATTAATCGATTCATCCTTCCTTCTTGGGCATTTCTAGAGATTCTTTGAAAATTGGAAACCTTTATCATGCACTTGTATTCATTTTAGAAACAAATGTGAATTGGAGTTGAAGAACCGACAACAATTAATGATAGTGATCATGGTATTACCTACAGTAGTCTTGTTTTGCAGATTTATGAAATAAATTTAAATCCCATGCATGGGTTTGAAACCACATCCCAAGAACATTAAGCTTTAAATCAGCACAACCAGTCCAGTTATGTTACCACCGCTCCACCATAGTTTCCCTCATTGTGCTAGATTAGCAAACCAGACAATGCTAACTGGAAGGGACAGACCTGTTAGGGATGCCCATGACTGAGCAGCACAAAATGGCCGATGACTGCCCATGGCTAATTCAGCAGAACATGGCTGACAGTAGTTAGAGAACTGCTTAATGTAATGTTCACAAGTAGAACAATAGTAGCTCTGTTGACTCAAGGTAACAAAACTGAGATCGAATATGCAGCTGCAGTTGTTTACCGATAAGACATGGATAAGAACATTTCACACTGTATTTAATTAGTGAAGTTCTCTTGAATTACTTAATCAATCTGTTACAATATTAATAGTAGGTTTGAGTTAAGATCCTTCAAATAATCATAGATATAGATTCCAAAGTAGTTATAGATCCACCTATATTTAAAAAAAATCACTAAAAAGCATTATTGAAAACGATCCAAATAAAATTATGGGAGCAATTTAGTCTCAGACAGGAAAATCAGCCCCCATATCATTACAAGGAGAAATGAATCATAGTTACGGAAACTAGCAGACATTGGAATGTGGGGTAAATGAACACATTGTAAGTAAGACACCCAAGGATAAAGGTAGGGGTGTACAGTAAATGCAGTATGGAAGACACTGCTCACAACTTGTTATCTAAAGAATTCTAACATTTAGGTGTAACCACGTAACTTTGTTGGAACTGATATTTGAACAAATAGTTCAAATCAATTTTGTTTTCATATTCCTGTAATGAGGTTAATAAGGAATTTAAAAAGGCCTTAAGCAATGGGCAAGTATCCAAATAATTGGCAATTAACATGCTGCAGGTGGGAAATGCTTGGGAAGGAATGTACTTGAATACAGTGTCTATTGTGAAAAACTGTACATAAGAAACAGTCCAATCAGGACATGATGGCAAGTAAATTGCTGAGGCAAACTGCTGATTTAAAATGCTGTGCCAAAGATCCAATTGCATTTGGATAACTCGGCTCTGCTGACCAATCATATACAAGTTGGGGGTGGTTGTAAACTCTGAGTTTGAGCTGTGTAAAATAAGCCACTTAGAGGCTTGTTACATGCCTTTGACTATGAAGATCTGAAACTGTAACTGTTATCTGTGTCACAATAAAGGTTGCTTGAACCTATCACAGGACTCAGACTTTCATTGAAGACTATGGAATCTTACAAGACACATGGGGTGACAGTGATATCTGAAATGGAAGGTTTAGCAAAAATGGGTGACAAACATTCTCATCTGATACAAAACCAGAAATTGTTGGAGAAACTCAGTAGGTTCAGCAGCATCTGTGGGACAGACAACAGAGTTAATGTTTCGAGTTCCTAAGGTCATTGGATGGACATTGAAGGACCACACACCGATAAATAAAAACAGAGAGAGTATTGGCAAATGTGTTGCTATGAAGCACTGTACTTTGTCAATCTCACGCCTGTCTTGAGTCAGTCAGGTACCTGTCAAATGTACTGCCTCAAGCAAACAGTCATGACCCTTTACTTAAGTAAAGATATCATTTCATTGGACGTGGTTCAGAGAAGGTTTGCTAGAATGATCTCTGGTTATGAAGGGATTGTTTTCTGAGCACAGGTTGGGACTCTACTCAATGAAGTTTAGAAGAACGAGAGGTCATCTCATTGAAACATATAGTATTCTTAAAGGGTCATGGGAGAGTTTAGGAGCAGTGGACATAGTCTCAGAATAAAGGAGTGTCAATTTAAGAGTGTGTTGAGGTCAAATTTCTTCTCTCAGAGCGTTGAACTCCTTGCACAGACAGCTGTGGGGGCAGAGTCCTTCTGTGTAATCAGGGCTGAGATAGATAGATTATTGATCATTCAGGGAATCAAGGGTTACGGGGAAAATGAAGGAAAGTGAGGAGTTGTGAGATCATCCGTGATCCTATTAAAGGGCGGAGCAGGCTCGAGGGGCTGAATGGTCTACTCCTATTCCAAGTTCTCATGGTCTTGTGTCTCCAAGACTAAAGGGGAATAGTGTCCAGTTAGGTCAAGGGAGACACATGTCAGGGGGGCTTAGTAAGTCGTAGGCAGCCTCCGATATCAGTGCAGCGGCATGACCACTGTCAGTCAGCCACTACAATTATGTTGAGGGTCTACTCCGTGTAGTGGGTGAGAAGCAAGCTATGGGTCACTTCACCACACATCACGGCTCTTTCTGTCCTTATTGTGGGACGCTTCCTCCTGCAATGAAACAAAGGAAGAGAATGAGTGAGGTGAAAGTGGGTGGCATAAGAGGGAAGGGTGGCAAGGTGTGCCCAGGGGAGTGAGTGGATGGCACAGAGGACCATGCAAATTTGTTAGTCTGGCAATGGGATTGGTTGGGTGATGGAACTAGTGATGAAAGAGATTGCATACAAGAGTTAGCGTGGCAGAGCTTGAACATTGGCAGGAGGTGGGTGCAGTAGCAGAGGTAGATTGTGTTTAAAGTGTCTGAGAGAGGATGGTGACACTTACTCTGTATGAGTTGGGATGGTGTTGATGACCTTCCTACAGCACTGGAATCCTGTTGGAAGAGGAAAGCATTCTCTGTACCACCCCTCCCACCAGGTCTCTATCCCAACAGCAGACTGCCAACTTCACCTGTGATGACACTATGGCTTCAAGAGGTGTATTTTGTCCTTTTACTTTTGAAGAGAGGTTTTAAGGCAGAGGTCCCGAGCTGTCTATTGCAAACTCTTAAAGTGAACAGCTTGTGAGGCATTGAGCTTTTTTCAAGTTGGAACAATAGAAGCAGCCTGAATGGGTGTGGTCAAGCTCCCACTAAGCCAGGATTTTTAGTTTTAGCTTTCAGCAGCTGTTGCTGGGAACTCAGCAAGGTTTGGAAGCTGCATGAAATCTCTCCTGGCTGCTACACTCTCTGAGTTTTCTCTTTATGTTTTTCCTCCTGGGCTGCTAGAATTGCCTGTGAGGCAATCTATTTTATTGACCTTGTTTTTGCCAAGTGTGTGTTTATGGGACGCTACTATATTGGAACAGTTACTGTTTAGTTGTTAAATAATCTATTATTCTGTTAAGTATTCCAATCGAGTGAAGCCATTCCCATTTCTTTGTTCTTTTGTCTATTATAACTATAATATGTGAATAAAGTGTGTTTTGTTTCACGTACGGTAGTTTGACCAATCAAATTGCATTTATAACACAACTCCTTGCCTTTAGAAAAGTTGGCGCTTAGCATATCTTCTGAATATATTTTGAGGGTGTCTGGTCTGGTCTGTAACACCGCTTATCTTTTATAAGGCAACCGTCTCAAACTGTGCTGAGCATCTTCAGATTTCCAGCACTTAACCAGGTACATAACAGTCTTTTAAAGGTGATCCTGGGATGTTCCACGCATGAGGATTGGGACAAAAGGGCTAGCACTGGACAGTCGAGGTCCCAGATCCGTATGTCACATGAGGCAAAAGTTAGAGATTACGTAAGAGGAGACCTGATAGAGATTTGCAAAATCATGAGCTGGCTGGATAGAGAAGTGGTTCCCTTTTGTGAAATGAACATGAATGAGAGGAACATAGGTTTCAAGTGATGTACAAAAAAAGCAAAGGTGAAGTGAGCAGTAACCTTTTCACCCAGCGACTCATTAGGGTCTGGATGCACTGCCTGGAAGTCTTCATTGGAGGAACTCAAGATAGATTTGGATGATCATTTCAATAAAAATAAAATGTGAATGTGTTGGGGAAAAAGCAGGAAATTGGCACAATGTATTGATGTTCTTTTAATGAGCTGGTGCGGTCACAATGGACTGAATGGACTCCTTATGCTCCATAACATACCTGTGATTCTGTGAAGTTTAGGTCAACAGCCTCAGAAAATTTGCAGAGAGAAACCTGGCATGAAACTTGACTAAAATGACTCTTCGCTGAATTCTGTTTAGTTTTGGCCCTTTGGGTGCTGCTTAAATGTGAGATCAGGCAAGCTCACCTAAGGAGCCAACACTCATCATTCAAACTCACAGCTCACATCTGATCATATCAGAAGCTCATTTGAATTCAAAGAAAAATTTGGGGCCGAAAATGAACCTTTCTTACCAATATAGAGCTGACTGTAAGTTGTGTCTGGTAAGTAATTAGCTTCTGTCTGTTACAACACTGACTGCAAATAAGTTAGAAAAAAAATCAATATCCTGCCTCCAGGCAGGGGAATCATAAAACAACTCAAATAAAACTAAAAATCGCTTGATAAAAGGTAACAAGGCAGTGAGTTTGAACAGTAACCGCACAATTCTGATTAGGGAGAGAATGGTGAACATTGTTGAGTCACAGGTCTCTTGCTAAAGATCTGACCGAGAAACTACTGACTGATTGAGAGGTGTTCACTGTGGTTCATTAAGTTGCACTCTTGCCTCTGAGTTAGCGTGTTGACATTGAAGTACTTCTCCAGAGACGGGAATACTCACAGGGCAACACTACAGAACATGAATAAAGGAGTGTTGTGCTGTTAGAGGTGCCAATTTTAAATGAGACATTCAACCAAAGTCCATACCCATTCCCTCAGGTTGAAGCAAACCCTTATCCCATAGCGGTAAAACAAAATTAACAATTGCCAAGAACTGAAACAAAAAGGGGAGTTGCTGGAGAAACTCCACAGATCTGGCAGCACCCGTGGAAAGAAAATAGAGCTAACGTTTCAAGGAAAGAAGCTCTTTTTCAGAGCAGGCCCCATGGCCCGATTTCTTTCTCTTGGAAGGTTGTGAGTCTTTCAAATTCCTTTCCTTAAAAGGCAGTGGATGCAGGATCTTGAAATATTTTTTAAGGTTGAGGTAGATGGATTCTTGATGACAAAGGGGACAAAATATTATCAGGGGTATGCAGGAGTGTTGAGTTGAGGTCAAACTCAGATCAGCCACGATCTTATTGAATGTCAGGGTAGGTTCAATGGGCCGAAGGGCCTACTCTTGTCCCCTCTTCATACGTACTGTTTGAAAGAACTTGTCCAAATTTAATCCATCGATCCTCACTATTAAAGAAATAGATTATCCAGTCACATTGCTGCATTGGGAAAATGTTCAAAGCTGTTGTTTGGTAGCAGGTCACTCCAATACAGTTGCGTGAAATGAAAACTGCGGATGCTGTAAATCAGAAGCAAAAACAGGAATTGCTGGAAAACCTCAGCAGGTCTGGCAGCATCTGCGGAGAGAAATCAGAGCTAACGTTTCGTGTCCATTTCTGAGGAAGGGTCACCAGACCTGAAACGTTAACTCTGATTTCTCTTCACAGACGCTGCCAGACACGCTGAGCTTTCCTGGCAATTTCAGCTTTTGTTCGCGAAATGGAAATTGCATTTGGGTAATTTATTAGAGCTGTTTGATGATATAACAAACGGGGTAGATAAGGGAAGCAAGTAGATGTAGTCTATTGGATTTCCAAGAGGCATTCAATTACATGGTTATTGCATGAGATAAGAGCTCACAGTATTGGGATGAAATACTAGCCTGGGTAGAACACGAACATGTAACAATACAGCACAGCAACAGGCCTGCAGATCCATCACGCCGACTACGAATGGATGCCGTTCTCAACAAATCTTCTGGCTAACTAACAGGAAACTGAGAGTCAGGATAAATGGATCATTTTAGAGTTGGCAAAATGCAACTAGTGGACTGCCACAAGGATCAGAGGACCTGAAGGCCCTGCCCCGCATCTACTTCTTATGTTTCCAGGATTACCAACATTCTTTGAGCTGCTACATTCCACCTGGTGTAGGAACACCCTCAGTGCTTTCAGGGAGGGTTTTGACCCAGCGGGACTGAAGGAATGGTGATATATTTCCAAGTCAGGATAGAGAATGCCTTGGAGGGGAACTTGCTAGTGATGATGTTCCCACCTATCTGCTATCATTGTTCTTCGAGATGGGAATGGTACAGTGGGGAAGTTCTGTTGAAGGTGTAAACCTCTTTAGGCTATCATGAGACCTTGCACTGTATAATGAGAAAGCCTCTCTTTTCTGCGCTCGTCAGCTTCTGTGTGTGGTTGGATGTCCCAGCAATGGAAATGCTGAGTCGCCAAATCCCTACAAAACCCATCTGTTCCCAACACCTCCTACGCATGAGTGCAAGATTTTAAAGCAGCCAAACCTGGCAGAATTCCAAAGAAGCTCAGAGACCCAGAATTCACTTAAAGCAGTAGTTTGCTAATTTAGCGCATTCAAAATCCCATTATATCCTCCCAGCTGGTGAGATTCCCTACCAGGGCCATTAAGTAACCAACCTGTTCCTTACATCTGATAGGAGAGTGAAAGAAAGGAAGGAAGAAAGGAAGGAAGGGAGGGAGGAAGGGAGGAAATTGGAAGAGTTTTTTTTATAAAAAACTATTTCAAATGAAGCATCTGTGCGTTCCACATGCGTGAAATTAGCTGCTCACTATCTCTTGAAAGCACTGTAATATTACTGGCACACAACGATGAGGGACAATAGGCTAATTAACCTGCATGGTGCCTCACAATCATCATTGACCCTGTCTGCTATTCTTTGACAGGATGTATGTTGATGCGACAGTTGCGGTCTGTTCACAACAGCAGACATCTCTAGGTACCACAGCAATACCACCAATGCTGCCTGCACAAGATCCTGTGAATCCACTGGGAAGACAGACATACTAACACCAGTGTCCTCAACCAGGCCTACATCCCCAGCATTCAGCCACTGACCACCTTTGATTGATTATGATGGGCTGGGCGTGACCAACGCAAGACTCCCCAAGCAGATGTTCCCATTCCAGCTCCGAAACGGTAGGTAAGCCCAAGGTTGGACAGAGGAAGCACTTCAGTGATACCCTCAAGGTCTCACTGGGGAAGTGCAGCATTCCCACGGACACCTTGGAATCACTGGTCCAAAGTGGAGGAGGAGCATCCGAGAAGGTGTCGAGCACCTTGAGACTGTTGGAAAAGAGCGGAAGTCAGATGAAAACAGCGAAAGGAGCATGCTGCCACACCAATACCCCATCTACCCCTTCCCATGACCACCTTCTGTCCCAAGTGTAACAGAGACTACAGCAGCCGCATCGATCTGTACAGCCACCCACTGACCCACCCTGAGAGTGGAAGAGAGTTGTCCTCATCTGCAAGGAGCCACTGATAATGGTGATGGTGTGTCAGTGTCGAGGTCAGCTTTAATTGCCCATCCTTAATTGCCTTTGACAAGGGAGAGATGAGCTGCCTTCTTTGAACCATTATTGACCATGCAAGGTAGATACATCCACAGTGTCTGTGGTGAGCACAGCCCAGGATTTTGACCCAATGACAGTGAAGGGATAGTGATATATTTCCGAGTCAGCACAGTCTGTAGCTTGCAAAGGCGCCACTATAGGTGTCTCTGTGTGTCTGCTGCCCTTGTCCCTCTCGATTGTAGCAGTCGCAAGTTTTTAAGATGCTGTCGAAGGAGACTTATCGAATTGCTACCCAAATGCAGAGCATCGTGCCCAGCCACCATTATTGCTGAGATCACTTTGAAACCCAGAGACTTGAATGAGAGGAGAAAAGTTTCAGAACATGAGTATGTAGATTCTGAACACATAGGCAAATGATTGCCTTGGACTCAAAGTCAGTGAAAAATTTAGGCGTCAGGGAGGTCAGGTGTGTACAGCAGCATCAAAATGAAATTAGAAAATTGCAAAGTTCTCTGTCACTCTCTTCCTGCTGATATGGAAATACACCAACCTTTGATACATTAGTGGCTGGCTCATCTGGACAAAATTTCACCTCAGAGAGCACAGGTTGGTGAGTCAGTATGGGAACTCATTCTTGCTCCTGCATTTCCTCTGTGGCCGGTTCCCCACCAGCAGTGTGTTTGAAATTGCCCGCGAATTGATCAAGTCCCATCTACCACTCTTTGCCTTCCTTCTTTTTGAACAGAAACTGGCCATGTAACACCAAATTATCGAATACAAGTCAAAATGTGCAATAATGGAATCACATTGACACAGTGGGAAAAATGTAAAAGTTTCCAGATACTAACCCAAGCAAATGCACGGCAAATGCAGAATAACATGAATGGATATGAGGTTATCCACCCTGGTAGCAAAATTAAGAAGGCAAATTATTATTTGAATGGCTGTAAATTGAGAAAGTGGTATGTTCAACAAGACATGGGTGACCTAAGTAAGTGTGCAGGTGCAGCAGGCAGTAAAGAGGGAAAACTGTGTGCTGGCCTTCATAGTGAGAGGATTTGAGTACAGGAACAAGGACTTATTGTTCCAATTGCATAGGGCAGTGGAAAGGTCACACCTGTAATATTGTGTGCGGTTTTCGTCACCTTTTCTGAGGAAGAATGTTCTTGCTATAGAGGAAGCGCAGCAAAGGCTTACTGAATTGATTCCTGGGATGCCAGGATTGACATGAGAGGAGAGATTGAGTCAGTTAGGATTGTATTCACTGGAGTTGAGAACAATGAGTGGGGGGATCTCATAGGAACCTATAAAATTCTAACAGGACTAGACAGGTTAGATGCAGGAAGGATGTTCCCAATGGTGGGGGATTCCAGAATCAGGGGTTACAGTTGAAGGAAAGGACTGAGATGTGGACAATTTTCTCCACCCAGAGAGAGGTGAGCCTGTGGAATTCACTGTCACAGAATGTGGTTGAGTCCAAAACAATGCATTTCCAAAAAGGAGGTAGATATATCTCTTTTGACTAAAGGGATCATAAGATATAGGGGGGGAGGGAGTGTGGAAATGAGATTAGTTATTATCTCGATAATCAGCCACGATCATAATGAATGGCAGAGCAGACTTGAGGGTTTGAATGGCCTACTCCTGTTCCTATCTTCAATGTTTCTCTGCTTCTTTAACAAGATGTATGAAGAACATTTAATTATTGCTTTTCTGGTGCTGCTTGCTGGCAGATAGTGGAGAACTCTTCAGTTCTGAAGCACAGTCACCCCAGACTCGAAACCTTAACTCTGCTTTCTCTCCACAGATGCTGATGGACCTGCTGAGTTTCACCAGCATTCTGTTTTTACTTCAGATTTCTAGCATCCCCAGTAATTTGCTTTTATTTAGATAGTGAGAGGATTTCCTCCAATCTTTTCAAAATTATGTCATTATAACAAAACAGATGGTTCTTTGTTCAAATTCATCTGTAAAAAGGCTCAATTAAACACTTAAACCTCACCTAGCTCAAACGTTCCTTAATTAAGGAATTCAAAAGTCCTGCTGCATTGATGCATAGTCAATACTATCTCGATTCATCTCAGTCCTTTGCCTAGTTTTTTCCAGCCATGATGTTGCTTTGCTCAATGGGTTTCTCAGTTTAACTGTCAGCTTAACAAGATGATCAAGTCCTGACCTCAAATCCCAATCTCTGGGCACCTCTCGTAACAATGTTCCTTCCTGTGTGGAATTTCATGCAAACTCCATTCAGCCCATCAAGTCCATACCCACCTTCCGAAGAGCATCCCACCCAAACCCTAGCCCCGTAACCCTGCATTTTCCATGGTTAATCCACCTAGCCTGCACATTATGGGGCAATTTCCCATGGCCAATCCACCTAATCTGCACATCTTTGGACTGTGGGAGGAAACTGGAGCACCCGGAGAAACAGATAGGGGGGGAATTTGCAAACTCCACACAGTCACCAGAGGTTGGAATTGAACCCAGGTCCCAGGCATTGTGAGGCAGCAGTGCTAACCACTGAGCCACCCCAAAATCCAAGTTTCCAACTTGACCCTCACATTTGGACTCATTCATTGGGCTGGAGAGCCTGTACCTAACTGGGAGCCAGGATTCACAACCCACTTGCCAAAGCACCTTCTCAATAAACGCACTTTTCAAAACTTTTGTGATTTAGTAGCTCTCTCAAGACCAAAACTCCACCCACTTTGAATTTTCCAGAAGCTTGATTGGGATGACCTTAGTACACAGCTCATTACATCTCTCTCCAGTGTTTTAAAATGTGTTCACAGCCTATTAAATCCATTAGCTTCAGTTTAGTGAATGCCATTAGCACATCTGAACTCTTCACCTTGTATTATCTACTGTCGCCTCCCAGATTTGTTTTGGTCTCATTCACTTTAGGAGCTCGCCTAGTCTCAAGGGCAGTCCTGAGCAAGGGCGTGACTTAAAACGTTGACTGAATTCTTCTCTTCATGAGTGGACCGCTTCACTGCGCATTTCAGAATCCCGGTGTTTCTCAGTATGTGTCCGAGTTAATACCAGATAACATAAGCGGCACCTTGGTCCACCATCCTTTGACTTATCACCTCAGGACTTGCCAACAAACCTTGGGTCCCAATCCAGAAAATTGCAGACTACTACCCTTGCAGTAGTACCACAAGTCCAGTGGCTCACCTGTCTCCTTTAGTTCCACATCCCTCTTGGAACATGTCTATTCCTCTGATCCAGCCTTCTGGCTCACTCATAACTTTAACTGTTTTTTTCACTCTCAGCTTTCTGGTCCTTAAACTCCGGAATTCCCTCCGCACTGTTCTCCCTCTTTCTCTTCTTCTTACCTCTTTGAACAAACTTAGAATCCTACGGAATGGGAGCAGGCCATTCAGCCCCGTGAGTCCATACCAACTTTCCAGAGAACATCTCACACCACCTCCCCAGCCACCCTATAACCCTGCATTTCCCATGGCTAATTCACCCAGCAATCACATCCCTGGGCGTTTTAGCACAGACAATCCACCTAACCAGCAAGTCTTTAGAATGTGGGAAGAAACCCATGCGGACACGGGGAGAATGTGCAAACTCCACGCAGATAGTCGCCTGAGGGTGGAATCAAAATGGGATGCCTGGCGGTGTGAGGCAGCAGTGCTCACTGCATAGAGTAAAGTGTGCAGAGAGCTCTGAAAGTTTGCAGAGGGATATAGATAGTTTAAGTGAGTGAGCGAAAGTCTGGCAGATGGAATTCAATGTTGATAAATGTGAAATCATCCATTTTGGTAGGAATAACAGTAAAAAGGGACTATCATTTGAACAATAAAAAATTGCAGCATGCTACTGTGCAGAGGGACCTGGGTGACCTTATGTATGAATTGCACAAGGTTGGTTTGCAGGTACAACAGGTAATTAAGAAGGCAAATGGAATTTTGTCCTTCATTGCTAGAGGGATTGAGTTTAAAAACAGGGAGGTTATGTTGCAGTGGTCTAGGCCCGGAACATCAAGCTTTCCTGCTCCTATGATGCTGCTTGGCCTGCTGTGTTCATCCAGCTCCACACCTTGTTGTCGAGGTTATGTTGCAGCTGTATAGGGTGCTGGTGAGGCCACACCTGGAGTATTCTGTATAGTTTTGGCCTCCTTACTTGAGAAAGGATGTACTGCTACCGGAGTGGGTGCAGAGGAGGTTCATTAGGTTGATTCCAGAGTTAAGAGGGTCTGCCTATGAGGAGATGCTGAATAGACTGGGATTATATTCGTTGGAATTTAGAAGAATGAGGTGGAATTTTATAGAAACATATAAAATTTTGAAGGGAATAGATAAGATAGAAGCAGGGAGGTTGTTTCCACTGACAGATGAAACTAGAACAAGAGGGCACAGCTTCAAACAAGGGGTCGAGATTTAGGACTGAATTCAAGAGGAACTTCTTCACCCAAAGGGTTGTGAATCTGTGGAACTTCCTGGCCAGTGAAATAGCTGAGGCTTCCTTATTGAATGTTTTTAAAGCTAAGATAGATAATTTTTTGAACAGTAAAGGAATTAAGACTTATAGTAAGAGAGTGGGTAAGTGGAACTGAGGCCATGAAAAGATCAGCCATGACCATATTGAATGGCAGAGCAGGTTTGGAGGGGCCAGATGGCCTATTCCTGCTCCTGATTCTCATGTTCTAATGCTCTTATAAGACCATAAGATGTAGGAGCATAAATTAGGCCATTCAGCCCATCAAGTCTGCTCTGCTATTCAATCATGGCTGATAAGTTCCTCAACCCCATTCTCCAGCTTTCTCCCCGTAACCCTTGATCCTGTTGAAAATCGAGAACCTATCTATCTCAGTCTTAAATGTACTGAATGACCTGGCCTCCAAAGCCTTCTGTGGCAGTGAATTCCATAGACTCACCACTCTCTGGCTGAAGAAGTTTCTCCTTACCTCCATTCTATAAGGTCTTCCCCTTACTCTAAGGCTATGCCCTCGGGTCCTAGTCTCTCCGACAAATGAAAACATCCTCCCAACATCCGCTCTATCCAGGCCATTCAGAATTCTGTAAGTTTCAATTAGATCCCCCCCTCATCCTTCTAAACTCCAATGAGTACAGTCCCAGAGTCCTCAAACGTTCCTCATATGTTAAGATTTTATTCCTGGGACCATTATTTAACCACTGAGTCACTGTGCCGCCCAAAACTTCTGATTGTCTCCTTGCGTGGCTCTGTGTCAAATTCTGGCGGCCAGAAGAGCTTTGAGAAGTGTTTCTAGGTGAAGGCCAGTATATAAATACAAGGTAGTTTGTAGTACACTGCCTAGTGTGGCTGTGCACACAGTCCAAGGATTCTGAATGTCACCAGTGTTTATAAAAACAGCTTGAAGTGCAAAATCGGTTACTCAACTGAAGTCAAGCAATGACTTCTGTTTGTCAGTAACGTTTGAAGCAATGAGGGACTCGTGTTGATTAAATGTCAAAGCCAAGGTCCGAAGCATTAAATCAACATGAAGGGTCGACTTCCCTTGCTGGAGATAACTGCGAGCAGTCGGAGGTTATCTCACTTAATAACAGTTTGGAAACATTTTATTCTTCAAATAAATAGCAAAAAATAAATAAAGCAGATGTGATGATTACTGAGTGTGGCTGACATTTTAAAAAAATAATGCCTCGAGGCATTAAGATCCAATAGTTACTCATTGAGCCTGGGCACAGTGAACACTGCAAGCGGCTTAGATGTTACATTGCCACTTGTTGGGCCAGTTATCCCCTCAACTGGCCCAGAACAACTATCAGGCAGAATTTACACAAAATAGAATCCCTACAATGTGGAAAGAGGTCTTTCAGCCCATTGAGTGTACACCAACACTCCAAACAGCATCCCATCCATGCACCCCATCCTCACAACTTTACATTAACCGTGGTAAATCCAACTAACCTACACATCCCTGGACACTATGCAGCAATTTCCCCAGGCCAGTCCGCCTAACCTGCACATCTTTGCACTGTGGGAGGAAACTGGAGCACACAGCTGAAATCCACGCAGACAACGGGGAGAATGTGCAAACTCCACACAGACAGTCCCAAGAGGTGGGATCAAACCTGGGTCCCTGACGCTGTGAGGTAGTAGTGCTAACCACTGAGCCACCATGCCACCCCAAAACATTGCAATAAATAATCGACGGTCAGGGAAATTTCCAGTCCATTAGCCTACTCATGTGTTTTTTGTGTGATGCTGAGGCCTTAAGGGAAGTAGCCAATTAGCTGCTATGCGGGACTCTGATGTGAGAAGACGAATCTGAGGACCCATAGCCCAGGTGGCCAAGATCTCTAGTGGGAAAGGCAGATCCATCTGAGTTAGGTAGATGACCCATCAGGGGCAGCAAGATATCTCAACGGTTAGAACATAGACCATAGAACATAGAACATTACAGCGCAGTACAGGCCCTTCGGCCCACGATGTTGCGCCGACCTGTGATACCAATCTGAAGCCCATCTAACCTACACAATTCCATTACCATCCATATGTTGATCGAATGACCATTTAAATGCTCTTAAAGTTGGCCAGTCTACTTCTGTTGCAGGCAGGACATTCCACGCCTTTATTACTCTCTGCGTAAAGAACCTACCTCTGACATCTGTCCTATATCTATCACCCCTCAATTTAAAGTTATGTCACCTCATACTAGCCGTCACCATCCGAGGAAAAAGGCTCTCACTGTCCACCCTATCCAATCCTCTGATCATCTTGTATGTCTCTATTAAGTCACCTCTTAACCTTCTTCTCTCTAACGAAAACAGCTTCAAGTCCATCAGCCTTTCCTCATCCTAGCACTGTTGCCTCACAGTGTCAAGGACCTGGATTCGATTCCACCCTTGGGTGACTGTCCATGTGGAGTTTGTACATTCTCCCCGTGTCTGCCTGGGTTTCCTCCCAGTGGTCCCATTTCCTCCCACAGTGCAAAGATGTGCAGGCTAGGTGGATTACCCATGGAAAGTAGTGTAGGGACGTGGGTCTGCCTGGGAAGGTCTTCAGAGAGTCGGTATGGGCCAAATGGCCTGCTTCCACAAGACAGGGATTCAATGATTCAAAGTAGACAGGCTTTTGCACGTCTGATGTATATTGGGGTTCAATGGTCAGTTAGTGTTTTTTTATCAGAAAGGGACTCAAGGGTTATGGGGGGGTGGAACAGACTGGAAAGTGAAGTTGAGGCTATGATCAAACTAGCCATGATCTTATCAAATGACACAGCAGGCTTGCCAGAAAGAATGGCCTCAGCTTGCTCCTAAATTTTGAGCCTCTGTCAAAATGTGAGCAGAGTTTTCAGAGCAGTGGATTGTTAAGTGTGGATTGGTTTGAAATCTCTTTAGTGAGATGGAAGTTCTTGATTTTCTCAGCTTTGTAATTATTGATCGGCAACGAAGTGGGGAGAAAACTTCAACGGAGAGCTTTTTAATTGTAAAAAAATTGAATTCACACAGTGTGACCGAGGATATGTGCTCCATTGAGTGCCCTACTCATTTGCTTTAATTGCATTTCAAGTTTTGGCCTTCTTGCTGTGTCCGGATAATATTTCAAGAATACGTAAAAGTAGCTTTATTCTTGTAAGATGTCAGGCATGGGAGAGCAAGAATATTTTGAAATGCAAGAGGACCAGAATGTCTCAGGACATGTTTAGCAGCTAGGAGAAGCAAAGACAACTATTGATGAGACCTAAACAACCTTTGGCACAAGAAATACCGTCACAACAAGTGAGAGCCTACTCTGATAAGTAAACTATGGCAACTCAGCAGTGTCTGTCAATTGTAGTATTAGGATTAAGACTGAGATGGCCGTTAGAACTGTCATTTGAGGTCAGGCATTCAGTGAGCAATATATCATCTATCAGGAATGATAGCTCATGCAGAAGGCATAATGAGGTTCAAAAATCAACAATCTCAGTGTACAGAGGGTTTTACAGCTCTGTGATAGTCAATCAGTATTAATATTGATTCAAAAGTGACAAAATATATAACTTCTCTCTCTATTGCTGTAAGTTCCTCCAGCCCTCTCACCTTTGAAATCTCTGTGCTCCTGTAGTTCTGGCCTCTTGAACATCACTGATTTTGAGTTCTCCATCATTGGCAGTCTTCTGTACTGTGTGATTCTATGTTCGTGCCCTTAGCTTGCTCATCGTTAAGCTCAGAATCTGAGTCTCTTGACCTCTAGCTCTTCCTTTAAGACACACCTAAAATCCATTTCTTTGACCCACAAACATTTTGCTCGCCTGAGCTAATATCCCTTCATGTAGTTCAGGGTCAAATTTTGTCTTATAACGTTTTATTGACTGCTTCACTGTATGAAGGATTTTATATAAATGCAAGCTAGTGTGCAAAAGGCTCAGTGATTAGCATTGCTTACCCACAGTGCCAGGGATCTAGGTGCAAATTCCAGCCTCAGATGACTGCCTATGTGGAGTTTGCACATTCTCCCTGCATCTGTGTGAGTTTCCATTGGGTTTCCTCCCACATTCCAAAGATGTGCGAGTTATGGTGGATTGGCCATGCTAAATTGCCCATAGTGCCCAGGATGTGCAGGCAAGGTAGGTTAGTCATGGGAAATGTAGGGTTATAGGGTGGGGGTGTGGGCCTGATTTGGAATGCTCTTTGGAGCGTCAGTGTGGACTCATTGGGCTCAATGGCCTGCTTCTACACTGTAGGGATTGTTTGAAAAGGTCCTTCTGCTTGTAATGTTATTTAGGCTCTTTCCTTCTTTTAATGACTCCTATAAATCTCGATTTGTTTTTCATTCTTTCATGGGATGTGGGTGTCACAGGCAAGGCCAGCATTTGTTGCACATTTGTAATTGCTTGGAGGGCAGTTAAAACTCAAACCTATTGCTATGGGTCTGGAGTCCTGTATAGACCAGACCAGATAAGGATGTCAGATTTCCTTCCCTAAAGTAAGTAAAAGTATACAAAAGAAGCAGAGATAACGAGATGTAGAGCTGGATGAACACAGCAGGCCAGGCAGCATCAGAGGAGAAGGAAAGCTGACGTTTCGGGTTGGGACCCTCCTTCAGAAGCGGGGGAGAGGAAAGGGACTCTGGAATAAATAAAGAAACGGGGAGAGGCGATGATGGAAGGTGGATAAAGGAGCGGTGGAGAGAAGACAGACATGTCAAGGAGGCTGGGGTGGAGCCGGTAAAGGTGAGTGTACGTAGGGAGTTGGGACGGGTGTTGGTCAATTGAGGAAAGACAGACAGATCAAGGAGGCGGGGATGAGGCTTGTAGGTAGGAGGTGGGGGTGGGTGTTGATCAGTGAGGTGGGAGGAGCGGATAGGTGGGAGAAAAGACAGACAGGTCAAGGACGCGGGGACGAGTTGGGTTGGTTTTGGAATGAGGTCGGAGGGGTGGGGAGATTTTGAAGCTTGCGAAGTCCACATTGAGACCACTGGGCTGCAGGGTTCCCCAGCAAAGTATTGGGTACTGTTCCTGCAGCCTTCAGGTGGGATTGTTGTGGCACTGGAGGAGGCCCAGGATGGACACGTCGTCCAAGGAGTGGAAGGGGGAGTTGAAGTGGTTCGTGACAAACAACAACACCTCCCAATCGTGAACCACTACAACTCCCCCTTCCACAAAGTGGTCTCCAAGCCTCTGCTTGGTTTCCCCGATGTAGAGGAGGCCACATTGGGAACAGCAGATACAATATACCACATTAGCAGATGTACAGGTGAACATCTATTTAATGTGGAAGGTTTTCTTGGAGTCTGGGATGGGGGTGAGGGGGTAGATTTAGGGGCAGGTGTAGCACTTCCTGCGGTTGCAGGGAAAGGTGCCAGGGGTGGTGGGGCTGGTGAGGAGTGTGGAGCGGACAAGGGAGTCACGGACAGAGCAGTCCCTCCGGAAGTCAGATGAGGGTGGGGAGGGAAAAATGTCCTGGGTAGTGGGGTCAGATTGCAGGTGGCGGAAGTGGTGGAGGATGATGCGTTGAATCCGTACGCTGGTGGGGTGGTACGTGAGGACGAGGGGGAATTCTGTCTTTGTTGTTATTGTGGAGTTGGAGAGTTGATGGATTTAGTCAAGGAACATTATGACCCCAAGCTTCGTCTAATTCTGAGATGCTATCAGTTTTACTCGGCAATTCAAGGATCAGGGGAATCCATATAGAGATTTTCGACTAGATTAAGACAACTGAGGCATGTGGCTTTGGTTTAACCCTTAATGAGATGCTGAGAAACCATTTGGTATGTGGGATTAATGACATAACTATGCAAAAGTGCCTAATAGCTGAAGCCCAACTGGACTTCAAACAGGCACTACAACTGGTTTTATCATTAGAGAATGCAGCAAGTGGAACTAATGAGTTGCAGGATATTCCGATGGAAGTGGACACCCTCACCAGGCCGACTGAGCCTGGGGAACACCATTGGTGTGAAGGCAATTGTATGGCCCCACTCTGGACATATCCTGAACAGAAGGACTCCAGGTCAACCCACAGCAAAACCCAAAATAAAGCTGAGCCTTGGCCAAACAGTTAACCTTCCTTCAGGATCCGGCCCAGCAAGCTGCTGCAGTTGATGCTGCTTTGCATAGAGTTTATTCGTCAAACATGGGGACGATGATAGAAAATCTTCAAATATCTTTTACAATACACGGGCTCCCAGAAATGTTGGTCACAGTCAACGGGTCACCATTTACCAGCAAACAATTCAAGTAGTTCCTGAAGTCAGATAGCATTCATCATACAAGGACAGCTCCATACCATCCACTATCCAATGGTCTGGTGGAAACAGCAACAGAAACTTTGAAAGCAGACTTAAAGAAACAGTCTATAGTTTCACTCGACACCCCTCATGCAACTACAGGGATAGTTCCAGGGAAGTTGCTAATGGGGCAAAAACTCAGCACTGGGTTAAATATGATTTTCCCAGATCTCAGGGGTGAGGGTGAAATAGTATCAGGAAAGCCAATTTCAGACACATGACTCCTCTAAGCAAGAGAGACAGCTTAGTTCAGAGGACAAAGTTTGGAACCTAAACCAAGGAAATAGCCCTGCATGGACAAGAGGCATGGTCAATGCAAGGTCAGATCCCGTGACGTGTAAAGTTCGGGTAGGAGAAGGGGGTCCTGAATAAGCATGTAGACCACATGATCACTGCAAACTTGCAAATGGGGCAGGAGCAAAACATACCTGGCCGCTCAGAACAGTCTCTGTCGGAACCCATGGGTCCTCCCACTCCATCTAGCCTCAAAGAAGTCTCAGAATCTGAGATGGACACGGCAGATGTCACAGTCTCAATGCCTTAACAACTTGAAGAAGAGGATGAATTTCTTCCAAGATGCTCTGGGCACAAGAGGCAGGATATGGGTTTGGTCCACACTGTCTGTATCCAAGGCTGTGTGGGATAAACCGGACCCAGTGAGAAAACACCCCAGGAGAGGCTACAAGAAAAAGAACAGGCCTACATACCTACACTTAGAGGGGGAGGGATGTGGTGATTGTAATGAGGTCAGCCAGGTGGACCTCATAGAATATGAGTTCCCTGATTGGGGCTGTTAATCAGGGAGCCCTGGCTGACAGATATAAACAGGAGTGCCTGAGGTTCTGTGCGCTCTGAGAGCTGGCTCTGAGGGAGCTGGATCAGTGTCAAGAGCTCTCCATGAGTAAATAAAGGGTGACTTGGTGATGGGATACCGGCCTCTGTGGAGCTATTTCAGACATCAGACTTGATTCTTATTGAACTTAAATTTTGCCATCTGCTCTGTGTGGGAATTTGAACACAAACTCTCAGAGTTGTGAATGCCTAGTCCAGTGACAATGCCATTACATCCCATCCCTTAACCATGGATGATATACTGACAATAATATTCCAAAAATTCATAGGAACCACATCCATGGGGACAGTTCAAAAGTTTAGACTTTTGCATATGGAGGAAGTGATATAATTGAGAATGGGTAAAATCGTTTTCACTCATACAATTTCTTTACAAAGTGAGTGGCAATTGTTTGTCACAACACTAGGAAAACACATCTGCTCAACATGCAGATGAAGCCTGTGTTTACCATCCCACCCAAGGAGGCAGCACTTTTGACAATGCAGAACCTTCACAGCATGTCAGCTTTGATGGGGCCTTGTTCCTGAAATTGTAGTGGGGCTTGAACCTACAACCTTTTTAACTTGGAAATGAATGTTTCCCATCAAGGCAGACTGACACAAGCTGACTGTTCTATTACTGAAAGTAAAATGATCTCAATTATTTGTTTGCTGGGTCAAGGTTTTGAAGCTCCCTCAGTGGGTTACTGGGTAAAAAAAATTGACATCAAGACCAAAGGGTTGTCGATTCAATTCTGAGTCTTCACTGTGTTGGTGTATCTCAGCTTTCCTTGCAATAAGAGCGTTACATTTAGGTTCAGTGACAGGCTAAGGTATAAAAAGCAGGAGGCTGGATGTTTTGACAAGTATTGAGACCCTATCATACAGCCTGCTTGGGGCTCTGCCCATGTTAGGAACATAGAATCCCTACAGTGTGGAAGCAAGCCATTCAGCCCATCAATTCCACACCGACCATCCAAAGAGTATCCCACCCAGACCCACCCCACAAACCTATAACTACGTATTTTTCACAGCTAACCCGTCGAGCTGCACACCCCTGTACGTTATGAGCAATTTAGAATGGCCAATCTAACTAACCTGCACATGTTTGAACTGTGGAAGGAAGCTGGAGGAAACCCACTCGGACACAGTGAGAATGTGCAAACTCCACACAGACAGTCACCTGAGACCAGGTCCCTGGCACCGTAACATAGCATTGCTGACCACTAAACCACCATGCCACCTGTTATCGAAAGCCTGTAGAATGTATCCCAATGCAAATCAACAGCTTTGTGAGAAATAAACACAAAACAGAGGATGGGAAGAGTCATAGACTGCAAATCATTCAATCAGCATTAACTTTTAAAGAGTCAAGTGGGTAGAGATTTCAATAGCAACACAAGCGATATCTTCCTCTAATATGATGCTACTATCAAGTCATTTGAAAGATCTGCCTGCCACACACTAAAGATGTAGCATCTGAATTTCAGTACTAGTGCCATGCCAAGTATTTAAGCTGTACGTCCCGAAGACTGGCAGATTGTATCAAACAGCACATCCACCCCTTTGGCTATTTGGAATTGGAAGAGTATGGGTCATACTCAACAGCCTGTGCTTTCAAAACTCAGTATATTTAGCCATATATGTGACTGCACAGTTGTTCAAGGAGAGCACTTACTAAACAATACCATTATGCTAAGAATTCCACAGATTATTCATTTAAGATCTTCAAACAGACTGTTAATGCGACCAGTTTACTTTGGCTAGAAGCTAAATCCATAAACAGCAATCTGTCCTCTTCAGGAGGAAGGAACAGGTCCAGGCACTGGGCTGCATTTAACTTTAACAACCTTGATGAGGACAAAAGGGGAGGCAATGGCCTGGTAGCATTATTGCTGGATCCAGAGACCCAGATAATGTTCTGGGGAGCCAGGTTCGAACCCTGCCACAGCAGATGGTGGAATTTGAATTCAATAAAATATCTGGAATTAAGAAACTAATGATGGCCATGAATCGATTGTTGGGGAGAAATCGATCTGATTCACTCAAGCCCTTTAGGGAAGGAAACTGCCATCCTCACCTGGTCTGGCCTACCTGTGACTCCAGATCCACAGCAATGTGGTTGAGTCTAAACTGCCCTCTGGGCAATAAATACTGTCAGGTCAGCAATGCCTTCATCCCATTAATGAATAAAGGGGAAAAAAAAATTCCTGGTGCATTTTCCATGACAATGCTTGTACCAATCAGAGCTCACTTACTAACCAATTAGCACTCTTGTCTCATGTAACACAGAAACATAGAAATAAAAGGAGCCAGAGTAGGCCATTCAGCCCTTCGGGCCTGCTCTGCTATTCAATATGTCATGGCTAATCATCCTGTTCCTGACTTCCCCCTGTGATCCCTTGATCCCTGAGAACTATATCAAAACCCTTCATGAGAAATTCAATGTTTTGAACTCAACTGTTGTCTGTAGCAGACAATTCCACTGGCTCATCACTCTGTGGGCAAAGAAATTAATCCTCATCTCAGTCTTAACTGGTCTAACTCATATCCCTAGGTTATGATCAATGCTCCCTCTCCAAGCTGTAGGAACGTGATGGTGTTCAGCCAATCTGATGTTCCACGCCCAGCGATCGGCAACAACACATTGATCACAGCATTGACATCTCCTTCTTGTGGAAGGAGGTTTAAGGTAAAAGAGGGTAAGGTTATAGGAGATATGAGAGGCAGGTTTTTTCACACAGATTTTGGTAAGTGCCTAGAATGTGCTACCAGAGGAGGTGGTGGAGACGGGTACAATAGCAATCTTTCAGAGGCGTTTTAACAGATATATGAATAGACGAACCAGACCGTGGAGAGGCAAAAGGCTTTTAGTTTAGAAAGGCATCTTTTGTCAGCACAGGCTTGGTGGGCTGAAGTATCTGTAGCTGTGCTGTAATGTTATTTTTTCTTTCTTTATTCCATTAACAAAGGCATACACGTGCATTTCACCTGGGTGCAGCAATATCAGTAACAATTATTTCTAATGTTCAGTCACTTGCACCTGCCTCAATGGAAACAGTGAGGCTTGATGTGGGAGTAAATTGTCAGTATCGGTGAATCAGCCATCTGGGTAAATAAACTTTTATTGTGGATTGCAAGCCTACTTTGACTTGTCACTGAACTGATTTGATTCACTCGTTAAATGGTTGAAGGGTATATAGCAAGTCTGTTGGTGTTAGTCAAATATTGACCACAAGGCCCATTCCCATTTTTATATTGTTCTTTTAATCAGACGTCTGCAGAAGCATTCGATAAACCTGAAGGCCAAGACTAAAGAATATTGATTTTAAGATCGGTACTCTAATGCCTTGTAATGTTTTGTTGCTTGACTGTTTAAAGACTCTCAACAGTTACAAAGCTTGGTCAGTAAAAGCTCACCCAGGATTGTCCATTAGTACACTCCCTGGTGTAACACTGAGAAATTTAAAATATAGTAGTCCCAGGTTTGACCTATGTTTCTAATCAACCTGTTCAGAGACGTCACTGCACACCTCTGGAGGAAATGGGACTTGAACCCAGGTTTTCAGGTTTGAACCCCACACTCGAACTTGCTGATGAGCTGACCTCATCTGTGCTGAGAATTAGCTTCTGTTCCTTGGGGTTAGAGGAACACAACAAAAGAAAATCAATCAGCCAGATTGCTGGCATGTCTGTGAGCATACGTGTGTGCGTGTCAGATGAAACCGGAACGGCGACAATATTAATTTTGCACATTCAATTAGCATATTGCAACTAGTTTCTCGCCTCATACATTGAGAATGAGAAAACCACTGGAGAATTCTCCTCTGTACACTGGCACTCTGGTGTCGAGCTGTTCAGGAAATTGCAACTCGTGTGTAACATTCACTTGAAGATGCCATGAGGAATGATATCGGGTCATGACAATGGATAGAGTTGTAAGGAAAAGCGGCAGAAAGCATGGAGTAACTGTTCGATAAGGCATCCATATTTTCGACTTGTGCATTAATAATCCTGGTCTGTCTCTGGCTGTGTAGAGTTTCAGAAACATGCAGTAGTCAAGAAACTCACAGGAATTATATCCCAGTCCATTACCTTTGAAAAAGGATGAAAGAAGACACACAAAGCCATGAACATAATATGTTAGATCGTTCGATCTTCAGGCGACATTTCCATTCATGGCTAAAATCAGAGTCCCTACTTTCTGGAACTGGGCCATTCAGCCCATACTGACCCTCCAAAGTGCACTCCACCCAGACCCAGCACCCCACCCATTTTCTGTAAGCCTGCATTCCCCATGCCTAATCCATCTAGCCTGTACACTATGGAGCAATTTAGCATGGCCAATCCACCCTAACCTGCATATCTTTGCACTGTGAGAGGTAATCAGAGCACCCAGAGGAAACCATTCAGACACAGGGAGAATGTGCAAACTCCACACAGAGGGTGGGATTGAACCAGAGTCCCTGGCACTGTGAGACAGCAGTGCTATCCACTGAGCCACCATGCCTGCATAGTTAAGCAAACTGTAAACGCATTTGTAACAAAATGTTGGCGTAGTTGTAGGAGGTGAGGCTCGAGTCTACGCCAGCCCATATCTGGCTTGTGCAGAGCCTCATAATAAGCTTTACCAAAAGCCTGGCAAGAGGGTCTGGCGTGAGTAGCTGCAGGCAACTACGCACTGAGCCTGGACGTTTGCATCACATGGTGGTCCTTTCACCACATTGAAGATAATTGAGAGACAACCTTGGAGCTTCGGAGCAACAGCTTTCAGATGCCTTACCTCAAGAACAAGCAACACTATCCAGGGGACATGGACTTACACAGAGATGTTGCTAATCCACCTTGACTACCTCAGCCGAGGGTCCATGGAGGCTAGTGCTACCATGTAGAGGTGGCTGGTGGTACTCAGCACATCCACTTTATGCCCAGCACTCCATGGTGCTCATGAGGAGCGGCTGGTGTTTACTGCCTGCCTCACAAGAACACAAACCCCTCACTGTGTCGTTTCCTCAATAACCAAACTCCGACTCATTATTTCATATTGAACCAGGCTGCTCTGCCATTACACTCAGGGCAGGAGCCATTAATTGATTCACCAGTTTCTTCATGAATGAAGTCTGGGAACATGGAACAGGACAGTACAGGAACAGGCCCTTCAGCCTACCATGTCTGTGCTGACTACGATGCCATTCTAAATGAATCTCATCTGCCTGCACACGGTCCACATCCCTGTATTCCCTGCCTGTTCATGTGTCTGACTAAATGCCACTGAAACATTATTATCATCTCTGCTTCTATTAAGATTGAACTGCCCCTAGGAACAACAATTCCTTCCATGCAACTTTGGATAAAACTAAAAGTGGAGCCCAATGAATAGAATGTCCTTAATTGTGACAGAGATCAGAATGTGACAGAGATTATGTGACATTAGCTGTGTTCATGATCTCTTGCCTTTAGTAAGTAGCTCTGTCCCTATAAAACACAGATAACAATCCCTCCAAAGCTCTACCTGTATAGATTTACCTGTAGTTTAGGGTCAGTGGATAAAGGAAAAGGTGCATTAGGAGACATGAGTACTTGAGAACAGGACTGCAGCTCATCTGGAGGAGAAACACCAACAAGGGCTTTAGAAAAGTATCATAGGCCGGAAACATTAAATCTGCTGTTCCCTCCACAGAAGCTGCTGAGAATTTCCAGCTTTTCCTGTCCTCATTATCAACAGGAGCTGGCTGGGCCAAACAACCAGTTTCAGTGTTGAGAATCCAATGTGATTCAACACACTCGTGTTATGCTCAAACTTCGCACTCCCCAAAGGACACATTGACCCTGATGCATGCACAATGAACTGAATATGTTTTCAGCAGGGTTATCGATGTAACATGACCAGCAAGTCGACAATCCCTCGGTGCCAGAGCTATAAAGAATGACCCTCATGGCAAGTTGTTGCAGCTGGAAGCTCAGTGTTACAATAAGACCACATTTGGCACCCGCACTTAAGAAGTTATGATATACAGAGAAATTTCTGAGCTGTGCTCCAGCAGGTCACTGCAATTTAACCTGCAACTTTTCAAATCTGACACTTAATCCATGCACATAAATCATGTAGGAGTTCTATTATTTCTTAATTATCTCTTTGTATTCAGACACATGCTCTTTCTGCTGCCCTGACACATCTGAGATTCACAGGGTCAGGGCTCTCTTTAGGCAACTGGTTTACATATATTAGAGGCCGCAGAGTGGGGAAAGCTCAGTCAATCTTCTATAACTTTTATACTTCCAATTGTTTGCCTCAGATGAAGGGAAAATTCCTACGGCTGGGCGCAAAGCCTATCAAAAATGTGAGACTCAACCCACAGTCAGGAGAAAGGGGTTCATTGAAAAATATTGTGAAGATTATCCAAACCATCCAAAGAAGATTCATTTTAATGACAGCTAGCAATACTTGCAGGTTTTTGAAAAGCAAAAGAACTGCGGATGCTGTAAATCTGGAACAAGAACAGAAGTTGCTGGAAAAGTTCAGCAGGTGTGTGAAGGAAAAAACAGAGTTAACGTTTCGGGTCTGGTGACCCTTCATCAGAACTGCAGGTTCTGATTATACGCTGTCCTCATCACTCTGAATTTGTTCCCCATTTCCAAACAGTTAGTGTCATTATTTCAATCTTATCTTCAGCTGTTTGGCATAATCTGGTTGGTTGTCCTGAAACAGCCACACCCTAGTGAGAGAAGTCCCTGTTTCTGAGTCATTATCCTCTAAGATTTGCACACCCCATCAATCAAACTCTCATCCTGGCTGCTAAAATTGCAGGGACGAGGTTGTTAGAAAGGTGAGACTCAAATGGAATGGGTAATATTCTCAGGTGACAGCACAGTGTGGCACATTTCCTGCATGTAACCAAGCCGCGGACAAGCCAGACTAAACTATCCTCAATATGACAGGGAATGTTTCTATGTGTATATTCATAGAATCCCTACAGTGTGGAACAAGTCTGTTCAGCCCATTGAGTCCACACCAACCCTCTGAAGAACATCTCACCCAATCCCTGAGGCTCTGCACTTCCCATGACCAACCCAGCTAGCCTGAACATCCCTGGACACTATAGCATGGCCAGTCCACCCTAACCTGCACATCTTTGGACTGTGGGAGGAAACCAGAGCACACCCTTGCAGGTAAAGGGAGAACATTGAAACACCACACAGACAGTTGCCTGAGGTTGGACTTGAACCTGGGTCCCTGATACTGTGAGGCAGTAGCGCTAACCACTGAGTCACCATGCCACCCAAATTGTATGGGATTTGATTCAGATAGGGCGAGATCTGTTAATTAAACTGTTGTTCAACCGTGGGAAGGAGACATTATTGGGGAAAATGCCCAAACTGTCTTTCGATGATTTGGGATCTAAGACCATAAGACATAGGATTAGAAGCAGGCCAGTCAGCCCATCAAGTCTGATCCACTACTCAATAATGGCTAATTACTTAATTCTCAACTCCACTTTCCTGCCTTTTCCCTATAACCTTTGATGCACTTCCTGATTAAAAATCTGACCATCTCAGACCCGAATATACTTAATAATCCAGCCTCAATAGCCATCTACAGTAAAGAATTCCACAGATTCGCTACCCTCTGAGAGAAGAAATTCCTCATTATCTCTGTCTTAAATGGGCAACACCTTATTCTGACATCATGCCCTCTCAACTTAGACTTTCCCCAAAGGAGAAACAACCTTTCTGCATCAACACTGTCAAGCTCCCTAAGAATCTTGTATGTTTCAATAAAGTTGCCCCTCATTCTTCTAAATTCCAATGCATTCCAATGTAGGTCCAACCCACTCAACCTCTGCTCATTTCTTTGTTGGCTACACTTTCAAAAACCCTGAAAACCCATTCCCTCTCCTGCATTCTGACTGCAGTACATACTGTTGACATACATTGCAGTAAGCTGACTGAGACAGAATTTGTTGCCCATCATGAAATACCCTTGAGAAGGTGGTGATGAGCAGCCTGCTTGAATTACTGTAGTCTACATAGTGTATGTGCATACACAATGCCATTAGGGAGGGAATTCAAGGATTTTGACCCGGCGATAGCGAACGAAAGGCAATATATTTCCAAGTGAGGATGGTGAGTGACTTGGAGAGGAACCTTCTGGTGGAGTAGCTCCTTTTATCTGCTGCCCGTGACCTTCTGGATGGTAGAGATTGCAGGGTTTGGGATCTTGGTGAGTTGTTGCCTTGTGGATGGTACTCAGTGCTGCCACCATGCGCCGATGGTGGAGGGAGTGAATGTGAACAGTGGGAGCAAGTGGTAGCCTCCATGATCCTGGGACCTTTACAGCCATGAAAGAAAAAGGCAGCAATATTTTAGGAATGTCACCACCTCTAGATCACACGCCATATTGTGAATATTTGTGGGCACCACTTTACAAGAAGGATGTGAATGCATTGGAGAGAGTGCAGAAGTGGTTTGCAAGAATGGTTCCAGGGATGAAGAACTTCAATTATACGCACTGTTTAGAGTGGTGTCCTTAGAATCATAGAATCCCTACAGTGTGGAAGCAGGCCATTCGGCCCATCGAGTCCACACCAACCCTCCGATGAGCATCCCACCCAGACTCACCACCACCCTTTACCCTGCATTTCCCATGGCTAATCCACCTAATGCAGCACACATCTAACCCACATATCTTCAGACTCTTTGTGGAGAGGAAGACTGAGAGGAGGGAGCTGATAGAGATTTTAAAAATCAGGAGTGGGCTGCATAGACCAGATAGGGAGAAATGACTCCAGCTCATAAAAGGAACAAGAACAAGAGGGCACAGATTTAAAGTGATCTGGAAAAGGAACGAGGGTGGAGCAAGGAAAATCTTTTCCACACAGCGAGCAGTTAGTGTCTGGAATACACTGCCTGGAAATGTGGTGGGAGTGGATTCAACTGAGGCATTCAAGAGGGCATTGGATGCTTATTTAGATGGAAACAGCGAGCACGGGAAAAGGTAGGAGATTGGCACTGAGTAATGATGTTCATTTGATGAGCCAGCGCAGGCACAATGGGGTGAATGGCCTCCTTTTGCATTTTGGCAATTCCGAGATTCTATATTTCTGGTCAGAACAGAACTGTTCCTCCACCATCCTATGTGTCAACAACCTAGAACTCATTGCCTCACCTTATAATGGGAGCACTAACACCACAAATGCCAAAGCAGTTCAGGAAGATACACCATCGTACCCTTATTGTGATTGAGGTCAGACAATATTTGTGGGGTGCTTTGCCACCGACCTGCACCATTTCAACCACATACAATTAAATTCGGGAATCAGCAGACAATTGACACTGAATTAATTTCTGTGGAGTTTTTGTAAATGACAAAGCCTCCTTTTGCACTGTGTTAAACTCAAGACTTCAGGAAGCAGAGTGGACAGCACACACCTGTCTGCATCAATGGTGCTGAGGTGGAGATAGTCAAGAGCTTGGAGCTATTGTCCTTCTGACTACCCTGCTCAGCCCAGGTCACCACCACAAGCCGAGCAGGGACCATAGTGTGAAGAACAAAGAACAGGGCAACACAGGAACAGGCCCTTCCTCCTTACTATCTGTAGCTCCCCCAGTCTTTGTGTCACCCACAAACTTACTAATCTGGCCACCTACATTCTCCTCCAAATCATTGATATATATTACAAACAACAGGGTCCCAGCACTGACTCCTGCAAAGCACTACTGGTCACAGTGTCTGTGTCAATGGTCAAGAAAGCACACCAATGCCTCTATTTCCTCAGGAGCCTGAGGAAATTCGGCATATCTACAATGACTTTTACTAATTTTTATAGATGCACCAAAAAAGCAGCCTATCCAGATCCGTCACAGTTTGATACGGCACTGCTGTTCCCAAGACTGCAAGAAATTATAGAGAGCTGTCAATGCATCCCAATCCATCATGAAAACCAGCCTTACATCCAATGATTCCGCCCACTGCCTCAGGAAAGCAGCCAGCATAACCAAAACCCCCTCCACACTGGTTTTACTCTCTTCCACCCTCTTCTATCAAGTAGACAATACAAAAGTTTGAAAACACGTACCAACAGATTTAAGAACAGTTTCTTCCCCACTGTTATCAGACTTATGAACAGACCTCTCATATATTGAGTTGACCTTTTTCTGTACCTTCTCTGTAGCTGTAACACTACATTCTGCATTCTGTTCTATTACCCTGATGTACTTGCGTAAAGTATGATTTACCGAGTTAACATGAAAAACAATACTTTTCACTGTATCTCAGCACAAATGACAATAATAAGTCAAATCAAACCAAACCTCCAGTCAGAAAAACACCCTCCCACTGCTACTCTCTGTCTTCTATGACTAAGCTAATTCCGTATCCATCTTACCATCTCACTGCAGGTCCCATATGATCCCTTTTGTATCAGCCTGCCATGAGCAACCTTGTCAAAGGCCTTGCTAAAGTTCATGTAGACAACATCTACCATCATCAAGCATCATTTTTGTCACTCCCTGAAAAGCTCAATCAAACTTATGAAACCTGACCTTCCCCAAACAAAGGCATGCTGCCTTTTGCTAATAAGTCCATATTTTTCCAAATGCAAATAAATCATATCCCTAAGAATTCTGTCCATTAATTTCTCTGCCACTGATGTAAGGCTCACCAGCCTGTAATTTCACAGGTTATCCTTCCCACCCGTCTTAAACAAACAAACAACATTTGGCTATTCTCCAGGCCTCTGGGACTTCTCTTGTGACTAACGAGGTTACAACGATTTCGTACAAGGCCGCAGTAATTTCCTCACTTGCCTCCCTCAGCATTCTGGGATAGATCCCATCAGGTCCTGGGGTCTTGTCTACCTTAAAGTTTTCCAAAATACCCAACAACTCCTCCTTTTTGATATTAGCATGCTCCAGGATATCAAAATACTCCACCCTGAGACTCACCATCCACCATTTCCTTCTCCTTTGTGAATACCGAAGCAAAGTATTTGTTAAGGACCTCACTCACTTCCTCCAGCTCCGCGCATAAATATTGTGATAGTTAGCCTTCTTCCAATTTAGTATTTTCACCCGAGGACGACGCTTGTACTAATCCATAAATAACTTAAAACGTACAAAATTATGGTCATTGTTCCACATATTTAACTGTATTAACTTCCTATTCCTAGCCTCACTGGCACATGACAGAGGAAGTAAACCCGAGATTACAAACCTAGAGTTTCAACTTACTGCCTGATTCACTCTTCAGGCCCTCATATCTCTTTCTACCTATGTCGTTGATCCCAATATGGACCTCAACTTCTGGCTTCTCACCCACCGCCTTCAGAATACCCTGTACCTCAGAGACGTCTTAGACCCTGGCACCAGGGAGGCAACACACCCTACTAGAGAGCCACTAGTGGCCACAGCTCTGTGTCCCTAACTCTCAAATGCCCCATCAACACTGCCTGCCTACACTTCGACCCTCCCTGCTGGACAAGAGTGCCAGTCATGGTGCCACTGATCTGGCTGTTACTGCTGTTTTTTCCCCGGAGAGGCTATTCCGTCTGAACAGTATCCAAAATGGTCCTTATTTGAGGGGGGAGTGGCCAAAGGGGACTCCTGCACTGCCTGCCCATGCTTACCCATCTTCTCAGCAGTCCCACAGCTTTTCTCTGCCTGTGTCGCACCTTACTGTCTGTATGACCAACTCATTAGATGTGTTATCCACGATGTTCTCAGCCCCATGGATGCCCCACAGTGAGTCCATCCGCAGCTCCAGCTGCTCCATGCGGCAAATCAGGAGCTGCATCTGAACACACTTCCTGCATTTGGAGTTACGACGGAGACCGGGAGTGACCCTGATTTCCCACAGAAGGAGCAAGCCACAGGGGTCAGTTCTCCTGCCATCCTGAACTTTACCAACTAAATCAACCTTATCACCTACAGACAGGAATCCAGGAACTGATTACACAACCTAATCCACCCATCATCAAACTCAGGTCTCTCACTCCTGCTCTCTGTTCCCACAAGTCTGCCACAGCCAAAAGTAAGTACTTTATCCTCTACAGTGGTGAGACTAAGCATCGACGTGGAGACCGTTTCATACAGCATCTGCGCTCTGCTCGCAACAAACGACGACACCTTCCATTCGCGTACAATTTTAACTCCCTCTCCCACTTCCTAAGTGACATGTCCTTCCTAGGCCTCCCCCTGTGTAACAATGATGCCACCCATAAACTGGAGGAGCAGCACCTCATATTCCGCCTCGATGGCCTAAACACGGAATTCACCAGTTTTAAAATCTCCCCACCATCCCTGCCTCATCCCATGTCCAACTCTCCCTCTCATCCCTGCCTCTTTGACGTGACACAAATTGTCCATCTTCTCTCCCACCTATCCGCCCCTCTCACCAACATTCCCCAACCCCACCCCTCCTCTCTCTGTTTATTTCCTAGCTCTGCTCCTCCTCCCCCATTTCTGAAGAAGGGTCCCGACTCGAAACATCAACTTTCCTGTTCCTCTAATGTTGTCTGGCTTGCTGCGTGCCTCCAGCTCTACACTGTGTTATCTCTACTCTATCTCTCTCCAGACACTACTCACTGAGTCAGCAAACCTGGTTCTTGACCAACCAAGGCTAGATCACTTTTTGAGGCAAGTCTACAGCTAGATTCACCCCCACGTTCACTGTGACTGACCCCATTCCTCAGGTATTTATCCTGCTGTTCACCCCCTGGTTCACGCTGACTGACCCTACTCCTCAGGTATTTATCCTGCTGTTCACCCCCAGGTTCACGCTGACTGACCCTACTCCTCAGGTATTTATCCTGCTGTTCACCCCCATGTTCACCCTGACTAACCCTATTCCTCAGGTATTTATCCTGCTGTTCACCCCCAGGTTCACCCTGACTGCCCCCCGCTCCTCAGGTATTTATCCTGCTGTTCACCCCCAGGTTCACCCTGACTGACCCCACTCCTCAGGTATTTATCCTGCTGTTCACCCCCAGGTTCACCCTGACTGACCCCACTCCTCAGGTATTTATCCTGCTCCTGTTCACCCCCAGGTTGTCTGTCTTGCTGTCTCTGCTCGGACTGAGTTCCATCCAGGCCCCATTAAACACCAAAGTGTGTAACAACCAGAGACGAGTGCTTCTTAATCCTGCGTGTCGAATCTTCTTCAACAGATGATACTGTGAGGTGCCCATACTCACTGAGCAATCAGGGAAACTCAGCATGGAATCTCTTTGGCCATCTCTATGTTGCTGAAACAGTTACTTGCAGAGTCCCTCGCAGTGACGGCTGTGTCTGTGTGGCACAGCGGACACATCCCCTGCAGTGGCGGTGGTTCAGCCGCAGTCACTATATAAATGCAGATTCTTTCTCCCTAGAAAGTATAGAGACGGCCGATAAAATGAAAGGACTCATACAGTGTCAGATATCAAGGTAATAGCCAGCCATGTTTAATGCAATATGAAACTCTTGTGCACATAATCAGAGAAATAACAGAGCAAGAGCAATTCTGGGATAAAAGGTACTGCAGAAGCTGGAGAATCCGAGATAACAAGGTGTGGGGCTGGATGAACACAGCAGGTTAAGCAGCATCATAGGAGCAGGAAAGGTTGACGTTTCGGGCCTAGACCCTTCATCAGAAATGGGGGAGGGGAAGAGGGTTCTGAAATAAATAGGGAGAGAGGGGGAGGCGGATAGAGGATGGATAGAGGAGAGGATAGGTGGAGAGGAGGCAGACAAGTCAAAGAGGCGGGGAAATTCTGACTTTAGATTAAGGCCTCTTATTGCAGCCGCACCCAGCATCGAAATGAAGCATATCAGACCAGTGTTAGGAAAACACAAAGAGCAGGACAAGCAGAGAAATACAAATATCTCCAAAACCCAAACTATAAACTGGGTGAAAGGAAATGGTAGCCTCCTCCCAGACCGAGGGAACACTTTGTTCTGATTTAGGAAGGGTCACGTAGGTTAAGAGAGCTGCAAAGTTATCGCATAGAACGGACGAACATTTACGCATTAACTTGCAGGTCACTACCCTTCACTTGTTATAGATTCACAGGTTCAAAGACACTTAGACAAAGTGTGAAAACTCAACACAGTGTGTTCTGGTACCTTGCAGCCAGCTGAGCCAGGCCTGACCAGGAGAAATTACATCGAGTTCAAAGAAATGATTTATGAAATAAAAGGACCATGGGTTGTTGATTTGAAAGCCTGCAGCAGCCGAGAGAATCGGGTGAGATTATCACAGAATCACTGAAGCATTACAGCACAGAAGGAGGCCACTTGGCCCATTGTGTCTGCACTGGCCCTTCAAATGCCAGATGAAGCTGCAGATGCAGATACAAGTTACAACACTTGAAAGATTTTTGAATAAGTTCATGAATAGGAAGCATTTGAAGGGATACGGGCCAAGCACAGGCAGGGGGGATAGTTTAGTTTGGGAGCATGGTCAGCATGGACTGGCTGGACCGAAGGGTCTGTTTCCGTGCTGTATGACTCCATGACTCTATGACGCTATTCGGCCCATCACATTGAAAGACCTTTCAATGTCATCCATCCCCCACCCTGCTCTTTGCCCCCAATTTTCTAAAATTATTTCTGTCTTCAAGTGTTAATCCAACTCCATTTTGACAATTGCTAAAGAATTGTCTTCTAGATCAAGGCGATTCAGTTGTTAAAAGTAACCCTCCTCATCTCAGTTTCTCCCATCAGTTATGTTTAATCTGGCTATGGATCCTAATGCCGGTGGAAATACATTCCCCCTAATTATTCTATTAAAACCCTTGAAAGGTTGGATTACCCTCTACTAAGTCTAGCAAATACAAGGTGATAAAAAGCTTTTTCATACAGTAAGTGGAGACAACACAGTGTCGAGCTGGAGGAACACAGCAGACCGGGCAGCATCAGAGGAGCAGGAAAGTTGACGTTTCGGGTCGGGACCATTCTTCATCCGGCGAGTCATTAGAATTCACTCGTTGGAAGTGTGGAGAACACAGGTTCAGTCGAGGCTTTCAAGAGGGAATGGGATGATAGCTTAAATGGGGCAGCACAGTGACTCAGTGGTTAGCACTGCTGCCTCACAGTGCCAGGGACCCAGGTTTGATTCCACCCTCAGGCGACTATCTGTGTGGAGTTTGCAAATTCTCCCCGTGTCTGTGTGTGTTTCCTCTGCTCTGGGTGCTCTGATTTCCTCCCACGGTTCAAAGATGAGCAGGTTAGTTGGATTGGCCTTGCTAAATTGCCCATAGTGTTCAAGGACGTGTAGATTAGGTGGGTTATAGGGGAATGAGTGGGTGGGATGTGCTGAGGGCTGGTGTGGACTGGTTGGGCCTGTTTCCACACTGTGGGGATTCTAAGATTCTATGATAATTCAATTGCAGGGTTACAGGAAAAAGGCAGGAGAGTGCCACAATTGACCTCAATTTGCACTGAAATAGATCCGTGGTTCTGAGATCCCCTCTCTTCAGCTCTAAGAAGGAAAATCCCACCTTCTCTATTCTCTCCATATAACTGTATCCCCCAAAGATCTCCCTCTGCTTATTGCTCAAGGCTTTGAAATCTTACTTATGATGTGGTGTCCAGGCACAATATACCAGCTGCAGTCTTAGCAGTGTTTTATAAATATTTTGGATAGCTTCCTAGCTCTTAAATTCCATACCTCCAAGTATACACACTCCTTCGACAGAATATTCCAAGCTCATGACATCTACAACCCAGAAAAGGACAAGAACATCAGATACATGGGAACACCACCCCCTGCAAGCTCCCCTCCAAACCATACACCACCCTGACTTGGAAATATATCATCATTCATTCAGTATCACTGGGTTAAAATCTGGAATTCCCTCCTTAACAACATTATGCATCTACCAGCAGAATGTGGACTGCAGCAGTTCAAGAAGACAACCAGCTTCTCAAGGGCAACAGAAACGATGTACTGCCAGCTACGTCCACGTCCCCATGATTGGATAGAGAAAAGTTATGCTCAGGGGCTGCAGAGTTTCAAGAAGAAATGGGGCCACCATCTTCTATGGAGTAGTTAGGGCTGGATGGGCGATAAATATTGGTCCAGCTAGTGATGCACACCTCTCGTGAGTGAATTAAAAAAGCCAACAATATTGTAATCTTTAAAAGCCTTCTCAAAATATCCCAGTGTTTGTAAAGATTTATGTATGGCTCTCCCCAATTTACAAACGTCCGACTTACAAACACTTGTGCTCACGGACACAATCGCGTACAGGGGTGTAATATTCAAGATCCTGAAGACCAGCATTTCCTGTACTTACAAAAGGCTCCTTTTATAATGTCCTGACTTGATTGAGAATCGACTTGCGAATGGATTCTAGAATAGAACCCATTCACATCATGGGGGCTACATGCATGTGTGACCCAAAGTCTTTCTTCTTCTGTGCCATTTTTAATGTTTAATGTGAAGTGCAAACTATATTGTTTCGCCTCATTCTTCATTCCAAAACATAGCACTTCACACTCCTCTATACTAGATTGCATCTGTCATGCGTGTGACTATCTGACCAGTCCAATTCCCTCCTACTGTTAACCACATTGTCAAATCAGAGAATCCCTACAGTGTGGAAACAGGCCATTCAGCCCAACAAGTCCACACCAGCGTTCCTAACAGCATCCCACCCAGACCCATTGCCCTGCCCCTGCATTTCCCCATGTCCAACCCTCCTAACCTAAATACCCCCAGACACTATGAGCAATTTAGCATAGCCAATCCACTTACCCTGCACATCTTTGGACTGTTGGAGGAAACCGGAGCACCCAGAGGAAACCCTCACAGACACGGGGAGAACGTGCAAACTCCACACAGACAGCCACCCAAGGCTGGAATCGAACCTGGGTCCCTAGCTCTCTGAGGCAGCAGTGCTAACCACTGAGCCACCATGCTGCCCTAAATTATGTGCCATCTGTGTATTCTGAAGTTATCTCCAGAACGAGAGATCATCCTTTCAGGGTAAAGGGTGGCAGATTTAAAGCAGGTCAAAAATCATATGACACCAGGTTATAGTCCAACAGGTTTTATTTGAAAACACTAGCTTTCTGAGCTGAAGGTGAGATGAAGGAGCAACACTTCAAAAGCAGGTGTTTGCAAATAAACGTGTTGGACTATAACCTGGTATCATATGATTTTTGACCTTATTCACCCCAGTCCAACACCGGCACCGCCACATCATGATTTAAAGCAGAGTTGAGGAGAAACTGTTTCTTTCCAATGGCCATGAATCTGTGGAATTCATTACCACAGATTGTGGTGCATGCTGGGACATAGAGGAAATGTAAGGAGAAGATACACAGATTTTGAAATTGTAATGGGTTAAAAGGGTTATGGCGACTGGACAGGAAAGTGTGGAGCTGAGGCTGAGATGAGATCAGCCATGATCTTATTGAATGACCAGAGCAGGGTCAAGGAACTGAATTGCCTCCTCCTGCTCCTAGTTCTTATGTTCTTATATACCCAGGTCAGCAGATGGAATATAACATGGGAAAATGTTAGAGTAGGAGAATAGAAGAGTTGAATATTGTTTAAATGAGAAAAGACTGCAGAAAGCTCAGAACCAAGGATCTGGGAGTGCATTGGTTACAAAAAGCTAGCATCCAAGTTCAGCAGGCAAATAATGAAGGCAAATGAAATGGTGACCTTTATTGTAAAGAAAATGGAGTCTAAAAGAAAGGAGGTCTTGTTAAAATTATACAAGGCTCTAGTCAGACCACAGATGGAATGCTGTGAACAGTTTTTCCTTATCAAAGTAAAGATATAATGACATTGGAGGCATTCCAGAGAAGATTCACTAGGCTGATACCAGGCATGGAGGGGCTATCTTATGAGGAGAGGTTGAATAAATTCAGCTTGCCATCATTGGAGTTTAGAAGAATGAGAGATGACATTCATAAACATACAAGATTTTAGGGAATTTAACTGAGTAGATTCAGGGAGGTTTGCTCCCCTTGTGGGAGAGTCCAAGACGAGACGGCATCACCTCAGAATAAGACAAATGAGAGACAAGAGGAGGTTCTTCTCTCAGAAGGTAGTGAAATCCTTTACCGCAGAAGGCTGTCAAGGTGATTTTGTTAAGTACATTCTAGGCTCTGAGATAGACAGAGTTTTTAGTCAGTAGGGAATGAAGAGTTGTAGGGAAAAGGCAGAAGGTGGAATCAAGGATTAGCAGATTGACAGTGGAAGAGTGGGCTTGATGGGCTGAATGGCCTACTTCTGCAACCACATCTTATGGTCCTGTAATAAATGTCAAAAGAAGAGGTTCTCTTAAGTAGAGGGTGCACCCTATTGAATGCTGGCTCATGTCTACTGTTGTTGATTGACAAATTGCAACTGTGCAGCTTCAGTGAGGTTAAATAGCATTTTTAGTTGTCCACACAACGTGTCATTATGGAATGGAATGCAAATGAGCATTGACGGCAATACAGTTTCAATGTTTGACGCTGAATAAAAGGAATGAAGTAAATGAATATTTGTCAAAAGAAGTCAATGGGTGGAAACTTATAGGGTCTGAGTGATGTGGTGAGATTTGTGGCAGAATCAGGTGACAAATGCAGAGACCTGAGTTGGAATCAAAATCATCTCACTATCTTTTAGACCTTTCCTAAGCAACACGGTGAGATTCTCACTCAGCAGCAACTTGATGACAATTGAGAATCATTAACCGTCTTATTAGCAGCCCAGCTCTCCTCATTCATATTCAATGAGATACAACTCACCACTTGCTTGAGAAAGATGCAGTCATTCGGGGAGATGAAAGTGGGTTGCCCGGCTTATGCTGCAGGGGTAAACGTTGGAAGTGTCCCTAAGCAAGAGAGTCAGCAGCACAGAGGCCATGCAGGTCTAGTAACACTGGGGGCTGGGCTGGATGAGAGGAAGTGGCTCAGTGGTTAGCACTGCTGCCTCACAGCGCCAGGGACCTGGTTTCAATTCCACCCTTCAGCAACGGTCTGTATGAACTTTGCACATTCTCCCCGTGTCTGTGTGTGTTTCCTCTGCTCTGGGTGCTCTGGTTTCCTCCCACAGTTCAAAGATGAGCAGGTTAGGTGGATTGGCCATGCTAAATTGTCCATAGCATCCAGGGATGTGTAGGCTAGTTAGATTAGCCATGGGGAATTGCAGGAGTACAGGGTGGGTCTAGGTGGTATTGTCTTTGGAAGGCAGTGAGGTCTTGATGGGCTGAATGGCCTGTTTCCACATTGTAGGGATTGTACAAAGTGAGGGGCGATGATGCAGACAATAGAGAGCATGGCAGAGCAAACCCACGAGGAAGCAGAAACAGAGAAGCGTCACAGCCTGCAGTTTCCCCTCCAAGCCATTCACCATTGTGGCTTGGCAGTGTATTCCACCCCTTCACCATCATTGGGACAGGACAGCATTGTAGATGTGGAACAAGTGCAGAGATTGCTGGAGAAGCTTGGCAGCACCTGTGGAGAGAAAGGATCGGAGGTACAAATCCATCCTGCTTTGTTTGTTCTATTACAGCATTGTGGATGTGCTTGCATCAAATACACTGCAGTGATTCAAGAAGGCAGCTCACCACCACCTTCTCAAGGACAATCAGTGATGGGCAATAAATACTTGCCCAGCCTGCGATGCCCACATCTCCTGAATGAATGAGCTATAGAGTTATACAGCGCAGAAACAGGCCCTTCGGTCCAACCAGTCCATGCCAACTATAATCCAAACTAAACTAGTCCCACCTACCTATGTTTGGCCCATATCCCTCCAAATCTTTCCTATTCATGTACTTACCCAAATGCCTTTTAAATGCTGTAACTGTACTCGCATCTAACACTTCCTCAGGAAGTTCATTCCACAAACCACAGAATGAGTCAATAAAAAAAACGAGTTGAGTACAAGAGCAGAGATAAAGTGTGAGGTATCAGAGAGAAGATGTACCACTAATGCCAGTGAGTTTGACCTTCTTCCTACACTGCTGTGCATTTCTCCAGAGGATGGTAAACTTGGGCCAGGTTGGCATGGGTCTGGTGCCACAGCCTCCAAAGCTGGTCCTTGGAGGGAGAGGAAGACCTGATGGTGCGCAACCCATTGGCACGACATCCACGGTTTTTACAAATGGTCCAGGCACAAGAATGCCAGTGAATCCCTGAATATCAAGCTATTGGTGCGTGGCGAGATGGGATGTTAGTCAGATGTGAAAGACTCCTCGGGGCATGGTAAGTAATTGTTGAGGAGGGTTTGGTAAGATAAGATAAGAACACTCACTAGTCTTCAGGGTGAGAAGTTTGACGTGACTTGGGCATTGCCAAAAACAGTATCTTAGATCCTTTACAGCACAGAACAGGCCATTCAACCCCTCAAGGCCATACTGGCCCTCAAAGGCCATCTCATCCAGACCCACTCCTCTACCCTCTCCTTGTAACCCTGCATTTCCCCATGGCTGGTCCACCTAGCCCGCACACTACGGGCAATTTAGCATGGGCAATCCACCTAACCTGCACATCTTTGGACTGTGGGAGAAAAACAGAGCACCCGGATTCACCCACGCAGTCACAGGGAGAATGTGCAAACTCCACACAGACTGCCCCTTGAGGGTGGAATTGAACCCAGGTCCTGCAGTAGCAGTGCTAACCACTAAGTACCATGCCACTGTGATAAGAGCGCCCTGTAGGATTCAGCCCAATAAAAAGGCATGAGAGAAGCGTAAGTAAAGTTGATTAGAGTTGAGAGGAAGCTTTTATTCAGGAGCTAGGACATCGATAGAGGGCTGAACAGTCTCCTTTAGTACCTTATCTCATTGCATCCTCAGTCTTCCTGTGTATTGCACAACACCAAACGCTGTCTAAAATGGCTTGTAAATTCAGTCATGTTGCTGCTTGCTAAATAATAAATACTGCTTTTTCACTACTTAAAACAGCTTGGCTCTGAATCACCAACAGTTTGTTGGTCTCAAACCAAAGTGTTCTCTTCCAATAGTTGGGTGGCTTGAAAGTAGCTCGCAGTGGGCGGAGCCATCACCAAACGGTAAAATGAGGGAGATCATTTCTCTTAACCGAGTTTGCCCAGCCAGGAAAAAAATTGCTCCCTTTCTCATAGAATCTGACTGTTTCCTAAACAATTCTAAGGGCTTTTTTTGTTTAAAATACTTCCACTCTGTCCTGGCACTCGAATTTTAGTTGAAGAACTCTTTGATAAGTGGATCAGTGATGATGCACCCCTCATCTCAATCGTAAAACTATATAATGGTCGCATAATGAAAGTGTGAATATGCACAGAGTGTTTTCATAATGCTTTTACAAAAGCAGATGTTATTTACAGAAACCAACGGGGTGGCTCTGCCTTTCTGGTATTCAATCTTCCACTACGTCTTCCCTCCTTGGTGATACAACCAGCTAACTCTATTTTGCACATTTGATGGCCACATTTCAGTTCCGCCTCCAGCCTCACACTTCACAGTTATTTTTCAAACCCTTTGGACAGTTTCTGTGGACCTCCAGTTGGATGCATGTGCCCCAGCTTGAGTGACACTATTTTTCTTCCTTATTCATTCATAGGATGTAGGCATCGCCCACTAGGACAGCATTTATTGGCCATAGGGGATTAAGCCTTTCTGTGCTGTACCATTTCTATGTTTCTATTGCAGGGGAAGATGTAATTAGAAAGGGCATCTTGGGTGTCTTTGATTTGGCATGGACAAGATGGGCCGAATGGATCCCTTTTGCACTGTATCATTTCTACAGTTCTAAGAGTCTAACCACATGTAAGTCAGAAATTGCTGGAAAAGCTCAGCGGGTCTGGCAGGAAAGAAATCAGAGTTAATATTTTACCTGATCCAAAACATTAACTCTGATTTCTCGCCTGTCAAACCCACTGGGGCAATTTCTATTTTTGTTTCTGATTTATAGCATCCATAGTTCTTTGGTGTTATTTCACATGTAAGTCAGACCAGGTAAGGAGAGCAGTTTCCTTCCCAAAGAGTATCAGTGAATCAGATGGGTTGTCACAACAACTTCATGGTCATCATTAGACTCCCAACTGCAGACTTTTTTTATTTGAATTCAAATTCCAACATCTGCCCTGATGCGGTTTGAACACAAGTCACCAGAGCATTACCTGGGTCTCTGGATTACTAGCAATACCACCAACAGGCCATCACCTCCCGCTATTAATAGTCATTTGGTAGAACAGACCTTGAGTACTGTTAGGAAATAAAAAGGTAGTTTATTGGAAGTTTTCATCTTGCACTTATCAGAACAATTCACAAGAATACTGGAAGGGATAAGTAACACATCAGCTGTATGAGGGGAGTGTGTGGTTTGGTCGGCGAGTAAACTGACTGGATTTGTTTTCATTTTTATTATTTGTTCACAAGCTGTAGGCGTCGTCGGCATTTATTGGCCTTCCCTAATTGCTATGTTGGTGAACTCGATGTTCAAGTCAATCCCATGCAGACTATCTTTGTGTTGATATGCTGAAAAAGAAGACGCGCTTTCAGAATTTTTCATCTTGTGTTCATTGAGACAGATAGAGGTACAGCATGGAAAGAGACCCTTTGGTCCTACTCATCCATGCCGACCAGACATCCCAATCTGACCTAATCCCATTTGTCAGCATTTATCCCATATCCCTCTAACCCCTTCCTATTTCATAGAATCCTTACACTGTGGAAACAGGCCATTCAGCCCAACAAGTCAACACCACCCCTCCGAAGACCATCCCACCTTACCCTGCATTTCCCATGTCTAACCCAGCTAACCTAAACACCCCTGGACACTACAGGCAATTTAGTGTGGCCAATCCATCTACCGTGCACATCTCTGGACTGTGGGAGGAAACTGGCGCACCCCATACAGACATGGGGAGAATGTGCAAACTCCACACAGACAATTATCTGAAGGTGGAATTGAACCTGGGTCCCTGGCGCTGTGAGGCAGCAGTGCTAACCACTGAGCCATCATGTACTTACTCTGATGATGCAAGATGACTAAATTTGAAAGGGAACAACAAGTTATACGATGAGAAAAGGTGCTGATTAGCATGGCATGTCGACTCTGATTGGTCGAAGGTTTGCCATGGAAAATTTCTCTCAGGCGGTTGCTGGTATCTAAAACTAACTGCCTGAAAGGATGATAGTGGTAGAAACTCTCAAAACATTTGAGAAATATTAAGGTGAACACCAGAAACATTGTAGTGTACAAAATGATGGGCCAAACGCTGGAAAATGTGATTAGAATAGATAGATGCTTGATGACCAACACAGGCACGATGGACCAAAGGGCCTCTTTCCTTGCTGTTAGAAACTTTTTGAAGAATAATTTTGTTTTAACATGCTCCTGGTGCAATCTGCCAGAGCTTGGACAGGTACAACAGAAACTTGAAGAAAGGAATAGTTACCATGGCAACTCTCTTTTTGGTTCTAGGCTGAGGTTATGAACTCTCTGTGAAATATTCCGCTGAACGCCAACTGTATTGAGTACAATGTCACAATATCAAGACGGTATAAAGGAAGAGAACGAAGTCAGATATTTCTATCATTGTCAAGTCACTTCACAGAGAGGAGCACGACGCGTCTGGGAATAAATCAACCCCATCATTGACAGCCATGCGGTATTGCAGGGAGCGGAGACACAATGAGGATGAGAGATGCCATGGAAACCCTAAACAAAACAAAAACATGTGACCAGCTGCTGCATCTTTTGTAGCCTGGATGTCACCATGACAACAATACGGATGTGTTGATGTTCTCTACACTTCTCCCACCATCTCCTTGACATCGGAGTCTGACAGTGAAGGCCCTTGGCCAAGGATTCTGATTGAGAAGTTCCCGCGCTGTTTTCCCATTTGGAATGGTGACACAGTAACAATTTTTGGCTGTTTTCAATCCTAGTCATAGTGGCTGAAGAGAACATTTCATAGGGCTATAACACACCAAACCAGGCCATTCAGCCCATTCAATGTGAGCTGGTCTTCATGCTGCACCCAAATCTCCTCCCTTTTCTTCCTCAGCTAAATCTAAAATCCTGGCCCTTTATTCCTTTCTCCCTCAGACACTTTGTCTGGGTTCCCCCTAAAAGCATCTCCACTGTTCAGTTTAGCCATCTTCTGTGGTCATGACCCCATTATTTCTTTGGGTGAAGAAGTCTTTCTGAATTTCCTTGGTAACACATTTTTATGTCGAAGATCTCTACTTAAGGTCTTCCTCACTCTCCATCCATTCAAGTAAAAACTTTCAGAATTCTAAAGGTACCTATTAAGTTTCCCCCTCAGCCACCTCTTTTCAAGAGAAAAGAACCAGCCTTGTCAAACCTTTCCTGTACTGAAGTGTTTCTGGAATCCTGAATGTTTATCAAGTGCCACTAATTAGGACACATCTTTACAGACTAGTAGACACCACAGGGGCTGGAGTGCACCATCACTTGGATAATATTATTAATTTTGACAAGTTTCCATTATTCTACTGTGTACTCTACATCAAATCCAAGCATCCCAACTTGCGCCTTGCTCCTGAACATTACCACCTGCAATTCTCCTCCAAGCCACTCACCATCCTGATTTGTAAATATATCACCGTTCCTTCACGGTCGCTGGGTCAAAATCCTGGAATTGCCGCCCTAATGGCATTGTGGGTCTCCCTACAGCACAAGGACTGCAGCGGGTTAAGAAGGCAGCTCACCACCAACTTCTGCAGGGCCACTAGGGACAGACAATAAATCCAGCCCCGGGTGCCATGAATGAATTTTAAAAAAGCAGAGAGTCATATTCTATGAACTGTGACTTCATGCACTCACTTCCAGCCAGTGAATGGATACCAAGTGGGAAGGTTATTGACAGACAGATGCTGGTAGCTCAGTACAGTGCAATCTCCCTTATTGGATATGGCAGACAATGTTTAAGGAGGTAGTTTAAATTCCCTTAAGAGCACACCTTATTCTGAAGAAGTTTGGAAGAGAGGACGGTACGCCTTGGAGCAACTTTCTACCTTCTGGTGGCGGAGATCACCAGTGGAGGGTCCTTACTCTTGCTGTCAGAGATATGGAGTGGAGAGTGTTGCACACAGCAATCCCATGCAATAAGACTTTAAGTAATTTCACTGGCTGCTAGTCCACATGTAAATTTCATTGTCTGCAAGGAACAATATTTCATGGTTATGTTGCATATTTTTGTTTACAGTTTCTGTTTAGTTTCTTAAAGGGGCTGCTTTCGAAATTTTATTTTGCACTTCAGTCCTACTCTCCTAATCTGTTGACCATTTAATTTTGTTTCTCTAAGTCCTCCACCAGTGGCTGTTTTAACATTAAACGTTTTTGTTTTCTAATGAGTGGAAGAAAGGAGGGTTTAAATGCATCAGCCTTTCTTTTGTTACTATTCAGCCTCCTGGATGTACCAAGTTCAAAGGACTGAGGGTCGAAGAATCATACAGAATAGGAGGAGGCCATTCACCCGTCATATTTGTGATAGCTCTTAAAAAATGAGCTAATTAATGCCACTGCCCTGCTTTTTCCCCATGTCTCTATTTTTTATTCTCCTTTTGAAGGATATAACAAATTTTCTTTGAAAGTCGCTTTTGAATCTGCTTCCACCATCCTTTCAGGCAACGTATTCTAGTTCACAGCAATGCAACCTTCTGTGTAAAGGCTTTCAAAATTTATAGGGGAGCAAATTACTATAGATGCTGGAATCTGTACAGAAAACAAAAAGTGCTGGAAATCACAGTGGGTCAGGCAGCATCTGCGGAGAGAGAGAGCAACCTAACATTTTGAGTTTAGGTGACTCTTCATCAGAGCTGACGTGACATATGGAAGGGGCACCATTTATGCAACTGGGGTCTGTGTGTGTGTGTGTGTGTGTGTGTGTGTGTGTGTGTGTGTGTGTGT
>JAHRHZ010000081.1:13542395-13560891 GCA_024137785.1 Ginglymostoma cirratum
GTGTGTGTGTGTGTGTGTGTGTGTGTGTGTGTGTGTGTGTGTGTGTGGAGTGCTGGGGAGAGAGGCTGCTGACAGTTCAAAACAAGGGATCGGAATAAGGGAATGGCACAAAAATAGTGTGTCCGACTTCTAAACTGAAAAGAACAGACAGTGCCACTGAAGTGTGGTGGGGGGTGTGGTGGGGGAAGGGTGGAAGGGAGAGAGGACATGGTGACAGGGAGTACAACAAGTAAAGCTAAAAGAAAGGGAAGGAATGGGAGTGAGTTCACAATCTGAAGGTGTTGAACTCAAAATTAAGCCCAAAAGGTTGTGAAGTGCCTAGTCTGAAGATGAGAGGTGTTCTAGTTTATTTCCCAATATATATTGGAACCTGCTGATTCTCTGTCCTAACACTTTGAGGACAGTTCCAGGAAATGGTTCAGCAAAGGCCTATGAATCAATGAACCGTTGTGCAATTGGGTGTAATATGTGTTAATTTATGCTGCTTATGTTAACTTATGTATATTAATTTATTTTAGATATGTTAATTCATATTAATAGAACAGAGTGTTTGGGCAGTGTTCTCATCTTTCTCAGGCTTGTAGTTTGAGTGCACCCTTGGCGATTCCCTTTAACCAATTCAATTGGACCCTTACTACTACCTGAGAGCAACAATGTCAAATTACAGCAGATTTGCTGCTGTTCAACATTGTGGTTGCTTGCTGAGTCAAAGATGCTTCAGGATCCAAGTGTGAAGATGAGTCAGTTAAGATTTTCATTTGCTACCCAAAGCCAGACACTAGATAATTCAGCCATTCGAAACCATTAAGTACCTGAGGTTGTAGAGTTGCTGCGGATGATTTCTGTTACTTTTTTGCAAGGGTCTGAGTTAATATTTGACTTTCCAAAATAAGCACCACCCTTGGAGATGACGTCATGTGAACTGTAGGGGTGAGCCATGGAATCTTAGAGATATACAGCACAGAAACGCACCCTTTTTAAAGAAAGGTCACTCGACCTGAAACGTTACTCCGATTTCTCTCCATGAATGCTGCCAGACCCCCTGCTGACCTTTCCAGCAATTTCTGTTTTTGCTTCAATCCAACAAGACAATGCCGATTAGATATGATAAACTAATCCTCTGCGTGAAAAAGTTGCCCCTCAGGTCCTTTTTAAATCTTCCCCCCATCACCTTAAACCTATGCCCTCTAGTTTTGGACTCCCGTACACTCGGGGAGAGGCCTTGTCCATTCACCCTTCCCATGCCCCTCATGATTTGATAAACTTCTATAAGGTCATGCTGAATCTATGGAAGGCAGACTCAAGGCTCTGTCTTCCCAATAGTTATTGCTGTAATGTAGAGCCTGTCCGTCAGTGACCTCCAAAAGTCTATTTCTTTCTGGAATAAATTCAGCAACTCAGACTCCATCGCCTTCTGGGGTGGACAATAACACAGGTTTACCACCTTGTGGGTGAAAAAATGTATTCTTATTTCAGTCCAAAATGACCTACCGCACATCCTAAGACCATGACGCTTTTTTCTTGAACCCTCAACCAGCAGAAACATCATCTCTGCATCCGGTCATATCTGGGTTTTACATTCTAATCACCATTGAATACAGGTTCAAATGAACCAGTCTTCCCTCATACGTAGTTGCATTGTTGTTGGGAAGCAATAAATTATATCTTGCTTACTCTAGAAGTCTCTTCTCATTAGATCAGAAGCTGCCTACCCTGGCACACACTAGACCTTCACAAACAGAATTCTCACTCCTGAGTGGAAAAGTATACGTAGAATCTCTACAGGGCAGAAGGAGACCATTCAGCCCATCAAATCCCTCCAAAGAATATCCCACCCAGATGCACCACCTCTCCCGTAACCCTATAACCCCACATTTCCCACGGCTAATCCACCTAACCTACACATCCCTGGATACTATAGGCAATTTAACATAGCCAATCCACCTAACCTGCACATTTTTGGACTGTGGGAGGAAACTAGAGCACCTGGAGGAAACCCACCGAGGCACAGGGAAAATGTGCAAACTCCACACAGACAGTCACCCAAGGGTGGAATTGAACCTGGGTGTCTGGCGCTGTGAGTCAGCAGTGCTAACTACTGAGCCACTGTATCATGGACTACAATCTCATTTCAAAGCAGGAACGGGATCAACAACAAGAAGAGCCGTCAAGCCAAAGCCGGCAAGCGATTTCACTGGGCTCTGTATGTTCATAGCGGAACCTAAACAAAAAGCGGAATGTGCTGAGGCTAATGACATCGGAATGAGAATTTTTTTTTTTTGTCAATGAGACAGCGAACCGTGGCTATATTGACTTGGCAGAAACGTTTTCCACTGCTAACCAAACTGCAGATTCCACGAGCCAACAAACTTTGAGATCAGTCAAAAAAAATGGCAGCAATTGATCCATTACACCTCACTTTTTGTGGGGCTGGTCTAGCTCAGTTGGCTGGAAGGATGGTTTGCGAAGCAGTGTGATGCCAACAGCGAGGGTTCAATTCCTATCACTGACTGAGGTTACCATGAAGGACTCTTCTTCTCAATCTCTCCCATTGCCTCATGTTAAACCACTACCAGCTGTCTCTCTCTAATGAGAGAGCAGCCCTATGATCTGGTAAGACTATTAAGACTTGACCACACTAGATTTGAGGTAGCTGAATTGAGTCAAATTACAACACAACAATGGAGCAACCAACTATGATTCATTAGATGCTGAGGTGACCAGGAAGGGACAATCCAAGTACAATATCCCAGCCTTTCAAAGAAATGTTCTCAACAATCATCAGGCATTTCACATCAGACAGGAAGGAACCTTCACGTTGCACAATTAGGAAGTGAACAAAGAGTTTAATCTCTGAGGGTGAATGAGAAAGTCTAAATGGATCAACCATTCGAAGTAAGAAGTCTACCTACATCAGCACAGACCCACATCTGCTGAATCAGGGCAAAAATCTGCCAGCACAGATTGAAGCAGTGATGCACACAATTAAGTTGAGGCAAGCATTGTCTAAAGATTCAAGATACTATAAAGAAAAAAGGGATGACCCCTGCAATTAAAATAGATGAGTCTAAAGGTCTTTCTATTCAGAGGAGAACCCCAGACCATCAGGAACACAGTGCAAGACAACTGTGCTACTCAACAAACTATTAATGAGGCAAGATTTGCAGTTAAAGGTCATTAACAATCAAAAGTCACTCTTAGCAGACAACTCACAGCTGCCTAGTGAGAGTATTGACTACATGTCCAGAAATTAGCCAAGTATTCAATGTCAAAAGAGGCCACACTGGACGTCTTACATGGCTCTACCACATTTCTCACTACTGCCCACATCATTCAGACCCTGAAAAGATTCAACCCTCAGTCTTGTTTGTTCCACAAGACTCTTCACATTGGATTAGACATTTGCTACCCTTGTACACACCAGATCTCACAAGCCCCCAAAGGAGTCACACACTTAGAAAATACAGGTCGTCACACACTAGACAAATTCCATAAAATTAGGGAGGCTTCGATGGTGGGAGGCTCTTTATTATTCAAACATACCATGCAGATGTGAATGTTAAGGCCAGTATTCATTGCCCTTTGGTGATGGGCTTTCTTGAATCACTGCAGTGCATGTGGTTTTGAAACACCTCCAATGCTGTTAGGGAGGCAGTTTCAGAATTTTGACTCAGCAACTGCCTGCATTCCAGTCAAGTTGAGCAAAACTTGCAAGCGGTGGTGCTCCCCTGCCAGCAGCGAAGGGGATAATTAAGACGATGGAGAGCAAGAATTTGACTTATTAGGGTATGTGAGTGATCTCCCAAAAGTGGAAGAAGCAATCTTTCATGGAGGAAGATGGAAAAATAATTGTAGTAGTGCACTGGAACATATAAAAGACATACTCTGCTGATGCTTGTGACATGGTGTGATTCAGATCACACCCATTATTGCTATATAGCACACAAATATAAGAGCAAGAAGGGGGAAAGTAGAGATTAGTAAACACCCAAACTGACATGGCGCTGTGTGAGATTAGTGATGAGCACATTAATACATTTGTCTGCAGTTCCTCTGTGCACCCATTGTAATAAAGATTCCACTCCATTAAAGAAACTGTCTTTACTGAGACTATGACAGGAACTTCAAATGAGTGAGTTAATGCAAAATAAGAGAATCCAACCCACTGTGTAATAGCATTCGTTACTATTATCACACAGTCAGACTTCACCATAACTGCATCAAAAACAAAAATATAAACTTCAGTGAACTGCTATTACACAGTGGGTTGGATCTTATTACATTTGTCTCAAAAACCGCACTATCATTTTCCTGGGCATAAACAGCATATGTAATTTTCTCTTCCTCAAGAGAGTGTTGGCATGATGCTTGCAGAATATATTGCTGCTCAGAAGGCTCTGCCAGGCCACTGGAATCTAACTTGCTCCAAACTTTTGAATAAAAGCAAAATTCTAAAGATGCTGGAATCGGAAACAAAATGCAGGGGATCCTGGAGGAACTCAGCAAGAGAGAGAAACGCAGTCAACGTTTTGAGTCAACTTTGCCTTTGCTTCAGAAGGGTACATACTGTACCATCTCAGTTCGTTCATAAAAGGGCACTCCTGCTCCTCAGTCAAACTTAGTCCTTTCCCCTAGAGGTACCAGCCTATCTGTCTGGTTAGGTCTCAGTAGTGGATGCTGCTGTGACTACTAACATGCAATTCAATGGGTGGGTTTTGGAAGCCAGGAGTAGAGACAGAACGTGGAGCTGGGGAAGGAGATGATGTACATTTGGGGCAATATCCCCCAATGACTGTGCCTCTCCTTCCTCCTTTTACATCAACTTGGGTGTAAAATCTGCTTCCTCACTCTTGCCTGACTATAATGGAATTGGGGAATGGATTAGCTTTAATGAGAGTTCTTCAATAGGCCTAAGGGTGGGTCAGTTCAGTGCCTTACCTACACCCCATATTATTGGCACCAGGACAGGAATCATAGAACCCCTAAAGCATGGAACCAGCTTATTCAGCCCATCAAGTCCACACCAACACTCTGAAGATCATCCCACCCAAACCATTCTCCAACTCTATCCTTGACATCCTGCATTTCCCCAAGGATGATCCACCTAAACTGCACATCTTTGGAACGTGGGAGGAAATCAGAGCACTCTGACCCACATTTACACAGGGACAACTCCACACAAACAGTCACCTAAGGCTGGAATTGAACCTGGGTCCTGGGTGCTGTGAGGTAGCAGTGCTAACCACTGAGCCACTGTGTGGTCTGAGGATGGAATCACAGAGTTTAGCAGAAGACCCAGTCACCAGTAATGGAGCACAATGGGAGGACACTTCAAAAATACCTCAGCAGGTGAAAAGCACTTTGGGACTTTTTAGAATTGAGAAAGGTGCTATTTAAATACGAGCCTGTTCAGATACGGAAACCATTGCGCTGATACTGTGTTGAGATGCTTTGTTACTGGCGGAACACATCAATGATTAATCAGATTGGGTTTATAAGCATTCTTTAAAAATCAACATCTAACGGTGAGTTAATGAAGGTGGCTGGCTCATTGTAAGCCAACTTGGCAAGAAATGAAAAATGGAGTGGGTGACGGAGGCTCGATTGGTGCAGCTTGCTGCTCACAAAATTGGTTTAAACTTTGAATCTTGGGTTACAAAGCATAAAGAACAATTAGGAACATGTCTGTGGTAGCAACCACATGATTACTCACTCCTGTAACAAGGATTTCACGCACAGTTCAGTCAGTATAAATACTGGCACATTACTCACAAGCTTAGAAAGGGCCATGTGGTTCTGACAGGTGTTTATAACGCTTTTGTTTATTTCAAAGACGCCGGATAAAATATGCAAAGGGGAAGACATTTCCTGGGGAAAGGACAGAAGATTGGGCTGAAGTAAATAGTTCCTTAAAAGAGCTAGGACAGACAAATTGGGTTGAGTGGCCCATTCAGTCCTGGACTATTCTATAAACCTCATGCTGGCATGTTATTCTTTAAGATTCAGTTAAAATACTTTGGTCAAACAGCTCTATATCAAACAGATTGGGCACACAGCTTTTTGACTGTGAATCATAGTGTGGAAGCAGACCATTCAGCCCATCAACTCTACACTGGCTCACCAAAGAGCATCCTACCCATAGCCACACCATCCCCGTAACCCTGCATTTCCCACACCTAACACATCTAGCCTGCACACTATGGGCAGTGTCGCATGGCCGATCCACCCTAACCTGCGCACCGTTCGATTGTAGGAGGAAACCTACACAGACACGGGGAGAATGTGCAAACTCCACACAGACAGTCACCTGAGAGTGGTATCGAACCCAGGCTCCTGGCACGGTGAGGCAGCAATGCTAACCACTCAGCCAGTCCAACCAAGCAAGGTAGAGTACTAGCAATATTAAAAAGGTTGAAAGGAAAGTTCAACTGGAAAGCAATGATTTGATCATTTAAATTAGATTTCAGAAATCTTTATCATAAAAAAGAGTTGGATGATCAAAAGGAATTGAACATTCATTGAACCACCTTTGAAGGACTTAGCACAATTATCTCAGAGCCTGTCATTTCATTTATTGGTCAATATTTCCAAGTGAATAATATACAATTGGATACTACAATGGTCATTGCCTTCATTGCTCAGTCCTTTGAGTATAGGAGTAGGGACGTTATGTTGAGGTTCTACAGGACATTGGTGAGGCCTCTCCTGGAATACTGTATAGCCCAGTTATAGGAAGGATATTATCCAGCTGGAGAAGATTCAGAAGAGATTTAACAGGTTGTTGCCAGGTATGGAAGATTTGAGTCATAAGGAAAGGCTGGATAGATTGGGACTCTTTTCACCGCAGTGTTGAGAGGTGACCTGATAGAAGTTTATAAAATAACGGGAGGTATAGATATAGTTGATGGCAGTTGCCTTTTCTGTAAGATGGGGAATTTCAAGACGAGGGGGCATATTGTCAAGGTGAGAGGAGAGAGATTTTAAAAAGACAGGAGGCAAATGTTTTACACAGAGGATGGTTCACCTGTGGAATGAACTTCCTGATGAAGCGGTGGAGGTGGGTACAATTACAACATTTAAAAGACATTTGGATGAATATATGAATAGGAAATGTTTGGAGGTTTATGGGCCAGGAGCAGGCAGGTGCTACTAGTTTAGTTTGGGATTATGTTTGGCATGGACTGGTTGGACCAAAGGGACTGTTTCCGTACTGTATAACTCTATGACTAAATTTTTTAACTCAATCTAACTGTTGTTCATCAAGTCAACAAATAAGTTTGAAACTAACTATAATGCTTGGTCTCAGTATTTTACAATTGATTCATAGCAGAATTGCAAGATTAGCTACTGAATGACTGCAGCTACAGCAAATCTTAGTCCACACCTCTGCCCCAATAGAATCCATCCCACATTCGATCACCCAAGCGCAGGGGCAGGACATAAATGTACTTTTTCACGATTGGAAATGTTTTCACTGAGCTTTGAAATTTAACTAAAATTGAACAGATTCAACTATAAGTGAGGCTATTTGGCTGCCAAATCCCTGGCATGGTATGGAATGCACCCGGCTTTTACCTTTGTCCCTGCCTATCCAATCTTTCCTCAAAAACAACCCGATCATTCCAGGTATCAATCTACTAAACCTCGTCTGAACCAGCTCCAATGCATTTCCAGCCTTTCATGACCCCAGAATGCTTCAAAGTGATTCACAGCCAATTAGATTTTTTGTTTGAAGCTTAGTCATAGTTGTAATGTCAGGAATGTGGGAGCCAGTTTGTGCACAGTAAATTTCCAGACCACTTTCTGCTCTATACATATCTAAACCCAAATTGCTTCTTCCAATGCAGGTCTGAATTGTGTCTCTGCTTTACCCTCAAAGCTATGCAATATTAACTGTTCTGCAGGCATTTTACAGAGATTGCAAACTGAGATAATCTATTTTAACAACAGACAAGCAAAGTCCTGCGCATGCTGAAATAAGCGCAGAATGTGCTGGTGGAATTTAGCAGGTATAGCAGACTCAGTAGAGGGACAGCTAATGTGTTGAGTCAAACATAATATTTCTTCAGAACTTTAAGCCATTAACTAAGGATGCCCAAAGCTGTTCAGGGCATTTGAGATGTGGCCTCACCAGTGCCCTGCGTGACTGAAGAACGACATCTTTTCTTTTATGTTCAATTCCTCTCATAATAAAGGATAGTGTCCCATTAGCCTCTCGATTATGCTCTGTGCCTGTAGGCTATCTTTTAATGGCTCACACACTAGAATGCCTAAATTCTTCTGCAACATGGAATTCCACAGTCATTTTCCATTGATGTAACACTGTTTTTTCATTATTCTTGCCAAAGTTAACAACTTCACATTTTTTCCACATTATAGTCCAACTGCCAGATTTTTGTCCACTCACTTAGCAATATCGGTCAGTGAAATCGTTATGACTTGTGCACTGCATTCACAAATGACCATGAAAATATGTTTGAGGAGTAAATAATGAATGAATACTAGCTCTTTGTCAGATAGTACTGTGAGATCTTGTCTATTCATCTTAGAGGACAGACAGTTGACTGTGGCTAGCAAATAACAGCACCTCAATGTTACACTGATGACAATCCAGATGACACGGTCAGTTCCTGAAGAGGATCTAGAAGCTACAATTTCCGAGCTCAGTAACAAGGCTACATCTAACAAGCTTCACTGACATAAAGTAATAGACGTACTCAGCAGGTTAGACAACAGTTGCGTTTTCTCTTTTTTTTAATGTTTTGCCATATCATAGAGTCATAGAGCCATACAGCACAGAAACAGACCCTTCGGTTCAACCAGTCTATAAGCCCAAACTAAACTAGTCCCACCTGCCTGTGCTTGGCCCATATCCCTCCAAACCCTTCCTATTCATGCACTTATCCACATGTCTTTTAAATGTTCATCGACCCTCGGGAAGTTCATTCCACACATGAACCACTCTCTGTGTAAAAAAATGTTGTCTTTCATGTCCCTTTTAAATCTTCCTCTTATCACCTTAAAAATGTACCCCCTAGTTTTGAACAGCCCCACTGGAGGGAAAAAGATCCTTGTCATTCACCTTATCCTTGACGTTCATGATTTTATAAACCTCAATAAGGTCACCTCTTAGCTTTCCACACTCCAGCGGAAAAAAAAAATCCCAGTTTTTCCAGTCTATTTTCATATCTCAAACCCTTTATTTCCAGCAACATCCTGGTAAATCTCTTATGAACTCTCTTCAGTTTAATAATATCCTTCCTATAACAGGGCAACTAGAACTGCACACATATTCCAGAAGAGGCCTCACTAATGGCCTGTACAACCTCAACATGGCATCCCAACTATTCTCAAAGGTCTGCACAATGAAAGCAAGTGTGCTAAACGCCTTCTTAACCACCCTGGGAATCAAATTTCAAAGAATTATGTACTTAAACCCCAAGGTCTATCTGTTCTACAACACTACTCTGGGGTCCTACCATTAATCGTATAAGTCCTGCCCTTGTTTGTTTTACCAAAATGCGATACCTCACATTTATCCACATTAACCTCCATCTGCCACTGCCCAGCATGACCTAATTGAATAAGATCTCTCTGTAACTTAGATAACCTTCCTTGCTGTTGATTGTGCCACCAATTTTGGTGTCATCTGCAAACTTACTAACCATGCCTCCTATATTCTCATCCAAATCATTTATATAAATTACAAACAGTATTGGTTTTGATTGTTTGTTGATCTCTTAATTTTGTATTCAGATGGTTGCAGGTCAGCTATTCACACCTTATTTGGACATGTTTGCTTCTTTACTGTGCCCAATATCACTCTCTACATCTGTTCCACCAAGAAACTATTTTTTAATTAATCTCCCTTGACCTCCAACCTATCACAGCCCTCGTCTTTTGTTCTTCCTGCTCCCTGCCCTCATCCACTAGCCTAAAAAGTCTTACATTTCTTTCTTCAGTGCAGATGAAACATAGCAAATAGGAATACGCCTTTCAGCCCTCCGAGCCTGCTCCACCATTCAATATGATCATGGCCCATCATCCAACTCAGTCCCCTGTTCCTGCTTTCTCCCCATAGATTTGATCCGTACGTCCTTATCAATTATGTCTAACTCTTTCTAACATTCTAACATTTTGGCCTAAATTGCTTTCTGTGGCAGAGAATTCGACAGGCACATCATTCTATGGATGAAGAAATCTCCCCTGAACTCATTCCGAAATGGCCTATCCCATATCCTTAGACGGTGATCCTGGTCTAGAATACATGGTCATTGGGAACATCCTTCCTGCATTTACCTTGTCTAGTCAGTTAGAGCTTTATAGGTTTCTATGTGACACTCCTCATTCTTCTAAACCCCAATAGACGTAGTCCTACATTGACTTTTTCTGTATCCGTAGATATTGCCTGGACCTGCTGAGTATTTCCAGCAATATCTTTCCGTGTTTTTATTTCTGTTTCCCAGCATCCTCAGCATTTTGCTTTCAGGCAAAAACATGCAACGAAAAGAGACTTAGCACTTTAACAACTTTTCCAATTAAATCTTCAACTTCATAAAAGCCCTTAATTCTCCACAAAACAAACTCACATGAAAATACATTGTCTATTCTTTTGTGCAGGAGATTGTAATTGTATCACACTTGCAAATAGGAAATATTTAGGCAAGGCATTAAATATAAGGCTATGTCAATGCTGTGTAAGGCATTAGTTAGGCCACTGCTGGACTACTGTGTGCAGTTTGGGTCACCACACTATAGGAAGGATGTGATTGCACTAGAGAGAATGTAGAAGAGGTTCACCAGGATGTTGCCAGGGTTGGAGTAAGTCAGCTATGAAGAGAGACTAGACAGACTGGAGTTGTTTTCCTCAGAGTAGAGAAAGCTGAAGGTGAGGAGGGCAGACTTGATTAGGTGTGCAAAGTTATGAGGGGCATAGATTGGGAGAAACCTTTCTTCTTTGTAGAGGGTTCAATAACCAGAGGTATAGCTTTAAGGTGAGGAGCAAAAGGTTTAGAGGGGATTTGAGGAACAAATTTTCACCTAGAAGATGGTGGGCATCTAGAATTCACTGCCTGAAAGGGTGGTAGAGGCAGAAAACCTCAATTCATTTAAGAAGCATTTAGGTAAACACTTGAAACACCAGAGCTAAAATAATAGGGCCAAGTGCTGGAAAGTAAGTTTGGAATAGATAAATGCCTGATGACCAAAGCTCACACAATCAGTTAAACAGTCCTTTTTCCAGTACTGTAAAAACTTAATAAGCCTGCGTGATGATATAGTGATAATGTCACTGGGCTAGTAATCCAGAGCCTCCAATCTAACATTCTGGTGACATGGATTCGAATCCTGCCATGGCAGATGGGAAATCAAATTCAAGATCTGGAGTAAAAAACTAACTTAAGGCCAGCAATAGTCATCAAAAACCCTCATTGTTGGTTGAGTCTTAACAGCCATCTGGGCAATTGGAGATGGCTGATAAATGTTGATTTAGCCAATTAGACCCAAGTACCATGACTCAATTTTTAAAAATTCCTATGGTACTTTACCAGAGTTTAATAGAACAAACATTGGACATCGAGTATTCACAGAAGGCATTAAGCCAAGCCAACAACATTTGGTTAAAGATGTAAATTTTATACAGCACCTTGGAGAGGAATGAGAAGTGGAGATTTTAGAGAGGATAGTCTGTGGTCTGGGTCACCAGTATTATGGGCAAAGGTAATGAGGGATATATAAAATAGGCAGCACGGTGGGTCAGCAGTTAGTGCTAATGCCTCACAGGACCACAGATCAAGGTTCAATTCCAGCTTGGGCCACCGTCTGTGTGGAGCTTGCCTATTCTTCCTGTTTCTACCAGGTGCTCAGGTTTCCTCCCACAGTCCAAAGATGTGCAGGGTAGGGGGATTGGCCATGCTAAATTGCCCATAGTATCCAGGGATGTGCAGGCAAAGTGGATTGACCATGGGGAAATGCGGGTTACAGTAGTAAGGAGGGGAGGGGGTCTGGGTGGGATGCTCTTCAGAGGGTCAGTGCAAACTCAACAGGCCAAGTGGCCTCTTTCTGCACTGTAGGGGTTCTATGATATGTCAGCAGATTTCTCAGAATGTCATTAGCGTGGAGGAGATTTTTGCTGTTGTAAAGCACATGAAAGAATGAAGCCCCAAATGGTGTAATCTTATGCCTCTAGTAGGGAATTTATACCTGACCTGGCAAAGCTCATTCTAGCCCCCAAAACATATAAACTGATGTTGGTAATGTGGTATTGAAAGATTCAACAGACATTTCTTACAGTTTCAGGTAGATATTGTAGTCGCAAGCACTTCAGTGCCTGGGCTAATGCTAAGCTTTTCAGTTAAATACAGCCACATACTTTCATTTTCTAAAGAAGGGTCTAGGCCCGAAACGTCAGCCTTCCTGCTCCTCTGATGCTGCTTGGCCTGCTGTGTTCATCTAGCCCCACAGCTTGTTATCTCACATACTTTCATTAGCATGTTATGCATCACGTGGGCCCAGTTAAGTTGGCATTTGAGACATTCATACCCTTATACTATGATACACGATGATATCGTGATTGTGTCTCTTAAAAGTATACAGCATGCTAGCTATAAGGCAATACACAGCACACTTCTCTAAATACCATGACTGCATTCAACATGAAGCCTGTCTTATTTGGTAGGTCTCACTATTAACTAGTCCCAGCCCCTCCTAGAGCCATATTATCAAACCAGGATGCAAATCCAAGCTTCGTCTGACATGAGATAGAGCTTTTAAATGTCAGCTGTAGTATCTAAAATTTCTAGTCATTACTATTTCGACAACCTAGTCTCAGGGAGCATTCAATTTGCATAGTGTAAAGAGAAGCAAGATTATTTTCCATCAATTGCCCTGGAACAAAATTGGAAATTCTACTAAATTCTGCCACTGTGTTTCTCATTAAGAACTGTCACTCTTCCTGCATGACACAACTACTGATAAGGTATGTAGATTTGTCACTGGGTCAGAGGTTAGCTGCCTTGAAGGCCCAGATCATGTCATGCATACAGATAAGACGAATGCTTTCGATAATGTGACAGAATATTGAAACAGTTGCTGTGATAAAATTATAATATTTGAGCACATTGATCTCGTCAGGTATATATGACTGAGCTTCAGTTAGAGACTCAGGGATGGAGCATTGAATGCCATTTTCTTCAAATGCAAATCTAAGTCACAATTTCTCTTTGCAAAGTACAGTTTCCATACCGACATGTGCCGAAGATTTTTTTAACAGCATCAATATATCTTTTTAAAATCTAATAGCAGAGAGTTGAGAATGGAAACAAGGGCAGCACGGTAGCTCAGTGGTTAGGAGTGCTGCCCCACAGCGCCAGGGACCTGCATTTGATTCCAGCCTCGGGCGACTTTCTGTGTGGAGTTTGCACATTCTCCCCGTCTCTGTGTTTGTATCACTCTGGGTGCTCCGGTTTCCTCCCACAGTCCAAAGATGTGCAGGCTAGGTGGTTTGGCCATGGGAAATGCAGGGTTACTGGGATAGGGTAGGGGCTGAGTCTGGGTCTGGATGGGATGCTGTTCAAAGGGTTGGTGTGGACTTGATGGGCCAAATGGCCTGCTTCCACACTGTCAGGATTCTACGAAGCAGAAGAATGAACTAAACTAATGTAGATGAGCAACTAATCTGAATATTTCTTTATTCATGCAACCTGCTCCTTTCAAAGAAACTAGTCATTGTATCGTGAGCTTACAGACAATGAGAAGATTAGGGTATAATTTTGACATCCAGCAATACCAGACAAGTGTAATCGGTTTAACTACCCTGTTTTGCTGTTACCCTGGTTTTCAGGCCATTAAATGCAGTAGAAAGGAACATCAGGACAGATATATGCTTTATGGAAATTTACAGTGTTCAGCCAGAAAACTGAACGGCCAAGAGTTAATTTGTAGACACTCTTCAGGAGATGGTAAGGATTAATCAGGGAATTCTTTCAAGAGAAAAGAAAGACTTGCATTTACATAGCACCCTTCGTGACCAGAGGATCTCCCAAAACATCTCTCAGCCAACAAAATACTTTTTGAAGTGTTGTCATGGTTGCAATCTGGAAGAGACAAATTATTACACAACAAGCTTCTACAAACAGCAATGAGCCAACAAGCAGCATGTTTTTTTTCATACTGTTGAGAGCGGAATACATATTGGCCAGGACACCGAGACGTACTCCCCTGCCCTGTTTCGTGGGATCTTTTATAAGATTGAGCACCTGAAGAGAAAGAGTGACAGGGAAAGGCCCTAGATTGGGATGGTCTGAGTTGCTCTTGCAGAGGGACAGCATTGACACAATGGGCCAAATGGTGTCTTCCTGTGCCGTGACCATTCTAGCTGAGACAGCAGATGAAAAACAATACGACTTGTAAATGGCACAAGGTGGTCCCACCCAGCTTGTGTTTCCAAAATGGTGTTCCAGCATGCCCACTTTCATGCATTACTGGGTTTGCACCCCTTCCATTGGATTACTATTAAGATTCATGTGAGAATGATCTGCTGCCGTGGTGTAGGGTTTTGCCTCCAGTGCGGTTTTTGTACCCGATCTGGTGATGCCTATGCCAGCTCCTGCACCCTTAAGAAGGAGATGTGGGGAAATATGGTATTGAAAGATGCAACTGACCTTTTTTTTTGCAGCTTCAGGTAAATATTATAATCACAGATAATACAGTGCCTGGGCTAACACTAAGCTAATCAGTTATGATATTATTGGATCAGTTTAACTTCACAGCCAAAGATACCTTCAGCAGTGCTAATTTCCCTCAATAGCTGAAATAACCACACAGAAGCCAGGATGCTGTCACCCCAGTCATGCGTTATTTACTTGTGCACAATATATTGGCTATGATCAGTCAGCAAAGTGAGGAGATTCCGAATCCCCTGTTTATATATTATTTAAATATCATCCTAACAGCCATATTTATTTTTTATTAACCTATTTTTCCTAATCAACCTGTTCAGAGACATTATTACAGGTGGGACTTGATCCTGGGTCTCTCACTCCAGGGGTAGGGACACGACAACTGTGCTACGAGAACCGCCAATCCCCTGTTTATATCGGTCAACCAGGGCTTCCTGTTTGGCCCAAGTTAACAACCCCAATCAATGATATCAAAGTCAATGGATCCATCTGATTCCAATCACTTCAATATCCCAATGGGAATCACTTTGCTATCTCAGTGGGAATCATTTCACTATCCCAGTGGGGAATTAGCCCACATTGCTGCACTCAAATTCTGGTGGAGGACTTGAACCCAGTTCCTTCTGAAGTGATGGACCCAAGCACAGAGCCACAGTTGACACTTAAAATCTTGACTGGTTCCTCTCTCAAATAGACAACCAAAAAACTTTCACTCTCCAGTGCAAGAGAATCAGAGATGCTCCCTCTGACATCTAAGTAGAAGGCTGTGGTAGTGACAAAGGGTAGCTGGTTTTAATGTAACTCTGTAATTTCCAATTAAAGCAACAAGTCCCAGCTCTGCATTATTGTAAATCCGAATGTCACACACCACAGAAAACCAAATATAAACCTTTTATTCCAAACATTAATGAGATGCATACTTGTTACATTACATAAAAGAACTGTATATTTAATTTTGTAATCTTATAGTTCATTGCCACAGGCCTAGCAACTGGCTCAGGTTTCTGTAGAACATCACTGATGAAATTAATGTCGCGACTTTTTACGAACATGATAATTAAGAATACTACTTACACATTTCAAATTAATGATTTTTTTTCAAGAAGTGCTTGGTAAGAAACAGAGCTTCTAACTTAACGCTAATTAAAATTTGCAAACATATTTTCTCTCCAGGAAGTTGCGATATTTCTATTCACGTTTCCATGCGTGACCGCTGTGTAAAGAGTTAGTTATATCAGTAGCACAACAAGAGACTTTGACAATTTGTTGTTGATATATTGCTACATAAAACAAAGTTTCTTTGAGAGTGTTTTTTTCCCTTGAAAACTTAAAGAGAGTTCTCCTTCCTACGTCCCTGCGGTTCTTGGATTGTCAGTAAAAACAGGAAAACTGGATGTAATTTTTTTCTATTTATTTGTGGGATCTGGGCATCGCTGGCTGGCCAACATTTCTTGCCTATCCCTAGTTGCCCCTGAGAAGGTGGTGGTGAGCTGCCTTCTTGAACCGCTGCAGTCCCCCTGCTATGGATTGACCCATAATGCCATTAGAGAGGGAATTACAGGATTTTGTCCCAGCAACAGAGAAGGAACGGCAATATATTTCCAAGTTAGGATGGTGAGTGGCTTGGAGGGGAACTTGGAGGTGGTGGTGTTCCCATATGTCTGCTGCCCTTGGCCTTCTAGATGAAAGTGGTCATGGGTTTGGAAGGTGCTGTCTGAGGATCTTTGGTGAATTTCTGCAGTGCATCTTGTAGATAGTACATCTTGTAGATTTGACACTTAAAGAAATGCGAATGCAAAGGAAACTGAAAGAACTGTGGATGCTATTAATCAGAAACAAAAACAGAAATTGCTGGGAAAGCTCAGCAGGTCTGGAATCATCTGTGCAGAAAAATCAGTGTTAATGTTTCCGGTTGAGTGACCCTTCCTCAGAACCAACCAGCCTTCTTAGCAATATCCCAATAGGACGTGGAAACCATTTCTGAATAAATGTGCAGAACGTTATGATGACTTGAGCTCTGTTAGTTATGATATGTCAAAGAGATGAAGTCTATATGTTTGTATGTGTGATTGTGATTATGTACATACATGTACAGGTGGGTAATTTTGTATGCATTGTGTATTTGTTATAGTGTGCATTATTTTACATGTTTCTTGCATGTGTTATAACCCATGCCATTATTATATGTGTATTGTTTTATGCGATTTTGCGCGTGTGTTATTGCTTGTGCATGTGTTACTGTGCATATTCTGCGCTATTATATGTGTTTATGTTATTGGGCAGAGATTCTATGTCCCCTTGGTGATCTACAAGGCACAAGTGATGGAACACTCCCCACTTGCCTGATGGGTGCAGCTCCAACAAAACTCAAAAAGCTTGACACCATCCAGGACAAAGCAGCCCACTTGATTTGCACCACAACCACAAACATGCATTCCTTCCACCACCGACACTCAGTAGCAGCAGCGTCTACCATGTGCAAGATGCACTGCTGCAACACATCGAGGGTCCTCCAATCACACCTTCCTAACCCAACCACTACCATCTAGAAAGACAAGGGTGGCAGATATATGAGAACACAACCAACTGCAAGTTGCCCTCCAAACAACTCACCATTCTGCCTGGGAAATATACCACCGCTCCTTCAGTGTCGCTGTGTCAAAATCCTAGAATATCCTGCCTAAGGCACAGTGGGTCTACCTGCCAATGGATCTCAGTGGCTCAAGAAGAGGGCTCATTATCACTTTCTCATGTGCAAATGGGAATATGCAATAAATGCCGGCCCAGCCAGTAACACGCACTGGAATTAAAAAAAACAAAACTACTTGGCATGCTGTGTTTGTGAAAGATGACATATAAATGCAATTCTTCCTACCCATGAAAATACATTTAAACAAAGTAGATTCTTTAGTGATATGCTTTACCAGTTGGGTTGACATCTCAGTAATGCCATTTTAATGCTTCGGATGCCTAAAATCGTCTGACCAGCATGGTAAAGGCTTGATTAACCCATTGAACACATTTAAACCCCTTTGTTAAAATCAGAGCAAGTGGAGTACTGAGCAAATGTGGTAGGCTCTCACCCATTGTCGTTAGAGAATGCAATTACACTGGAGCAAATAAAGCAAGACATTGCAACCTTTGAACAATTAGTGACGCAGAAGATCATTTTACACATGGCAGCAAAAGAAAAATAATTCTAGAAATTTGTCAGAACTGCCATGTTGCTTCTAATTTACAATCGTGACAAATGCTACATTTTGCAATTTAAAATAAACTAACCTTCACCATTGAATTACTGGAGTTGGATATAAAAGTACAGAATGTTTGTTCTCTCTGAGAAACATATCCAGTTATTAAACAGTTCAGCATGTTCAGGGAACTCAGAGCAGTCAGGATTTTTCTGTTACCTTTTTTAACCCTTAACATACGGCTTTCCAGCCAATTACAAAAGAACTTTTTTTTCTATAGTTTGTTGTCTCATGGCCAAAAGAATATCAAGTAGCTGGCTCCCAAATTCTCAATTTAAAAAAAAACCAAAAGAACTGCGGATGCTGCAAAACGGAAACAAAAACAGAAATTGCTGGAAAGGCTCAGCAGGTCTGGCAGAATCAGAGGACAAAGTCAGAAGATCACCTGACGGAGGAGCAGTAACAATAAGACCATAAGACATAGGAGCAGAAATTAGGCCATTGGGCCCACCAGGTCTGCTCTGCCATTCAATCATGGCTGAAAGCTTTAGATTATAACATGGTGTTGTGTGACTTCTGACTTTGGCCATCCCAGTCAAACAGCAGCACTTCCACAGCATCTGTGGA
>JAHRHZ010000081.1:13565891-13625247 GCA_024137785.1 Ginglymostoma cirratum
GTTTAGGCCCGAAACGTCAAGTTTTCCTGCTCCTGTGATGCTGCTTGACCTGCTGTGTTCATCCAGCCCCATGCTTGTTATCTCCACTATCTGCTATGGCAGGATTTGAACCCAGGCCCACAGACTATCACCTGGGTCTTTGGATTGATAGTCTCGCAACAATATCACTACTATTGGCCATCACCTCCCTTTGGCTGTAGAGGCTATGGTTTGTCTTCCAGATCCCTATACCATGTAGAATGCACGTAAGTGGACATCAATTAAGGTTCAGGATTAGGGCCCCCTGATATGTTCTTCCAGCACAGTTATCCCACCAACAGACTATGAACAGCAATGCCTCTGTACCTTATCCCAAATGATCTATCAACATCCAAAACGAGAAAACTGGGAGGGAGAGCAAGACCGCATTTCTTGAAACACTGCAGTAGCTGACCTAATCTGAAAACTGATCATCCTGTTCAAAGCAGCACTGATGTAGAAGCTCATGGGTGATGAGCACAGCATTGTGAGTGAACTGAGAAGAAGGGAGCAAGCAGCTCAGGGAAACATGTGCCAAACCTTTTAGGGCGGCACAGTGGCTCAGTGATTAGCACAGTGCCAGGGACCCGGGTTCAATTACACCCTCGGACAACTGTATGTTTCGAGTTTGCATGTTCCCCCCGTGTCTGTGTGGGTTTCCTCCAGGTGTTCTGGTTTCCTCCCACAGTCCAAAGATGTGCAATTTGTGTGGATTGGCGAAATTGTTAAATTGCTTATAGTGTTCAGGAATGTGTGGATTAGGGGGGATGGGTCTGGATGGGCTGTTCTGAATGTTGGTGTAGTCTTGATGGGCTGAAGGGCCTGTTTCCACACTATAGAGAATTCTATGAACTTTTTGATCTTGTGCTGATCAGGACAAATGCAAGAATGCCCAATCTCAAATGACTGCAACAACTTATGCCGCAGGAGAAAAGGGTCCTGACTGGTCCACTTGGAATGACCAAGATGTCAACATGGAGGAAGAATCAGGGATTGTTAAATTTGGATGTATTCCCTGCATTGTAACATATGCCATTTGTTGCAAGCACAAATGAGCTAAATTGATGATCTTAAATCGGTTGTGTGTTTAGCTGTTAGTGCATTCAGGACTCTTCTTGAGATCCCTTTGAGTCCCCAATTAATTTCTCCATGGCAACACCTCGGCCAATCAGAGCCAACATGTCAACCAACCAGCATCCCTTTCTCCTGTAACATCGTTGTTTGAAATTTGGCATTCTTGCATTTATCCTGATAAGCGCAAGGTAGAAAGCTTCAACAAAATATCTCTTTTTTCAGTAATATTCAAACAGGAATGCCACCTATTTAAGAAAAATGAATCAGGTGAGGAGAATTTGCTTGTTTAATAAACTACGCAGTGTGATTCCTGAGCATCCCATCATCACCCACTGTGTTTTATCTGTTTTAGATATATAATCAGAATGTAATCTGTCATAAACCTCTCTTCAAAACAAGAACAATCAGTTCCTGTTGGGAAAATAACATTTAGTTTGAAATACAAGCACAGCATCTGTGGCAGAGTAAAGCAATCTTTCCTCCTTTATTTTGTTTGGGCCAACAATTTTGCTCACAAGGTGGAGGAGATCATTGCATTTTACGGCTAGAATGACTAAATAACCAGCATTGCTTGTAGGTCAGTTAGCCCTCTCGTCTCTGAGTCACAACATTGAAGGTTTAAGTCCTATCCAGGACTTTGAAGCCAACGACCATCAAAGCTGAGCAGCCAATGCATCTGTAACCTATCTCAAACTCACTGCTGCAATTACAATTCTTTAATTTTGATTAGATTTAATTTATTATTTTCACATGTATATGGGTACAGTGAAAAGTTTTGTTTTGCGTGCAGTACGAGCAGATCATACCATACAAAGTGCATCAGGGTAATAGAACAGAGTGAGGAATACAATGTGACAGCTGCACAGAAAGTGCACATCGAGCGAGATCAACATTAGATTTGAAATCTGAGAGGTTCGTTCAAAGTCTAGCAACAGCGGGGAAGAAATCGTTCTTGAATCAGTTGTGTGTTTAAGCTTTTGTATTTTCAGCCTAATGAAAGAGGGTGGAAGAGATTATAACTGAGATTATAACCCCGAGGGAGGGGGCATTGCTGGATCAGAATTAAGACAAAGTGCTGTCTTCCCCACTTCGCTGGAAATTAATCATGAGACAGAAAAAGAAGCATTCAGATTTCTGGTCAAATCTGGTTCGGCAGTGGCACCCTTCCTGTTGAACCAGCAAGCTGAGGATGTGACTTACCCAGAAGTGGTAACTGAGTGAATCTTTAATTATGTTGGCTGCTTTCCCGAGGCAGCAGGAAGTGTAGACAGAGTCAATGGGTGCAAGACTGGTTTGCATGATCGACGGGGGTATGTTCACAACTGTCTGTAGTTTCTTGTGATCTTGGGAAGAGCAGTTGCCATACCACGCTATGGTGCATCCAGATCGGATGCTTTCTTTGGTGCATCTATAAAAATTGGTAAGAGTTGTTGCAGACATGCCAAATTTCCTTAACCTCCTGAGGAAGAAGTGGACGTGAAACATGAACCCAGTTTCTCTCTCTACAGATGCTGCTAGACCTGTTGAGTTTCTCCAGTAGTGCCTGTGCTTGTCACAGACTTCCAGCATCCAGGGTATTTTGCTTTGAATTGGGGTTCCCCATTCAGATGTGGAAGTTCCTCTGACTATGGCAAGAGAAGGAGAGACAGACGTACAGAAAGAGATGCAATCTGAAAATAACTTCTTTATTGTTGCCGGGTGATGATCCTCCTTACTTTGATGTCACCATTACCAGTATAAAGACAAGATGAAGCTTTGAAAATATCGTGAACAATCTGACCTGCCTTTTCACCTTGGCTAAGGCTTCTCCGCACAGACGCATGGAGTGACAGTAATGCTGTAAGATCACAACTTTGAACGAGTTTAAATGCCATAAAATGATGCTGAGTGAATGATGGTGCCTTGCACTCCAGTCCTGCCTGGATTTCTTTCATTAGGCAGATCCATCTCTTTTATTTACTTTATGACTGGGATGACCTGTAACTTTGAAGTGCGGAAGATTTAAAGCAAGCTGGTCTTCCAAGATGCTGACAAAGTAAAGACAGAAAAGTTTTAAAAAGAGAACTGCAAGGGCTCCTTTGTAATTCTCTTCCCACACTTCTGATTTAAGGCAAATTATCGCAAGGTAAAAAGAAATGGCAGGCGTACTGAAAATCAGCGCTGCATAATGTCAAACATTAATGCCACCTCTCTGGGGACACAGGGAATGATTAAACAGTCAGTCCATGCACAAACCAGAACCACACAAAGAATCATCTTAATTTGTCTCATGGGAGCATCTTAACTCTGCTCCTTAAATCCATTTTTTTCAGTGTTGTTGTTGGCGTGTGAACATGTCACCTGTAAGAAGGTAGGAGTTAAAATGCCACCATGTGTATACTAAGTGTGAAGATCACAGAGAAGCACTGGGTACAGAGGATGTTTATCATAAACACACTTAGAAATTAAAATTCAGGTGCAATGTGATTAAATCTTCCTGAGTGCTGTTGGTCTGGAAAATAAAGTGCATGCAATACATTTCATGGTGTGAATTTTAATGGAATATCATGGAAAATTAAATAAATTGCTATCCCAGGAAATCAAATCCATTATTTGTCTCAAGGTTACGGCTTCTGGTACAAAAGCAGAACACTGCAGATGGTTTTACGGCTTCTCGTGTTGTTTGGTCTTCGTTTGAATCTCGATAAAGTGCGGGAATTGAGCCAAAATAGGGCTATTAACTTCTTCCAAAGATTTGACGCGGTCAGTTGCCTTTCAAATCGTAAGGTTCAGGGCTCGGAACCCACACTTGGGGTAAGTAAACCCCGAGGGAGGGGGCATTACTGGATCATAATTAAAACAAAGTGCTGTCTTCCCCATTTCGCTGGAAATTAGTCATGATACGGAAAAAGAAGCACTCAGATTTCAGGTCAAATCTGGGTGAGCAGTGGCACCCTTACTGTTGAACCAGCAAGCTGAGGGTGTGAGAGATAATAGGTACTGCAGATGCTGGAGAATCTGAGATAACAAGGTGTGGAGCTGGATGAACACAGCAGGCCAAGCAGCATCATAGGAGCAGGAAAGCTTGACGTTTCGGGCCTAGACCCTTCATCAGAAGTGGTAACTGAGGGAATGCTGCACTGGCTGAAGAGGCATTCTTTATGATGAGACTTTAAAACGGTATCACCTACCCCCTCAGGTGGATGTACAAGAACCCCTGCCACTATTTTGAAGATTAACAGAGCTGCTCGCTCCAGAATCCTGGTCTGCATCACTAAAATAGAATGTTTGATTGCTATTTGTGGGAGCTTGCTATGCACATATCGGCTGATGTGTTTCCAGTGTTATAATCATTATGATCACATTTTGAAAGTACCTCAAAATGTTGCAAGAGCTTTAGGATGTTCCGAGGAGCTTTCGAAATGCAAGTCTCGTTTCCCCACAAACAACATCCAAAATGAAGCACTGGAGATAACAAGAATGGGGCTGGATGAACACAGCAGGTCAAGCAGCATCATAGGAGCAGGAAAACTTGATGTTTCGGGCCTAAACCCTTCATCAGAAATGGGGGAGGGTCTGCCTCCTCTCCACCTATCCTCTCCTCTATCCATCCTCTATCCGCCTCCCCCTCTCTCCCTATTTATTTCAGAACCCTCTTCCCCTCCCCCATTTCTGATGAAGGGTTTAGGCCCGAAACGTCGAGTTTTCCTGCTCCTATGATGCTGTTTGACCTGCTGTGTTCATCCAGCCCCATGCTTGTTATCTCGGATTCTACAGCATCTGCAGTGCCTTTTATCTCTGATACAAAATGAAGCATTGACAGGTTGCTGGTGATTGTGTGATCTTACCATGTGCTAAGCATCAGCCCCATTGACACATCAACAGGAACTGCATCGCAATGTAATTCAAAGAATAGGAAGCCCTGGAGATGTATCTATGAGAAGTGATAGTCTGCTATGTAGATGCAAACTTTCATTGAATTTTTTTATTAGTTTTAATAAATTATGCTGGCCTTGTTTTCAATAACTTAGATAAGCTATAGATTTCCTTAAATTTTCATGTCCGTGTGCAGTGTATCATACTGAGTAAAGATCCATCAAAAAGCGATAGCAAAGAAGGCACATTTACAAGGAAATATTGTTACAAATGGCCAAAATCTGAAGACAGGATTCGAGCAGGGATTAAGAACCAGAAGTGATCTATGACCAACCAAATTACTGTGAGATCATACGAGAGAATCTCTGGGGATCTGTGACAAGAAGACTGCTGTGAACCTCACCAATGTGTGCTGTTTGTTGACAACTGCCTTTGGGAGTGCTCAGATGAAATGCAGCTCCTCTTGCAGGTAGCTCAAGAATCAAATCCATTGAGCGAAAGAATTGGAGAGCTTACATTGCAGAGATTGAGAAAAGACCAAGATTGCAACGCACATTAACAACAGACTAACAGTCAAGCAGAGCCATAATATTGTATACACGCAACACTCGGAGCCCTTTAAGGTGAACACTCAGAGAATGATAGAATCCCTATGGTGTTGAATCAGGCTATTTAGCCCATTAAGTCCACACCAACACTGTGAAGAGCATCTCACCCAACCCACCACTCCTACCATATAATCCTGCATTTCTGTTGGCTAATCCACCTAGCCTGGACACCATGGGGCAATTTAGTGTGGCCAATCCACCTAACCTACATATCTTTGGACTGTGGGAGGAAACCAGAGCACCCGGAGGAAACCCACGCAGACAAGGGGAGCATGGGCAAACTCCAGACAGACAGTCACTCAAGGCTGGAATTAAACGCTAGTCTCTGGTGCTGTGACGCAGCAGTGCTAACCATTGATCCATCATGCTGTCCTTTAATGCTCTTAAAGACCAAGTGCACATACAAAAGTAACCACTACATCGAGAATTTTTGATTCCATATGTTTTTCTATCATATATATGGAATGTTGTTCATCATTGGACAAGCCATCATCCATATTTTTGTTACCTATGGACCTGACTATTCCACTCTCCTTGCCTGCCTTTTGCTGATGTATCCATTGGACATTTGAGCTTATCCTACTGCCTTATGATCATTTGTACCATGTCCCAACCACTTATCAGCACGGTGCTCAGCTTCCCCCATTGGCTTCTGTTTTACAATGCCTCGCTGACTAAATTTTCATTCATGGTGTCAAATCTTTCCAAGGCTTGGTCCCTCATCGCAAAGCCTGTGCCTCGAATGCTACAGTACAGAGACAATGTTTTCAAGAAATAACTTTCAAGTGCTAGACTCATTTGCAACTTAATTTCTTAAGGGTAAAGTTGTTAAGTTCTTACTAGAGCATTGTGCTGCTAATTCATTCGAGTGAGAGAGGACTGGGGGTAGTTTAAACCAAGGGTCACCATGTCTCGGGTGAAGGAAGAGGTTGAGACGAAGGGAGCGGTTACCTTGATGGTAACCTTAGCCAGCACAGGAATTGACCCCACACTATTGGCATCAGTCTGTATCACAAAACAGATGTCCAGCCAGCTGAGCAAAAATCATAGAATCCCTACAGTGTGGAAGCAGGCCATTCAGCCCATTGAGTCACGCTGAAGAAAATCCCACCCAGATCCACTCCCATACTCTATCCCTGCAAGCCTGTATTTACCACAGCTAATCCACCCAACCTGCACATCCTTGGACATTATGGGCAATTTAGCATGGCCAATCCACCTAACCGGCACATCTTTGGACTGTGGGAAGAAACTGGAGCACCCAGAGGAAACCCACACAGACACAGGGAGAATGTGCAAATTCCCGTCACCCAAGGCTAGAATTGAGTCCAGGCCTCCAAGCCCTGTGAGGCAGCAGTGAGCAGTGCTAATCACTGAGCCACCATGCCACCACGCCCACTAAATGGACATTACTAAACAAGCTTCAGCACAATAATCTCCAACTACCCCCAAACATCCCCAGACCCTCAGTGCTACCAACAATGTAGTTATCTAATGTTTGCAAATTGCTGACAAAGCAATTCTGTCTTTCTAATTATCAAATTATGGGCAAAGGTATTTTACATTGCCATATTTTGAATTGAGGGAATTTGTTTACATTTGTGAAAACTTATTTTAACAGACAAAAGTGCAGACGAAGGCCCAGTCCCCACCAAGCTTGCTTCAACATTGAAGTGACCGGTGTTTCATGACCAACCCCAAACCCCTGCACCCACACCACCTCCCAAGGTGGACACCAAACAATTCTAAGGACCAGGAGAAAAAAAATTCCTCTCCTTTTCGGGCAACTGAAACCATCCAAAGTAGATCGCACTTAGCAACATCAGGACAATTGCCTTCAGTGTGATAAGATCTCTGCCCCAACCAATCACCAAGATGGCTTCCACACAGTTTCTAATTGCTGATTGGCTGACTACATGGTACCAGAAGACCTGGCCCTGCCAATCAAATGGTATGTGAGGAAAATACTCATTGCCTACAGTTTGCAGCAGGGATACAACTTAGTAGTTATAGCGATGACATTGCTGAGCTATGGTCAGGTCTCTGAGTTCAATGCATGCTAATCAACCTGTTCAAAAGTGGTATGACATATCTATGGAACAGGTGGAACTTGACCCAGACCCTTGGCTCCATAGTAGGGACATTACCACTGATTTTTTTTTTAATTCATTAATGCGATTAGGGCATCACTGGCTAGACCAGCATTTATTGCCCATCCTTAATGGAGTCAACCACATTGCTGTGAGTCTGGAGTCACATGTAGGCCAGACCAGGTAAGGATGGCAGTTTCCTTCCCTGAAGGACAATAGTGAAACTGATGGGTTTTTACAACAATCGACAGTGGGTTCATGATCATCATTAGATTCTTAATTCCAGATTTTTTTTAATTGATTTAAAATTCCATATCTGCCTTGGTGGGATTCAAATCCAGGTTCCCAGAACGTTTTCTGGGTCTCTGGATTAACAGTCCAGTGATAATACCACTGGGCCATCACCTCCCCTCCGTTAGAGTAATTACCATTACCTTAGATGTATCATTTGAGACTGAATATCTCATACTTGGGACTTGTTCAAAGTTGGTGTCTCTGAAAATCCCTTGGTTTCAAGATTTGGACTCTGTCAAGCTAGAGGCCAAATACACACTTGTTTTGGGTACAAGCTAATCCATCACTTTCACCATCATTAGAGAATGAATTAATCAAATTATACGAAATGGACAACACAGCCAAAGACCATGCTGTCTAACTAGAGCTGGTGGTATTGCTCCTTACAAGTCTCCTCAGATTCTGCTTCATGCAGTCTTATCAACATAAACTTCTAATCCTTTCTCCTGCATGAGCTCAACTAGATTCCCCTTAAATGCATCTCTGCCGTTTAACATAACCACTCCTTGTGATGACAGGTACAGCTCTCCATCCATTCTCTGGGGCAAAATGCTCTTCCTGAATTCCCATTTGGAGTTTTTCGAGGCTATTCCATACTTATGACCCGAGCTATCCAACTAGTCTCACTGTCCTGCTCTTTCCCACAGCCCTGCGAGTTATTCCTTTTCAAGTATGTATCCTATTTCCTCTGGAAACTTATCATTAAGTGGGTTCCCACCATCCTTTCGGTTAATGTATTCCATACGAACAACTCATTTTAAATAAAGTTAATTCTCCTTTTCTCTGCTCTGGCTCTTGTTCCAACTGATGTCTACTGGTTACTTTCCCCTCCTGACAGTGGAAACAGCTTGCACTGTGAAAACCCTTCTTAGCTTGAGCATGTTATCAAACTGTAGAATCCTTACAGTGTGGGAAAAGGCCATTCAGCCCATCAAACCTCTCAAGATCAGCCCATCCCAATCCTTGTTCCGTTCCCATCCCATCCCAGTAACCCTGCATTTTCTACAGCTAACCCACCTAGCCTGCACATTATAGGGCAATTTAACATGGCTAATCCACCTAACCTGCACATCTTTGGAGTGTGGGAGGAAACCCACACAGAGACATGTAAATTCCACACAGACAATGCCCAAGGCTGGGATTGAGCCCATGTCCTTGGGGCTGTGAGGTAGCAGTGCTATCCACTGAGCCACTATGCCATCCCTTAAACACCACTGTTTTAAGGAGAGCAATTTTAGTTTTTCCACTATCTCTGTGTCTGAGCAGATCAGGTCTTTCATTTTTGATTCATTTCTGGAAAATCTAATCTGCACGCCCTGGAAGGATTTCACGAAAAGAATTATGCCCAGGACTAAACACAAATACTCCCAGCTGGGACCGAACCAACTTCGACAGTTTTGACAAAAAAATCATTAATGATGTAAAATAAGAAATTTCTTTGCAATGTGCCCTGACCATCTGAGGCCTACTGAGCTACCTTCAAAGAAAGTGTTGTGTAAATATTTCTTATACATAATTTAGAACCAGGACTCCAATGAGGGACAGTACAGTTTTGATATCAAAAATACAATGAATTGATGCTATTAAACTTGCATAACTTCATTCAGAGCTCAGCTAACTATTTAGATATGTCAAATGTTAACAGCACCCTCATTCATATCTGTTAGCTTCATCATAAACTTTGTTGTATCTTGCTTTTGAAAGGATCATTTTTATTCATTCAAAGTATTTTCACAGTTCACAAGCAACATATGACATTTTAAATGCTGTCACCTGCTGAGCTGTAAATGTCAAAGAAACCTGTTTGAAACAGACTGGGGAACACTTAATGTGGGAAAAGTTTTCAAAACCATGGATGAATTCAGTTTGCATAGATACGAGAGAATGAAATGGTGTTAAATCAAACTACTGCATTTGGTAATACAGAACATAAATGTGCTGAAAAAAACATAGTACATTTGAGTGTATTGGAAGCTACATCGGTGATAAGAACATAAGAATCAGGAGCAGGAGTAGGCTATTCGGTCCCTTGAGCCTTCTCCACCATTCAACATGATCATGGCTGATCTCAGTTCAGCCTCAACTCCACTGTCCTGCCCGGTCTCCACAACAATTGAGGGCTTGAGTTATAAGGAGAGGCTGGAGAGGCTGGGACATTTTTCACTGGAGAGTAGGAGGTTGGGTGGTGACCTTATAGAGGGTTACAAAATCATGAGGGGCATAGATAAAGCAAGTAGCAGGTGTCTTTTCTCTCGGGTGGGGATTTCAAGAGTATGGGGCATATTTTTAAGATGAGAGAAGAAAGATTTTAAAAAGACACGAAGAGCAATTTTTATTTTTATACAGAGTGGTTCGTTTATGGACTGAACTTCCAGTGGAAGTGATGGATGCGGGTACAGCTACAAAAGACTTCTAGATAAATACGTGAGTAAAAAATGTTTGGAGGGATATGGGCCAAGTGCAGGCAGGTGGGACTGGTTTAGTTTGGGGTTACCAAAGGGTCTGTTTCTGTGCTGTCTGACTCTAAAACTCTATAACTCTTTAAACCGATGCTAATTAAATATCTATCTCCTCCTTAAATATACTCATTGTTCAGAAATCCCACAGACCGCAGACACAGAAGAAACATCCCCTGTATGTCTACTTTGTCAATCCCTTTAGATTCTGATATACCTCAATTAGATATCCCCACTCTTCTAAGCTTCAGAGAGTATGGGCCTAACCTGCTCAATCCCTCATCATAAGACATAGCCCTCAACTCTGAAATCAATTTAGTGAAATTCCTGTGAACTCTGCCCAATGCAACTATACCCCTTCTTAAGCCACCAAAATTATATGGAATACTCCAGGTGCAGTCTCACCAATGCCTTGTATATTTTTACATTCCATCCCCTTAGCAAGAAATGCCAAAATTACATTTGCCTTCCTTCTTAATTTATCAATGCACAATGTTCTGTTCTTTGCAGACGGAAAGGACATGCATGTGCAGCGTGCCCTGTTCTCATTCAACAAATGAAGTGATAGCCATATGCTGATTCATTTCACAGGGCAACCCATTAACCAAGTACTGCCAACCTGCCTTGTTCAAATGTTAAACAAAGCTCAGCAGTTAACTGTCAATCATCATTAACTGGTGTATTTTTCATGACAATACCTCAATCAGTGTCCACATGCCAATCAATCAGCACTCTTCTCACACACAATATCAATGTTAGTTTTCTCCTTGAATTGGTATGCTTGTGAATTGTCCTGATGACTGATAGACAAAATACTTTGACACAATCATTTTCATCAATAGTGCATTGTCTTTCCTTTGCTCTTATCTTTGAGTGATAAAGAGCAAACCTGTATTCAGAAGCAGGACCTTTGGAGACATTAAAACATTACAAAGTACTTCTCAGCCAGACACTTACGAGGTGTAGCCAAGATACACAGCAGTATTGTTCCATAAGCAACAATCCATTTTGTCAATAGTCTTGTGGGATAAGATGTAAACTCCAAGGCCCTGTCTTCTTGGGTGGAAGTAAAAGACCCATTTGAAGAAACACAGGGAACCTCTCCCCAGTCTCCTGCCCATTTCGTTTTAATTTCTTTCCTTGAGTTCAAATTTTGCCATCTACCATAGTGGATTTCAAACCCGGGTCCTGCTCCTCCGATGCTGCTTGGCCTGCTGTGATCATCCAGCTCTACACCTTGTATCCCCAGAACATTACCAGTTTTTGGACTGACAGTCCAGTGAAACTGACATTGGGTCATCATCTCCACCTCCGGCCATCTATAACCCCAATCACTAAATTAGCTCATCTGATCATCATCAGGGTGCTGTCTGTGGGATTTGTTAGCAGCCATATTTCCAATGGTAATTACAACGGCAATCACACCTCAGAAGTGACCTATTCTAAAGCACTTTGGGGCAGCCTATCTGTTCTGGAAGGTACTATATAAATGCAAGACCTTCTTTCTTTGTAAAAACCAAGAAAGAAACCTGGGTCGCATCAGAAATCCTACCTCCCCAGTCAGAGGGGAGACGGGCCCTCAGTTTAATACCTCATTGGAAATGTCAATCTGGATTGAGCACCCAACTTTCTAGATTAAGGCTTGAATCCACAGCCTTGGACTTAGAGACAGAAAAAAAGGTATTCTGAATCTGCAGTGAACCATGTCATCGAACAGTGCCAAAAATGAAAAGGTAATCAAGTTTTAATTTAAGTTTCTCATCATGGGCCGGTCATAGGCTCGGTTAAATCATCCACAATCATTGAATCGAGGTAGCTTTAGGAAATCTCTGTTGACCAACCTGGAACTTAACTATGGCCTTAGAAAATTGTCTGCCAACCTTCCCAATTAGACAAATGTGGAGTCACTGTCCGTTATTAACCGTGGCTCTATTAAAATTGACAAATGGATAAAGTTGGCCTGTTCTACATTACTACTTTGTTGCATATTTTGCTTTGCATTTGCCTCAGAGAAATGCAGAGATGACATTCATTTCTAAATGTACTGATGAACAAAGAACAAGAGTAGGCCACTCAACCCTTTGTGCCTGCCCTGCCTTTCAATAAGCAGAATAGGTTTTGCCTACAATGCATTTAAAAATATCTATAATCATAACAAAATATCTCCACTCATATTTATCTCATCCATAGCTTCCAATTTTCCTATGCTGTTTCTTCCCTTCAGCTGTGGTTATTATGAATGCCACCACCAATTGGAGCAATACACACTCAACAACACAGCATCCAAATGCAACATCACTGCCCAGAAATGCAGTTACAGTCAGAAAGATGGCAGTGCCAGGAACAAAATAAATGGTTTGAGGAACTGACTGGCTCTGCTGCCCATAACCCCAATTCCTTTTCTGCCCATACCCCAGATTGGAGCCAGGAGGGAGTGTGAGAGGAAGAAGTTGAGAAAGTAAGGGTGTTTGTTTCAGAAACTGACCTACTGGTTAAATAAAGATGGGGTAGGCTGTGCTTGGCATTAGTGTTGTTGTCACTGTGTGTGGAATATGGTGGCATCAGCAATGCATGCGCATATGTATCCTGCAGCAAGTGACCACCAGCTGACATCATTCATTGGCCCATACATCAGAAGCCATTTCATCAGCCATTGAGGTGCTTGAAGCAATCTCTTTTCTTTAGCTCTGAGACCACCCCCAGGCTTAAGCAATGAAGCACAGTGAATATGGATCAGTTGCCAGACTCCTACAATGGAACGCAGATCAAGTGAACTGCTAAACACCATACTGTCAAAAATAACCTGATACTCGGCACATCTGATTGCAAAGGATCATAATGTTCCTCACAGACATGTGGGTAAGTAATTCAAAATGCTGTTCATCCACATAACATAGCTTTTAGCATCTGCAAAGAATGCACAGCATAGAATCAGACCATTCAGTCCACTTACTCAATGCCAGTGTCAATGCTTCATACAAGATAGCTCCTACTACGCTCCACCTAATCCCATCAGCACATTCAGCCATATTTCTTCTCCTCATACATATTTTTAGTTACAACTTAAATTAATCCAAGCTGTTCACCTTAATTATTCCATGCAGCAGTTGTAGTGATTAGAACGAGGTGGACTTATAGAATATGAGTTACATATTTGGGGCTGTTAATCTGACTCAATCGGGGAGCCCGAGCTGACAGATATAAACAGGAGTGTCAGAGGTACTGCTCACTGTGAGAGCTGGCTCTGTGCTAACTGGACCAATGTCATGTACTGTGCACATGTAAATAAAGAGTGACTTGGTGATGGGACACTGGCCTTCATGGAGTTATTTCAGTAGCAAGTACCACACTTGTGCAAATCTTTGGGTAAAGTTATTATGAATTCTACCTTAGAATTGTTTAGTGGTTTTTGTATATTCACAGTTCCCTAGTCTTGGTGAGCCCCACAAGTGGCAGGACAAGTCAGGAGAGCAGTTAATGAAACATATGGTGTTCTTGGGTTTATTAATCCAGATTTGGAGTACAAGAGTGAGAAGATGACACTGAACATGTACAAGATACTTGTTAGACCTCAACTGGAGTATTGTGCACAGTTGTGGTTGCCATATTACAGAAAAGATGTCAACATATTGGAGAGATAATGCAGACGTGATTTATAAGAATGGTTCCAAGGATGTAAAAGTTCTGTTATGAGCATAGATTTGAGAAGTTGGGACTGTTGTCCTTGGAGAGAAGAGGGCTGAATGGAGATGTGTTGGAGGTTTTCAAAATCATAAGTGGCCGGATAGAGTAGATAGGGAGATAGAACAGTCCATGTTAATTAACAAGATGGATTTTATTTCATATTAGCACCCAGTTACAGGTTACATTGATATAATAGACACTGTTACATGAGGCTTTAAGAAAGATCTGGATATTAAACCTCACTCTTTAAAGACCCTGTGCTGTTATGCCCTCAAGCCCATATGATTTCATTGCAGTGGATAGTGGATAACTATGCTCAGTATTAATTCTTTTAGAGCCCTCTGCGCCACCTCAAAACACTTTCCAGACAATGTACTTTTTGAAGATTTATCACTAATCTGTGAAGGGAATGCAGCACTCAAAACGTGTTCAGCGAAGCCACACAAATAGCATTGTGATAAATGACCAGTTTTGATCCTTTGCGAAGTTGCGCTGGGGATAAAGGTTGACAAGGGCTAACACTCCAAGTCTTCAGTGAAAAAGTGAGGGGCCCAGGATGAAGAAAAAGAGAAAGAGAGAGAGAGATTCTGTGACAGAGGGAGATAGGCCCTGGGATAGAGAGAGACCCCAGAGTAGAAAGAGAGAGAGACCTGTTATGGACAGACCAGACTCACTCAAAATATTTTAAGAAAGCAGCCTAGATTCTAACGTTTTGTTATTTCAAAGACAAGTGAAAATTGCCATGTTCCAGAGAGAGAGAGAGAGAGAGACTCTGTGCCTCTCTGCCTTTTAACCTCTCTTAAAAAAAAAGCACAAAATAACCTCTTAAAGCCACAGCATCCTCACAAACCCCATGATAGAGACAGAGGGAGACAGAAACCTCAGGACAGAGTGAAAGAAAGACTCTGGGGTAGAGAGAGAGGAAGGGAGAGACTCAGGATAGATGGAGGGAGAGAGGGAGACCCCAAGATAGAGTGGGAGAGAGAGAGAGAGAGACACCCCAGGAGAGAGAGAAAGGGAGACTCTGGGATAGAGAGACAGACAGAGGGAGACACCCCATGATAGAGAGACGGGTTGAGAAAGACCCCAGGGTAGAGAGAAAGGGAGAGATAGAGAGACCCAAGGATAGAGAGAAAAGGAGAGAGATGAATTGAGAGAGACCCCAGAATAGAGAGAAAGGGAGAGGGACAGAGATCCAGGATAGAGAGAAAGAGAAAGAGCGACCCCAGGATACAGAGAAAACGGGACTCTGAGATCGAGAGAGAGGGAGAGAGATAGAGAGACCCAAGGATAAAGAGAAAGGGAGACTCTGGGATAGGGAGAGAGCGAGAAAGAAAGAACCCAGGATAGAGAGGGAGGGAGAGGGAGAGAGATGTTGGGATAAAACGAGGAGGGAGAGACCTGGGACAGAGCCAAAAGAGAGACAATGAGAAGTAAAGAACTATGGAAAATCAATCTGCCCAATTTGGATTGTTACAATAAAGATTCAAAATGGACTGAATGGCTTGCTTCTGTGCTGTGAACATTTATGATTATAACTGTGGGAAAAGGACAGAAGGAATAATATTAAATATAAATAAAGATGCATGATATACTTTAGCGATGCAAAATTGAGGTAAATGGGTTGAAATCGTGCTGTGCAATATTAATATCAAGCACAATATTTTCGTTAAAAAATATTCTCTACTCATCATTTTAATAAAGGTTATTTTAATGCTTTCATTTTATAAAATAAATGGGTTATGACTTTTCTACTTTAAACAGCAGACCAAGGAATTTGATATGAGCACATTTGTATGTTTGTGACGAATGTCAGCCAGTGTGATTTCAACGTAAAAATGTTCCTATTACAAAACACTGGCACTGGCATGAAATTAGATATTAATGTGTTCCACTCTCAAAGTGATTCTCGTAAATGGATTTACCATTGTCAGCGTGCTGAGCATTGAAAACATGAATAATTGAACATGCACGCATTTTTTAAAAATGTTTAATTAGTTGTAGATGAATTAGTGATGACTAGTGAGGGAAGAAATTAGCAATTCATGTAAAAGTCATATTTACCAAATAAAGTCCATCTTAAAGCATTGTTGCAGTTCAGTTAAACAGCTTATCAGGTTCGCATCCCAGGTTAATACTCATATAGAAAGCTATGACAACAGCCCTTCACACTTCTAGTTGATAGAGTGCTAAGTCACTTACTATGCTTACTCTGAGTTTGCATTATCCATTTAAAATGATTTGTCCTTCTTTAATCTCAAGGCTAGGGATGTTGTGTCTGGATAGGTTACTTTTCAAATGCTTATTGTTTCTCAAAGGGAACCACCGTCCTATCTCCTTGCTCAATCGCTAGTGGAAAAGCCTTCAGATGTCTCACTCCTATTCTCTGGATCCTCACAACTAAAACTCTCCACTTTTCAAACTTCTCCAAGACTATCTCTTCAAACCAGCATCTAGTCACCATTGTCAACTCTTGGTAAACTCTTTGTTTCCCTGGTCTTCGCTTCTTGTGCCCTAATGTTGCAGCCACAGCTACTGCCATTTGTTTCCTAAGAGCTAGAAAGCACCTCCTTGGAGAATTCAAACATTCCACACCCTTTCCATTCATGGCACGATCCAGCACATTGCAGCCCCACTTGACTGGTCTCATAAGATATGGCAACCATTTGAAATACTGTGATGAGTTAATTTTTGCAAACCAATTTATATAGTTAAACAATTTATCAATTTGCATATAGCACCACATTTGATGGAGGGATAATCAATACCGAACTGTATCATATTATTGAAGAACATTTAATAAAGTTAAAGAAAGACCAAATAATCTAGCAAATAACATTCAACACAGGGAATATATTTTGGCAAGAATAGAAAGGTCACTTATTACTTGGAAGGTACAAGTCTAGATAGGGTAATGCAGACAAGTGGCACTAGTTTAGTTTGGGAACATGGTCGACATGGACTAGCTGGGCCAAAGGGTCTGTTTCCATGTTGTATGTCTCTATGACTACAAACAGTCCTCCTTCTTGATCATAGTCTAAGCTACCAATACCACATGGGGAAAGATACCCTAATGATGTGCTTTGTACAAGACAGGTTCAATCTTCATGAAGAGGAAATAGGTTTATAAGACATTATTTCACATTTCATTATAGTAGAGATATGCGGTAGTCATTTGACAGACAACAGTCTCAATCTAAAAATAAGTTATCACTTTAACAACCTATTACTAAGAATAATCACTGAAGTGTCAGTAGAACATTTGGAGACAAGCCTGACCGACTCCTGGAAACAGTCCTTTACATGCTCGGGGCCAGAGTTTATCTTATGATGTTAGTTAAGCATTTAAGCTAGTAACAATCTTATACAACATTCAGAGCACACATTCAATACTGCAGACGTTCACACACTCTACCATCGATGCATAGTAGCATCTACCATCTACAAGATGTACTGCAACATGCCTGCTTTCTAACATCCATGTATGTGGAAATATTAAATTTGGTCCCTACATTCAAACCATGGTATGTATTGTGAGCAACTGGGGCCCAAGCACTAATCCTTCTGGGGTCCATAGCCTGTCAATGTGAGAATGGCCCATTATCTTTTTGACATTTTCCCACAATTCTAAGCATAGCTGTTGCACAAACACATTGTTCCTACCTTCTAATTTCACTTTTCCTATTGGCTGCTTTATTTCCTTCCTTGTTGAGCTAGCTGACACCTGTCTCCACTAGTTTAAACCTTTCCCATTAGCAAATCTCCTTGTAAAGAAATCATTCCCAACCCTGTTTAAGATGTACCTTGTCCAGCTTGTACAGGCCCGACTTACCCCAGAACGGGTTCCAATGTGTCAGAAATTTAATGCCTTCTTTCTTACACTAATTCTCATGTCCAATCAATCAATCCTCCTGTTCCTATACTCACTGAGGTGTGGCTCTGGGATAATCTTGAAGGCTCGTCTTTGAATTTCCTTCCTAACTCCCTGAAATTTGCCTTCGAGACTTAATCTATCTTCCTGTCTATGTCATTGGCGTCATTCTGGACCACAACATCTGGTTATTCACCATAACCCCAGAAAGATGTTCAGCAGCTGCTTCTTGACATCCTTCACCCTGGCACGAGAGAGAAGTGATGCACTAAGTTATGCATACTGCTGCAGAAATCCCAGTCTGATTTCCTGACTATGGAAGCACCTATTAATAAAGTTCTTCAATCTTCTTCCACCTATCCTACATACCTGGCTTACCCAAGGTGTTTTACCATATAGTGTGACAATACTGCAGTTTTAAGAAATGTATTTTGTCCTTGTTTTAATTTTATGAAGAAGAGTTGAGACAGAGGTGAGAACAGCCTGTTCTAAGCCAATAAAGTAAAGAGCTTGTGAGACCTTGGGCTTTTTTTTAAAGTTGGAACAATAGAAGCAGCCTGAATGGGTGGGGTCAAGCTCCCACTGAACCAGGATTTTAGTTTAACTTTCAGTCATTGGGGTTTTGAAGCTGCTATACATCTTTCCCTACTACAGCAAAATGTTTGCGTTCTCTCTCTCACACAGAGTTTTCTCTCAATGCTCTTTCCTCCTGTACTGGACAATTACCGTGTGAGACAATCTATTTTACTGAATTTACCTTTGCCAAGGGTGTGTTTATGGGATGGTACTATATTGGAACAGTTACTGTTTAGTAGTTAAATAATCTTTTATTCTGTTACATTTTCCAATAGAATTAAGTTATTCCAATTTCTTCTCTCTTTCGTTTGTATTTTTACTATAACGCAAGAGTAAAACGTATCTTGCTACAAGCTTTCAGTTCAACAAATCGAATTGCATCCAGAATACAACACCTTACGCTTTCCTTTAAAAATAACAAAAAGTTGGGGTATGGGCTATCTTCTTAATATATCTTGACAGAGTTTGGTCTGGTCTATAACAACAGATAATCAATCACTATTTGGAGTGTATTCATTGTTCTGTTATGTTATATAATTTGGTAACCAATCTATGCACAGAAAGATCCCATAAATAAAAAGGGATTGTTGCTCTGTTTAAATTGTTTCACAGGAAATGTACTGTTGAACGCATCCGCCCTTCTGCAAACACAGACATGTGACAGCTTATACCTACAGATGTGGCAAAACTGGAGAGTGTCATTTAGAAAAACACAACATGTCTGACAACACCGCAGCCCCTTGGCACTACCAAGGGGTGACAAGTTAGATTTCATCCTCAGGTCCAAATGTGGGACTCAAACCCATTACCTTCTAATTCATCAGGAAATGTTCTGGACGAAACTTGCCATCACCCACACTGACTAGTGTCTAAATAGGCAGGGCAAAACTATGTGCTGGCTTTGAAATAAAATCCCAACTATTTAAAGCAGCTCATGATATTGATCCTTTGCATATCATAGGAGTTGGTGCCCCAGACAGCAGAACTCCATCTTTATGCTGGGATTCTGTCTGACTGGGCAATATGCTAAATACACAGTTTAAAACATCACGGGAAGTGATGCAGTATCACATGATCTTGCTCTCTCTCACAGTTTTGAGGAAAGATGAAGCTGCAGTCGGAGTTATTTTTTTCCCTGAATGCAATTAATGTTTACCCTACCTCAGCAGAGTCTGTAACTATTCATTGGCAGCTTAATGAACATATGATCAAAGAACGAGAGTAGGTCACTCAGCCCTTCAAATCGACCTACCTCTGACTTAAAATTATCAAAATATTCTGCATCCAATGCCTTGTGAGGAAGGGAATTCCTAAGACTTACAACCTTCCCAAAGAAAAAGAAATTCCTCATCTCTATCATGAAGGATGTACACTACTATTCAAAGAGTAGTTCTTTGAATGGACTGGTCAATGTTCACTACAAACTGAAGATAACATGTTTCTATCTGTTATTTCTGATCCAGCATATCTACATATTGGTGAATGTACTTGGGAAAAGTAATTCATTGGAAGTTGGATGGGGCTAGGGGAGGGAATGGAGTGCCTTACAGTTTTACACCCTGTTAGAAGAATGAGAGGCCATCCTATTAACACATATAAAATCCTGAGGGGATGCAATAGGATGGATACTGAAAGGACATTTCCTATTCAGAGAGTGTAGTGACTGGAGCCAGGGCATGTGGATCTCATTGGCTATGAGATCCTTCAGTGTAGTTGTTAACCTGAGCCAATCAGGGTGCCCTGGCTGAGAGATATAAACAGTGGATTCAGAAGGCCTCCTCAGTCAAGGGACTGACATTGAGCTGACTGGTCAGAGCCCTGCGTGGAGTTGATGTGAGTTAGGCACTGTTTGTGACTCTGTGCTGCTGAAACAAAAGATAAACAGAAGATTTAGAGGGTCCCCTCACTCTAGGGACTGGCTGTGAACTGGATGGTCAGTGCCCTTGTTCTATGCACATGTAAATAATAAAATGACTTGGTGGTGTGTTACAGGCTTCTGTGCAGTTACTTCAGATAGAGACTTAGAGTTAAGGGATGCAGTTTAAAACTAAATTTTAGACTGCGATAAGAAATTTGTGAAATTTTCTGCCGCAGAGAGAAGTGGAGGCAAGGGCTATAAATATTGGTGAAACTGAGTTGGAGAGATTCTTGACCAACAAGGGAATCGAGGGTTACAGGGGTTGCAGGATAGCCTATCAAAGAGATGATATACATGTAAAAGATGGAGTGCAGCAGAGATTCATTTGGTTAATGCTGGAGGTGACAAGACTGCCCTATAAGGAAAAATTGGCTCGATGGAGCATGTATTCACCAGAGTTTGGAAGACTGCAGTTTTGATCTGACTGAAGCATGTAAAATTCATACAGGGCTGGACAGAGGAGTTTCAGGGAGGATCGTTTCCTGCTTGGTGAGTCCAGAACGAGGTGCAGAAGTAGGGTAGACCATTTAGGACTGAGATGAGGAAAAGTTTCTTCACTCAAACACTAATTAACTTGAGGAATTATCTCCACAGAAGGCTGTGAAGGTCAAGTCATTGAATATATTTAAGAAATAGTTTTGTTTCATTTTAACGGTGTTGAGAGGTATGGGGAGAAAGTGGAAGTATGTATTGAGATAGAGGATCAGCCTTGATCATATTGAATGGCAGAGCAGGCTTGAAGGGCCCTGCGGCCTACTGATGTTTCTTGTTCATGTTGAATCCCTACAGCACAGGCAGAGACCATTCAGCCCATCATGCCTGTACCAACTCTCCAAAGAGCATCCCAAACCCCATGACCCTACATTTACCATGGCTAATCCACCTAACCTGCACAACAGGGCAATTTAGCATGGCCAATCTAGCGTATCTTTGAGCTGCGGGAGAAAACCAGAGCACCCAGAGGAAACCCACACAGACACGGGGAGAATGTGCAAACTCCATACAGTCACCCAAGACTGGAATCAAACCCAGGTCCCTGGTGCTGTGAGGCAGCAGTGTTAACCACTGAGCCACTTTATGTTTGTTGCAAATAGTCACATTCCTTCATGAGATGTGAGTATTCATGGCTACACCAGCATTTATTACGTTGTGCCCATCAGATTTGTACCCAGGAATACTCCAGTGCACAGTTCCTTGGATAATAAGAGCAGGAACACTGATTGAATAGTCCTACTCTTAGCGCAAGACTGCGGGACCCAACTACCACAACCAAATACACCCCACTCTATGCCCATCCCTCAGACATGAGCTAGTTCACTGCAAAGAGTTAAATCTGGGGCCTCTTGCTTGCGCAGTGTAATCAACCAAATCATTGTTCCTGTCAAATCTGGGTGTGTCAGTGGAGTGCAGGTTAATGATAGGGCAAAGGTAGTGCTCACTTGGAATGTGAGAAGCCTTCTGGAATAAATCCAGAGATAATAAACAAATAATCTATAGGAGAGCTGGACTGGGATCATTACAGTTCCTCGGTTACATTAATGACCTCCCTAAGGCATGCTCGCATTCCCAAGTCTTTTTATAAACCAATGACACAATCCTAATGTGCTGTCACAAATCTGTTAAAATTGATCTCAAAAATGGATTAATTGGAGACTATAATCAAGGTTTCCCAGCAACTACTGAACAATCAACTCATTTTAAACATAAAACCGAATCAATGTCGATGGATTCTTCCCAAAAACTTGGCAAGGGATGCGAGGGTTGCTTCGTAAATCAGCACAAATAGCCTTAACCTTGGGAATGTTAGAGTACGCTACTGTATTTTGGGCACAGTTTAGACTCAAGACGTCCTTCAAAGGGTCCCGTTACCAACCTTGCTGACAAGATAATATGCAAAAAATAAATCTTTAAAATCCGACGGAGCCTGTCCTACACACAGAGAAGTTACAGAGGGCGAATGATGCTGGCCAACTTTTGGTGAGTCAGTGTGAGAAAGTGATCAGTTAAGACACCTACTATCAATCTATAAATATATTTTTAAAAATGCAAATTGAATGATTGGAAATTGCGAATAAAACAAATAGATTTCAATATTAAAGTGTTTCTATTCAACAGTATATGAATCTGGCTACTTTAAGTAATTGCTGCATAGTCCGAAGACATCATTGTTCTAATACATGTGACATTATGGATTTGCACAGTTAAGGACAAAGATTTTGGGGGAATGGGATAAATTGGATTAAGTTGAGTTAGGTCAAAGAGCCAGCACAGTATAATTGGATAATGAGCTCCTTCTCTCAGAGAAGCAAAATACAGTGGATGCTGGAAATCAGAAACAAAGGCAGAAATTGCTGGAGAAACTCAGCAGGTCCAGCAGTGGAGAGAGAAACAGAATTATAACGTTTCTTCAAAACTGAAAGAGATTGGAAAATGGTGGCATTTTTACTTTTCACAGAGGTAGAGTCGTCATTCTTTGATGTTTCACTCCAGCTGGAGCAGAGAAATAAGAGCTAAATTTACCATACTAGGGGCCAACACCTTTAAAAGGCAGTAAGAACTGTCGATGCTGGAGTCAGAGGTAACACAGTGTGGAGCTGGAGGAACACAACAGGCCAGGCAGCATCAGAAGAGCAGGAAAGCTCATGTTTCGGGTAGGGACCTTTCTTCAGAAATGGGGGAGGGGAAGGGGGCTCTGAAATAAACAGAGAGAGGAGGGGTGTGGTTGGGGAAGGTGGGTGGGATGGTGATAAGTGAGTCAGGTAGGCAGTGAATGGTCTCAATGTGGACTTTACTAGCTTCAAAATCTCCCCACCTCCTGTCTCATCCCATGACCAACCCTCCCTCTCATCCACACCTCCTTGACCTGACACAGCCTGTCCATCTTCTCTCTCACCTATCCGCCCCGCCCACCTCACTGACCAATCCCCGCCACTGCCTACCTGCACTCACCTATCACCATCCCACCTACCTTCCCCAGGCCCATACTTCCTCTCTGTATTTATTTCAGAGCTCCCTTCCCCCTACCCATTTCTGAAGAAGGGCCCCGACCCGAAACGTCAGCTTTCCTGCTCCTCTGATGATGCCTGGCCTGCTGTGTTCCTCCAGCTCAACACCGTGTTACGTTTAAAAGGTATTCCTTCCATTTTTTGTCAGCTGCCGTGTGTGAGTGTGTGTGTGTGAGTGTGTGTTTCTGTGTGTGTGTGTGTGTGTCTGTGTGTGTGTGTGTGTGTGTGTGTGTGTGTCTCTGTGTGTGTGTCTGTGTGTGTGTGTGTCTCTGTGTGTCTGTGTGTGTGTCTGTGTGTGTGTGTGTGTGTGTGTGTGTTTCTGTGTGTGTGTCTGTGTGTGTGTCTGTGTGTGTGTGTGTGTGTGTCTCTGTGTGTGTGTCTGTGTGTGTGTGTGTCTCTGTGTGTCTGTGTGTGTGTGTGTCTGTGTGTATGTGTGTCTGTGTGTGTGTCTGTGCGTGTGTCTGTGTGTGTGTGTGTGTGTGTGTGTGTGTGTGTTTCTGTGTGTGTGTCTGTGTGACAGTGTGCATGCGCGTGTGTATGTGTGGGATGAAGGCATACCTGGCTGTGTCTGTATTTATAAACTATCCCTAATTAACCCCAGTCAAGAGTCAACCACATTATTGTGGGTCTGGAGTCACTTCTAGACCAAGTCAGGTAAGACCTTGCCCTTCCCCCAGTGAATGCAACGGTTTCTTATGACAATAAACAGTGGTTAAACAGTCTCCCGTTTCCAGATTTCTTCTTTTAAATTGAATTCAAATTTCACCATACGTTGTAGTTCCTGGAACACTGGCCTAGGGTATCCGGATTGTTAGCTGGTGATAATAAGACTAGACTACCATGTGTCCTGACCTTTACAACACAGTTAGCAACGTGTAAAATGACTTCTTACCCCCCATGCCTCCCGCACCCCAGCATTGGGAAATCTCTCTTCCTTGGAAGAAGAGAGCAATCTAGAGTTTTTATAGCATAGGAGGAGGAGGCCATTCAGGTAATTGTGCCTCTTTGAAATACAGCAAGGTGATAGATCCCTGTGAGAGCATTGGTAAATACATTACGATTGCCTCACGGTGACTGTAGAGTACAAAAGGTTTCCTATTCTTTCATTGCCAAACATTAAGTCCAATGGATGTTAGGAAGGGTCAACTTGACCTTGACAAGGATGATCTTCTCCAGACTGGATGCTGTGAGTTGCTTTACAACACTGTGGATGCAGAACACAAAGAGAAGGAATGCCAGGATTACAAAGTAGAATTACATTCTGCCTCCATCACCATGTTTTGATGTATTTGCTCTTGGCAGCCTCAAAGTTATTTTCAGCTTTCTTCTTCACTCTCTCAGCACCTGACAGTTCTTACGTTGCATTAATTCCTAGACTTGCTGTGCTTGCAAGATCATGTTTTTTGCAGAGGTTAGAAGTGCGGAGTACATAGTTCTTTGAAAGTTGAGTCTCAGCTAGACAGGGTGCTAAAGAAGGCATTTGGCTTCATGAGGGGCACAGATAAAGTGAATAGCAAAGGGGTAAGGGAGTTGTAAACTAGAGGACATATTTTTAAGTGAGAGGAGAAAGATTTGAAAGGGATCTGAGGAGCAAGAGGATAAACACGGAGAATAAACCACCAGAGGAAGTGATACTTGCAAGCACAGTTACAACATTTAAAAGGCATTTGGATAGGTACATGAAAAGGCAAGGTATAGAGGGATTATGGGTCAATCGGGCTGGTTCAGTTTGGGAAACCTGGTTGGCATGGACGAGTTGGACCAAACGGTCTGTTTCTGTGCTATATAACTCTATGACTAGGATTCTAAATTTCTGAAAGCCGATCTTTAGCTGTTATCCATTGTGCCTCCTTTAGCTCTCAATGTTTCCGTCAGTGTCAAGGAGAATTCTCCCAGGGATGAGATCATGTTAAATGGCACAGCAGGCTCGAAGACCTGAATGGCCTATATGGATATTTTTGAGAAACGGGAATGGTCTCCTTTGGAGAAGAGAAAGTTGGGTGAGATTTGATGGAGGCATTCAAAATCGTGGGGGATCTGGACAGAGTGGACAAGGAGAAAAAGAAACCCCTATTGTCGGAATGATCAAGGACACAGATTTAAGGTGATTGGCAAAACAAGCAGTGGGAACAGAAGGAAAAGCTATCATAACATATAATGAGTGATTGGGATCTACAAGGCACTGCCAGAGAGTATGATAGAGGCGTGCCTCTTCTTGAGGTGCCTCTTCTTCAAGATGTTCAAGAGCAAATTGGAATGTTATCTGAAAAAGAAGAATCTGCAGGATTACAGGGAGAAGGGTGAGGAATGGCACTGGGTGCTTTTTCATTCTGAGATTCATAACAATCAAGAGAGGCTGAATGGCCTCCATTCACGTTTTAGTGTTTCTGTGATTCTGAGCATCAAAGAAATATCTTTCGGTTATTTAATCCTTATATTTTCTTGTCTTTTTTTCTCTTCCCCAGCTTCTCTAATTCTATTTCATCAAAGTTCTTTTCCATCAATTTTTCTAACCCGTGCCATAGGCTTTCAGTCTAAGGAAATTGACACACATTATCTCATTTGGCACCCTAGTGCAGTGCTGGATTGCTGCACTGTCTGAGGTGCTGTCTTTTAGACTGGAGAATAAAACTATGGCCTGTTCTCTCAGTAAAAGTTCACATAAGCTGTGGTGTTTTTTTTGGCCCTGTATCCCAGCCCGTGTTTACCCTTCAATCAGCATCAAAACAGATTCTCACACGGCTGATTGCTGGATCTTGCTGTAAACAAACTGGTTGCTAAATTTTCAATAGTATAATGGTTCTTACATTACAACGGGGGGTCAGGTCGCTGGATATCTGGTTTGTGATGCAGATATGGGTTCTCCTTCCCAAGCTTTCTCCTCACCTGATGACCCTTAGGTTAAACTACCACCAGTTACCTCTCTCTAATGGGAGAGCAGTCCTATCGTCTGATGAGATTACGGTGATTTGTACATTGTAACTGCACCCATACTTCTTAAACACTTCACTGGCTGCAGCAAGCTTTGGGGATGTCCTGAGGTGCTACACAAAAGTAACACTTCCTTTTTGGTGAAGGGCAAAGACATAGTATATCTTCTGTTACCCATGTCCTGAGGACAGATTTAAAATGTCGTTGCCAATATTAACCAGGGGATCCCTTTCCCTTGTCAAATTAGTTCAAATTAAGATGCAGGAATTGTTTTACTTTTCCTGAAACCCAGCCTGTTTTCAATTTTAAACTTGAACACCAGACACAGTCGTTTAATCATAATTAATGCAAGGTGCTCTTGGACAGATGTAAAACATTTTAACCAGAACCACGAAATCAATTAAGCTCTAATATAATTTTATGAAGCTTATGCTGTCTGTCATTATTTTGACTAATTAACAGCTAGGGCAAAGTAATATATTCAATTTCTCTTATTCCTGATTCATTGCAAGTCTAAGAAAAGTTTAATCTGGAGACTCAATATGAAGACTTGAATCAAAACGAAGATGCTACTGACAGAGCGACGCCTTCCTCCTTGCTGCCCTAGAGAGTCCACCCAGGTGGTGTGGTAGCTCAGTGGTTAGCGCAGCTGCCTCACAGAGCTGGGGACCCAGGTTCAATTCTGCCCTTGGGTGGCTGTCTATGTGCAACTTGCACATCCTCCCCATGTTTTCTCCTACACTCCAAAGATGTGCAGGCTAGGTGGGGTAGCTATGGGGAAATACAGGCATAAGGGTGGGATGCTCTTCAGGGGGTCTGTGTGGACCAAATGGCTTGCTTCCACACGTAGGGATTCTATGATAATTATGTGTTAGTGTGGAACTTCTAACCTCAATCTTTTCAGCAAGAGATAAGCATGCTATCAGCTAAGGCACAGCTGGCAGATGTACATGTGCAATTTTAAGCATCATCCTCTTCTTTTAGTCACTTCTCAATAAGATATATTCCCTTCATACAATCTCCTCAGGAAACTAGATGAATTGCCTAACTCTGTCACATCATCTAATTACATCCTTGAGGGCGGTCATTGAGAAGAGGCAAGCGATTTTTCTTTTTAATTGTTCATTTCATGTTATGTCTGCCCTTTGACCTGAAAGCAGTCAATAAGACCATATGAAAAAGGAACAGGAGTAAGCCGTTCAACCCCTTGAGCCCGTTTCACCTATCAGTAGGATCATGGCTGATCCAACATTCCTCCCTTCCACTTTCCTGCCCTCTCTCCATAACCGTTGATTCCCCAACTCCTCAAGAATCTATCTATCTCAGCTTTAAATATACACAGGATTCCAATGGTAAGTTGCAATTGCGAGCTCCAAAGTTGCAAACAAAGTTAATTTTAAATGGAATGCTTTTGTAGCTGTAAGTAAAGAGGACAAATCACTAAGTGCCTACTTTTCAACAATACTTGCGTTAGAGACTGTCAAACAAACCATGAAAATTGGTTGTGCAGTGGACAGTGAAGAAGGTTATCTCAGAGTACAATGGGATCTTGACCAGATTAGCCAAAGAGCTGAGGAGTGGCAGATGGAGTTTAATTTTGATAAATGTGAGGAATTACATTTGGTTGGGCAAATCAGGACTTATACACTTCATGGTAGAGCCCTAGGGCCGTTTCTGCGCTGTATAACTCGATGGCTCCATGATTCTTTCCCCAGGCTCTCTGTGGCAATGAGTTCCAAAGATTCAAAACCCTCAGAGAGAAGAAATCCCTCTCATCTCAGTCTTAAATTGGTGTCCCTTTATTCTGAGTCAATGTCGTCGGGTCCTAGAATCTCCCATGAGGGGAAACTTCATCTCAGCATTGACCCTGTCAAGCCACTTGGAAATCCTAAGTGTTTCAATGAGAATGCCTCTCATTCTTCTAAACTCCGGTGAGTAGAGTTCCAACCTGTTCAACCTTTGCTCATAAAACAATCCTCCCATACCAGAGATTGCCCTGTGTCGTAGTCCTCCAGGTCAAAGCCTAATTTTTAGTTACGCTTGGTGCTACTCCACTGAGTCAGGGTTGATCTCCTGACTTGCAAAATGAGAGATGTGCCAGGCATGAGGTTACAGATTTTGTTTAAATATAATACGGTATTACCTGATAGCACACAGCACCTTATGGATGCCTGGTTTTGAGCTGCTGGATATGTTTGTAGCCTGACCCATTTAGCACAGTGGTCGAGCCACACAACACAGTGGAAAATTATGAAAGCAAAATACTACAGATGTTGGAACTCTGAAACAAACTCAGAGAACGCTGGAGAAATTCAGCAGGTCTGGCAGCATCTGTGGAGACAGAAACGGAAGTAACTTTTCGAGTCCAATATGACTCTTTTTCAGAACTGGAATTTGTTGGAAAATGGTGGCTTTTATACTTTTGATCGAGATAAAAGAATCCTTTTCCGATGTTTGTCTCCACCTGGAGGAGAGACATGAGAGCTGGATTTACCATCCTGGGCGCCTACACCTTTAAAAGGTATTCCTTCCATTTATGATAAGCAGCCCCAGGTTGAGGTGCCTCTTCTTCGGACCTGTTAGCAATGGAAGGTATCCTCAGTGCGAAGATGGGACTTCATCTCCATCAAGCCTGTGCAATCACTGTCACTATAGATATTGTCATAGATCGCAGAGGTTGAGGTCAAGAAGACATTTCTGTCTGTTGATTCCTCATTCTCTGCCACAGACCCAGTCTAGCAGCTACATACTTTAGTACTTGGCCACTTTGGCCAGTAATTTAGCAAGATCTCTGGTTTAAACATTCCCTCGGCTGTACATAAAGAAAGATCAGCTCCATGTAAATTAGTAGGTGATGCAAGAACCACATGGTTTTCAATGGGTCAAAGTGGACTCCAGCCTTGTAAAGAAGGCACCAGGAGAGAGATTATCCCCCTACCATTGGCAAGAGAGGGGATAGCCTAGTGGTATTATCACTAGACTGTTAATCCAGCGACCCAGGCAATGACCATGGGTCCCAGGTTCAAATCCTGCCACAACAGATGGTGGCATTTGAATTCAATAAAAAGAAATCTGGAATTAAGAGCCTCATGATTCTTAGAGGGAGGGGGAAACATCTGGTTCACTAATGCTTTAAGGAAGGACACTGCTGGTCTGGCCTACATGTGGCTCCAGGCCCACAGCAAAGTGATTGACTCTTAACTGCCCTCTGGGCAATTAATGACAATGCTGTGACATATGAATGAATTTAAGCTGGTAATTAGGGACAATTTCACATGTGACACTTGTGGCAGGCTTTACCTTTCAGAATAAACCTTGCTCAAAAATCAGGAGATGTAATCTCACTTGTCCTTGCCAGTGTCCTGAAGCTGCATGTTCCAAAGTCTCTTGCAGATGGAAGGATGCCAATTACGAATGTAAAAAAAAATCTCCTTGAGGTGTTCTAATTGTACATCTCCACAGAGGATTGTTGGAGGAATAAGTTCCTCTATCCACAAAAACATGACCTAATTCTCTCTGAGGAATGACCTTCCTTTCCTGGCATTATCACAGGTCATATCCAAGATTGAGTCAGTCTGAATTTTGATAGACAAGGGAATCAAAAGTTATGGATGGGGAGATGGGGAGATGAGGGTTAGGGGAGGGAGCAGAAAAGGTGATGCAGATATGGGATGCAGAATCCAGAGTACTGATGAGTGGCAAATTGACCAGCTCCATATAGATGATCGGATGTGGGCATCACCAGCTGGACCAGCATCTATTGCCCATCCCTATTTACCCTTGAAAACGTGAGGATAAATTGCCTTTTTGAACCACTGCACTACACTTAGTGTGGGGCCAACTGTAATGTTGTTAGGAAGCGAGTTCCAGGACTTTGATCCAATAGCACCAAAGAAACTGAGATATAAGTCAAGATGGTGAGTGGCTCGGAGGGGAATTTGTATTTGGTGGTGTTCCCATGTGCCAGTTGCCTTTGTCCTTCTAAACGACAGAGACCATGGATTTAGGAGGTGTTGTCAAAGGAGCCTTGTGAATCATTGCATTGTATCTTGTGGATGGGACACATTGCTACCACTGTGCACCAAGGATGGAGGGAGAGCATTTTTAAGCTGCATGTGGCTGGAGCTACATTATCTTTGATAGTGTTGAGCTGCTTGAGCGTTGTTGGAGCTTCATTTATCCAAGCAAGTGGGAAATATTCCATCACAATCCAAATGGTAGACAGGCTTTGGAGAGTCAGGAGGTGAGTTACTCACTGCAGTATTCCTGCTTCTGTAGTCATGGTATTTATATGTTTCGTCTAGTTCAGTGTCTGATCAATGGTCACTTCCAGGATGTTGATATAGGTAATTCAGTGATGGTAGTACCATCAAACGTCAAGGGAAGATGGTTGTTGGAGTTGGGAATCATAGTCTAAGGGTATGAGGTAAGCAATTTCAGTCTGAGATGAGGAGAAATTTCTTGACCCAGAGAGCGGGAAGTTTGTAGAATTCTCTACCATAGAGGGGAGTTGAAGACAAACCATTGGATGTTTTCAAGAAGGAATTAGATATAGTTCTTGGAGTTAAAGGGCTCAAAGAGTATGCGGACAAAGCAGGAAGAGGGACTGAGTGAATAATCAGCCATGATCATATTGAATAGCAGACTAGGTTTGAAGGACCATATGGCTTACTCCTGCTCCTATTATCTATTCCTATGTTTTTATAGTCATTGCCTAGTGCACGTGATACAAATATTACTTTCCACTAATTAGCCCAAGCCTGAAGGTAGTCCAGGTTCTGCTGCATAGAGACACCTTTTTGCTGCAGTTGTTCACTCTCATCCTATGTCCCAGTTCTTTCTCAGTTACCTTTACATCATATTACATTGAAACTACAGGATAGAAAAAGGCCATTTGCCCCAATTGGTCCATCATGGTGTATCTGCTCCACATGAACCTCCACCCACCATATTGAACTCAAGTAGCATTTCCTTCCATTACACTCCTTTCTCTGCTACGTGCCTCCCTATCTTCCCCTTAAAAGCACATGCCATTTCCCACAACTGATCCATTTTGGAGCGAATGGTCTCTTCTCGCCACGTAATAAAGGTTCTCCTAATTCCTGATGAATATCCCTTCTTACATTGCAACAGTGACTGCACTTGAAAAGTAAAGCTCCTCAGGATCTCTTGGGTCCATGAAGGTCGCTATATAAATTGAATAATTAATTTCCTTTTAATGGTCCCTTCTCCAAGCCTGTGTTTTAATCCTCTCTTCTGTGCCATAATTTCAAAAATGATACCTGCTGTAGCATATACTTAATATCCCTTTTGCAAGAAAACATTTCTGCTAATTCCCTCTAAGAGTGTGTCGGTAACCCTTTGTTACTCCTGTACCAACTACTAGATATGATCTTTCATTACTTGTAAGTCAAACCCCTAATTTTCAACAATTCCTTAGATCCATTGCTCCCTTTAATCTTCTCTGTGTCATTGAGTACAGTTTGGCATTTTCAATCTTTCATCATTCACGTATCACCTCACCGAGTAATAATACAGTAAGTTCATGTCACACCTTCCCTACTCTCTGATGTTCCATGATGAAGTAACCAAAACTGAACACACACTGTTCCAACTGTGACCCAGTCAATGCAGAACATCAAAGATCTGACAAGACAAGGTTACAATTGAACATCAAGGTTTGCTGATGCTCATCAACCTCTTGTGTCTTGCTCAGTCACTTTGGCAAATACTCAGAATTCTGGCTTATAAATTTATAGTTGATTGATACTTATTGTTAGAGAGATGGAGAGTGCAGGATAGAGATTTACAGAGGGAGAGCTGGGGTGACTAATGGATATGAATTCTATTGGGTGTCCAACACATTGCCACTTCAGTGTTGCAAGTCCTGAGCAAAACGGCAAAGACAGTCAGTTATTCACAATTAGTCTTTCTGCTTTTCTTACACTGAATCTCCCAAACAATAGCAAGTTGACATAAATTATTTCCCCCTCTAGGCGTGGGCTGTGGCAATAAAAGCACAGGGCCTGTTAAACATAGTTGGGTTTTAGTAGCTATACATGTATTCTGCTCTGCAGCCATGAGCACTGCCACGGATCTCAGCGAGTCCAGAGTACCATGAATTGAGATTAGACTCTGTAACAGTGTAGGTATTCACTCAGCAGTGAAGGTAAAGTCTCCACTGTCCCAAAGGACCATAGATCTGCTCTCTCCTGGAAAGAGGCAACTGGTGGTGGTATAATCTGAGGGTCACCATGCGTCAAGCGAGGGGAAGGGTTGAAAAGGAGAGTCCTTTGTGGGAACCTCAGCTGGGGTGGGAATTGAACCCACGCTGTTGGTGTCACTCTGTGCCACAGAACAAAACTTAACCCACTGATGAATTTTCCTCATACAAGCTAGGAACAAGAGTCGGCCACTTGGCATTTTCAGCCTGCTGCCCCATTCAAAAAGATAATGGCTGATCTGATTACGACCTCTACATTCCTGCATATCCCCAACAATCTTTCATCCCCTTGGTAATCAAGAATCTATCTACCTCCGTCTTAAAAAACATCCACCGACCTTTGAAGAAGGGAGTTCCAATCACCATTGACCTTCTGACAAAAGGCAATGATTTCCTTGAGTCTGATGTAAGGGGGAGACCCATGTTTTTAACCTAGACACTCTCAAACAAAGAAGCATCCTTTCAGCATCCACTCAGCCATGTTCCTTTTGGGGTCTTTTGTGTCTTAATTATGTCACTTTTGACTCTTCTAAACTCCAGAGGATACAAGTCTAGCCTGTTTAGCCTTTCCTCATGAGGCAATCCACTCATTCCAGTATTGGTCTAATAAACTTTCTCTGAAATGTTTCTAATTCATGAACATCTTCCACGAGTATGGTGACCAGTGCTGTACACTGTACTCCAGATGTGGTCTCAACAATGCCCCGCATAACTACAGCATAAAGTCCCTACTCTTGCATTCAATTCCCCTCACAATAAAATTTCTTCCCTTGCATTCATCAGAACACATGCAAGAATGCCAAATTTCGAAGGCAGCTACAACTTATGGGAACTTCATGGGAAAACGATGCTGAATGGTTGGTGAGTCAACTCCGATGGGCTAAGGCATTGCCATGGAGAATATTGCCCGGGAGCTATCACAGGTTTTCCAGCAGAATTAGTTACTTCCTGAATCTTTGAGAAGTTGGAAGAGAGTAATTGTAGGAGTGCACTCTTCATGGTCCATTTCCAGTCTATAAAAGAGTTACTACAAGCCTGAATCTTTGTTTCTGTCAGTGTGGAGAATCTTTTCACAGAACAAATTATTACAATGCAAGGAACAGTACTCTGAACACATAAGGGTTCCAGTTCAGTGGCTTTTTATTCAATTGTCACCAAGTATTTTTAGTAAAGGGAGTTATTTTAAAGGTACTAAAAAAGCACTCCCACATGGTGAGAGCTCAGATCTAAACAGTTCTGAGGCAGGCCACCTTCTAGAGTCATACAGTCATACAGCGTGGAAACAGACCCTTTGGACCAACCAGTCCATTCCAACCATAATCCCACACTAAACTAGCCCCACCTGTCTGCACATGGCCCATATCCCTTCAAATATTTCCTATTCATGTACTTATCCAAATGTCTTTTAAACATTGTAAGCGTACCTGCATCCATCACTTCCTCAGGAAGTTCATTTCACACACAGACCACTCCCCGTGTTAAAAAAAAATGCCCCTAATGTCTTTTTTAAATCTTTCTCCTCTCACTTTAGAAATATGCTCCCTATTCTTGAAATCCCCCACCCTAGGGAAAAGACACCTGCCGTTAAACTTATTTATTCCACTCATGGTTTTATAAACATCTATAAGGTCACTCCTCAAACTCCTACGCTCCAGTGAAAAAGGTCCTAGCCTCTTCTTATGAATCAAAACCTCCATTCCCAACAACATGCCGGTAAATCTTTTCTGAACCCTCTCCACCCTAATAATGTCCTTCCAGAAGTGGCCTCACTAACATCCGAAACAACTTCAACATGACATCCCTACTCCTGTTCTCAAAGGTTTATTTGGCTTTCCGCATCCAAGGAATGGACTCTACCCACACCATTAACCAGCCAAAAAACATTCCCCTAATTCCGAAGAAGAGCCCCAGCACTGAAAATGTTTACCCACGCCTCCACACCCTCCATCACTGCCGCCTCCAGTCAGCGGTTAGTACCTGACCCAGCTGCCACGGGAACCTTGAGCCCAGATGGAAATCCGGCATGTTGTTTTAGGTCAGTTGGCTGGATAGCTAGTCTATAGTACAAATTGATGGGAGCAGTGTGGGTTCAATTCCCATCGCAGTTGAGGTTACCATCAAGAGTTCTCCTTCTCCCCTAACATAAGGTATGGTGACTCTGAGGTTAGACCACCACCAGTCACCTTCCTCTAATGAGAGGGTTGGACTATGTTGACTAAAGGACACTGAAACCCTTCATGAATTGCATGCATCCATCAACATTTACACCCTGCCCTTTCCCTAAACTCCTGAGGCTGCCTGTTGCTGAAAACCCAGCTATTGTTTTCAAGAAGGAGGCTCTTGTGGCTAAAGGGATAAGGAGGGAGGGTGGGATTAGGCATCTGAGCTCGATGATCAGCCATGACCGTGGTGAATGGGGGATCAGGCTCAAAGTGCCAAACAGTCTACTCCTATCTTCCAAATTTCTACGTTTCACATCAGCAGTCAGAACCCCACTCCCACTGTTCCAATATGATAGGGTTAGTCTTAGGGCTGCGAGAAGTTATCAAGGGGAATTGAATATAAAAGTAGGGAAGTTATACATCAGTTATAAAAGGTTCTGGTAAGACCTCACTTGGGTGACTGATCATGGTAAATGGTCACTTTATTCAAGGAAAGAATTAAATGCATTGGAAACAGTTTAGAAAAGATATACAACTAGACCGTACTGGGTGAGTTGTCCAATGAGGAAAGGTTGGACAGGCTAGGGTTGAATTTGTTGAAACAAAAACAGAATGTTCTGGGGAACTCAGCAGGTCTGGCAGCATCAATGGAGAGAAAAACAGGGTGAACGTTTTGATTTCTGACGAAGGGTCACCGTACTCAAAACTCCACAGATGCTACCAGACGTGCTGATCCTTTCCAGCAATTTCTGTTTTTGTTTCAGATTTCCAGAATCCACTTTTCTTGGTTTTATTTCAATGTTAAATGTGATGGTTCAGAAAAATAAACATCAACCTGACTGAAACATGAGATCTGAGGGACCTAGACGGGGTACACGTGAAAAGAATATCTCCACTTACAAGGCGATCTAGGGTGAATTAAGGGCCACCATTTAAAAATAAGGAGTCACCATTTCAGACACATGAGGAGAATATTTTTTACCCACAGAGGGTCATGAATCTCTGAAACTCTCTTCTTTAAAAGGCAGAGTTAGAATATTTTTCTGGCTGAGTAAAATAGATTCTTATCATCTACAAGGCACAAGTCAGGATTGTGATGGAATACTCCAGACTTGCCTGGATGGGTGCAGCCCCAACAACACTCAAGAAGCTTGACACATCCAGGTTGAGCAGCCTGCTTGACTGGCACCGCATCCTCAAGCACCCATTCCCTCCGTCGCTGATGCTCAGTAGCAGGAGTGTGTACTATCTACAAGATGCGCAACAGAAATTCACGACAGGTCCTTAGACAGCGCCTTCCAAACCCACAACCACTTCCAACTCGAAGGACAAGGGCAGCAGATACATGGGAACATCACCACCTTCAAGTTCCCCTCCAAGCCACTCACCATCCTGACTTGGAAATATATTGTCGATCCTTCACTGTCGCTGGGTCAAATTCCTAGAATTCACTCCCTAACGGCATTGTGGGTCTACCCACAGCAGGAGGGCTGCAGTGGTTCAAAAAGGCAGCTCACCACCACCTCCTCGAGAGCAACTAGGGACGGGCAATAAATGCTGACCAGCCAGCAACACCCACATCCCACTAAAGGATAAAAAAGTAAGAGGGTGATGAGTTATTGGAGAGAGGTGTGAAGGTGGAGCAATCAGGTCAGCTGTGATTTTAGTCATTGGCAGCACAGCCTCAATAGCTAAGATGGCAAATACAGTTCCACCATGGGCAGGCTGACTCTAATCCTCACTGGATATTCAGACATGATCACATTAGAGCAGTTGCTTTCTTAGCAGCCAATCAGGAACAAGGAATCTCTTTTAAGTTTCCCAATCCACCTTAAACCTGCAAGCCACCACCTCGGATCTTAGGAGCACAGTATCCACTTTTAAATGTGCACCACCAATTCAGCACAAAGTTGGGTCTGGCTGCCCTCCCCCCACTTCAGATCATACAATCCCTACAGTGCAGAAAGAAGCCCATCAAGTCAGCACTGATCTTTCAAAGAACATCCCACCCTAACCCTACATTTCCTCATAGCTAATCCACCTAACCTACACATCCCTGGACACTATGGGCAATTCAGCATGGCCAATCCAACTAATCTGCACATCTTCGGACTGTGGGAGGAAACCAGAGCACCCAGACAAAACCCGCAGACACACAGGGAGAATGTGCAAACTCCACACAGACAGACGCCCGAGGCTGAAATCGAGCCCAGGTCCCCAGTGATGTGAATTTGCAGTGCTAACCACTGAGCCACTATGCCACTGTTTGTCACAGAGCTATAATTTTCCTCCATTCATATTGGGACATTTCCCAGAGAGATTTTTAATCAGTGAGGGAATCAAGGGTTGTGGGGAAAAGGCAGGAAACTTGGAGTTGAGGATTATCAAATCAACTGTGATCCCTACGAATGGTACAGAAGATTCAATGGGCTGAATAGCCTCTGTCTTATGGTTTGTCTGCATTAATTGTTGACTGGGCATAGCACACAAAGACTGAGGAGCCAGTAACCTCTGAATGGTTGTAGATTCAACATAATCCCAACAGTAAAGCGATAATCCGATGACCCTTCTTCGTTTTCACACAGTCCCACATTCTTTTTCCTTTGTTCATTCACAAGATGAGAGGGCATCGCTGGCTAGGCAGCATTTATTGCCCATCCTGTTAAGAATCAACCACATTGCTGTGGGTCTGGAGTCACATGTAGGCCAGGCCAGGATAGAATGGCAGTTTCCTTCCCTAAATGACATTAGTGAACCAGATAGGTTTTTCCAACGATCGGCAATGGATTCATGGTCATCATTAGATTCTTAATTCCAGATGTTTATTGAATTCAAATTCCACCATCTGTCATGGCGGGATTCAAACCCAGGTCCAAAGAACATTCTCTTAGTCTCTGGATTAACATTCCAGCGATAATACCACTAGGTCATTGCTTTCCCTTCATCCTCCGAATGAAATTCCACATTAATTTCGCTCAAGTGACATAAGCTCACTCCTCGGATAAACCTCAAGACAGAGGTGAGGCAGTTCCTACAAGAAGAGAGCTCTCACAAGCACAAAGTCACATCAAGAGATCCTGAGGAGCATTAGGTGTAGAATTCCACAGTTGGAATGCAGAGTGCCTGCAGGCTTGGTCAATGTTAAAACAGTGGAACAAATCTTCGAGGAAGCTGTTTGCTGGAGCAGTGAGTCGTGACGACAGATTAGTACAGTTAATGTTCAAACTGACAGAGAGAGAAATTACCTTCAAATACTAACCTGACTTGTTTGCTTTGCAGAAGATTGTTGCTGAGCCATTTGTTGTTAATTTTTACTTTGAGCCAGATTAATATTTACTTCATGGTTGCCTTCCTTCTAGTATTCCGCTTCTGAGCATTCAGCTCGCGGGCAGGCAGTGGAATGATTCTGTGATAGGACCAACCTTTTACCAGCTTTATCTGTTTGCAAGGGATTTATGTCCCAGCAGTCAATTATCTGGGGCCACTTGTGGAATTACATTAAAGGTGCAAGGTAGAAAAAGGCCTTTCATCCCATCTTCAAAGTCCTTACAATGTGGAAACAGGACATTCAGCCCAACAAGTCCACACAGCCCCGCTGAAGAGCATCCCACCCAGATCCATTCCCCTACCCCTGTATTTCCCATGTCTAAACTTCCTAACCTATACATCCCTGGGCACTATGGGCAATTTAGCATGGCCAATCCAACTACCCTGCACACCTGTGGGAGTAAGCCAGAGCACCTGGATGAAGCCTACACGGACATAGGGAGAATGTGCAAACTCCACACAGATAGTTGCCTGAGGCTGGAACCAAACCCAGGTCCCTGGCACTGTGAGGCAGCAGTGCTAACCACTGAGCCACCCTCCTATTTGATATTAATACTACACATTGCGTGAGCTCCCACCTCTCTTTCATCATTCCTCTTCATCTCATCCCCGCACCTTATCTTTTTATTCTTTCCTCATTCTTATATATCATTTTGTATTCACGGGAGGTGGGACAGCATATACTGCCTGTCTCTAATTGCCTAGGAGAAGGTGGTTGTGAGCTGCTTTCTTGAACTGCCATTCATGGGGTTGGAGGGGCATACACATTCAGCGTTAGGGAGGGAATTTCAGCATTGTGATCCAGCAACACTGAAGGAATGGCAATACATTTTCAAGTCAGGATGGCGAGTGGTTTGGAGGGGATCATGCAGGCGATGGTTTTTCCCATGTATCTAGTGTTATTGTTCCCAAACCAAATAAGTGAGCTACTTTGTCCTGGATGGTGTCAAGCTTCTTGAGTATTGTTGGAACTGCACCCACCTGGACAAGTGGGAACTATTCCATCACACTCCTGACTTGTGCCTTGTAGATACTGGACAGGAATCAGGAGGTGAGTTACTCATTGCAGGATTCCTAGCCTCTTACCTGCTGTTGTAACCATTGTGTTTATAAGAGTTCTGAGGAAGGGTCAAGGACCCGAAACGTTAACTCTGATCTTTTTTTCTTCACAGATGCTGCCAGACCTGCTGAGCTTTTCCAGCAACTCCTGTTTTTTTGTTCCTGATTTATAGTATCCGCAGATCGTTCAGTTTTCATTTATAAGACTAGTCCAGTCCAGTTCCTGCTCAATGGTACCCTCAGGATGTTGAGAGTGGGGAATTCAATGATGGCAATGCCATTGACTGTCAAGGGATGATGGTTAGATTCTCTTTTGTTGGAGAGGGCCATTTTCTGGCAGATGAATGTTGCTTGCCAGTTTTCAGCCTAAGCCTGGATATTGCCCAGATCTTGTTACATTTGGACGCAATACCTGAGGAGTTGCAAATGACACTGAACATTGCACTATTAGTGAATGTCTTCACTTCTGTGCTCACCAACATTCAACAAGTCTGTCTGCAACTGTAGTACAATTTGGAACATAAAGCTAGACTCATAGCAACCATGTGTCAATTGTCATAAATACCCATCTGGGCCATTCATGCCTTTAGGGAAGATTTTAGTGACAATGAGAGATTGGCCAGACTAGGGTTGTTTTCTTTAGGGCAGAGGAGATTGAGACAGGACACAATTGAGATGTATAAAATTATGAGGAGCAGAGATAGGGCAGCCAGAAAGAAACTTTTCCCCTTGATAGAAGGATCAATGATCAGGGGACACAGATTTAAGGTCTGGAGCAGGACGTTTAGAGGGGATGTGCGGAAAAACTTTTTCACCCAGGGGGTGGTGGGAATCTGGAATTCACTGTCTGTAAGGATGGGAGAGGCAGAAGCCTTTATGACATTGAAGAGGTATTTAGATGTGCGCTTGTGATGCCAAAACGTAGAAGGCCACAGGCCAAGTGCTGGAAAATGGGATAAAATAGAATGGTGAACGTTTTTGACTGGCACAGAATTGTAGGAGTTCTTTTGTGTGCTGTAGATCTCCTTTATTCTAAAGCTGCCATTCTTAACTGGTCTGGCCTACATGTGACTCCAGACCCACAGCTTGACTCTTAACTGCCCTCTGGGCAATTAGGGATGAGCAATACATGCTGACCTAGCCAATGACATGCACATCTTGTGAACAACTTTTTTTAAAGGTGGGGAAGTGTGGGTATTGTTAAATCCAGCCCAGGGAAAGGAGGCAGAGAAGCTGTAAACAAAAAGATGCAGCTAATGAGCAGATAATCAGTCAGTGAATTAAACTTTCTCTCCAAGGCTTGCCTATAGAGGCTAACATTTATATTAAGCACAGGAGCCAACCGTTGGCAAGGAGCCCAAATCATATCAGCACATTTGGGCGCACATTCATAGAATAGAACTTGGTGACGCATAGAGTGTTTCAGATAGAGTCATAGAGATCTACATCTCTGAAAAAGGCCTTTCGGCCCATGAAGGTATCCAAAATATGCCCATTAAAGGGGAAGCAAAACACATGGAGGAGAAAGGAATAGAACGGGATGTTGATGGGTTGACTTTCGGAGACTGACAGGGGTCTCATGCAGTGCATAAACACCAATATATACCAATTGGGTTGAACAAGCTGCCTCTCCAATATGAAGGTCACGCAACCTCCCTTCATTATAGGAGTGAACAGGATTCACTCTCCTGTTAGGGATAGAATCCCTACAGTGTGGAAGTAGCCTTCAGCCCGTCGGGTCCGCACTGACCCTCTGAAGAGCATTCCAATCCCCTGCGCTATCCCTGTAACCCTGCATTTCCCATGGCCAATCCACCTAACCTGCACATCTTTGGACTGTGGGAGGAAACCGGAACACCCAGAGGAAACCCACGCAGACACAGGGAAAATGTGCAAACTCCCCACAGACAGTCACCCAAGGCTGGAATCAAACCCACGTCCCTGGCGCTGTGAGGCAGCAGTGCCAGCCACTGAGTCACCATGCCACCTGGATCCCCAGAGAACAGACTGCCATTTGAGGGTGGGAATTGGAAACGATCAAGAGATTTATCAATGTCCACTGGCACATCAAACAGACAATGACATTGACAGTTTCTGTAAGCAGGGTTTCCAGGGAACCATCTTGATGGGAGAATGGAGATTGAGGTGAAAGAGAGGGGCAAAAACAGAAAACAACTCAGTTAAAAAGAAAACAAGCTCCTGTCCTTGTTACTGTCTTCATGTACAAAGCACAGTCAAAAGGTTCTGTTCTATTTATCTAATTTAAGCATGTCAAAACAGGAGACAAGAGAGCAAAATAATCTACCAGTTTATTAAAACACTACTGAAAGTACACTGACATGTGGGAAGCTTCAGCTACTTTAACGTGATGTCTGCTGGCCCTGATGCTATTTTCCTGCACAGGCACTGTCATGTGTTTTCTGAGCCGATGAGCTGAAAATATGAGGTATTACTTGTGCTGATGCATTAACCAACCTCCAAGTGCAGAGACCACACTCCCTCACCCACCCCGGAAAGAACACGGACAGACTGCTATGGACCAGACCAAACCCCTTGCAAACATAGACCTCATTTGCCTCATTTAAAGGCAAAAGTAAATCTCTCAGTCTTTCCCAATTCCCACCCTCGAGTAGCAGCCTGTTTGCTGGGGATGCTGGCTCACTGGTTAGCACTGCTGCCTCACAGTGACAGGGATCCGGGTTCAATTTCCCCCCTTGGGTGACGGTCTGTGGGGAGTATTATATGTTCTCCCCATATCTGGGTGATGCAGTTATCATCCCACAGTCCAAGGATGTGCAGGCCAGGTGGATTAGCCATGGGAAACTCAGTGTTACAGGGATTGGGTATTTATTTCCTTTTCTTTATTCATTAACAGGTTAGGGGCTTCGCTGGCTGGGCAGCATTTATTGTTCATCCCTAAGTGCCCAGAGTGCAGTTCAGGGTCAACCACATTGCTTTGGGTCTAGAATTAGATATAGGCTTTCCCTAAAGGACATTAGCGAACCAGATGGGTGTTCCCCCAACAATCGACAATGGATTCATGGTCATCATTAGACTTCTATTTCCAGATATTTTATCGAATTCAAATTCCACCATCTGCCATGGCAGGATTCAAACCCGGGTCCCCAGATTGTTATCCAGGTCTCTGGGCTAACAGCCCAGCGATAGTACCACTAGACCATTGCCTCCCCTTTATGAAGGGTGGGATGCAGTTTAGAGGGTTGGCATGGATCTGATGGACTAAATGGCCTGCTTCCACATTATAGGGATTCCACAATTGTATTCCTAACAGGACAGTCAAAGGCATTGTGCTCCTGCTGTGATTTGATTGGTCAAACTACCTTAAAACTCGTTTCATTCTTACCGCACTGTTAGAATACAAACCATTAAACAAGAATTGGCATAACTTTAACTCTACCGAAAAGCTTAACAAAATAATATATTACATAACTACTACTTGTCAACTGTTCCAATATAGCAGCATCCCATAAACACGCCCTTGGCAAAGGCAAATTCCGCAAAACATATTTGCTCATATGCTATCTCCTCCAGTCCAGGAGAAAGGAAAAACTGAATGAATCTAGCAGCAGACAGAGAACTCAAGTTTTTTTTTGCAGCAGCAGCAGCAGAGAAAGACACCTGTATCTAGCAGCTTTAACACCAAAACCCCAATTTCAACAACTGAAAGCAATATCAAAACCCTGGGGCTGTGTGAACCTGACTCCACCCACTCATGCTTCTTTTGTCTAATTTTTTTTTAAAAGAAACCCCAAAGCTATTTACTCTGCTTTCCATGGAGTAGACATTTCGTCACCAGGTTTACAACATCACTCCTCAAGAGAAACAGAACAGACCAAATCCCTCTTAAAGGCACATCATGTCACAAGAGACAAGGTGTAAACAGAAAAGGAGACGGCTCCCTCTAAGATTACACTTTTGATTAGCTTGATATAGACCACAGCATCTGATCCCCTTAGAATAAAAATCTAAAGAAGGATCACTGGGCCCAAAACATTAACTCTGCTTTTTATCTCTACGGATGCTGCCAGACCTGCTGGGTTTCTCCAGCAATTTCTGACTTTGTTTCTGATTTCCAACATCCACAGTTCTTTTTTTTTTGTTTCCCTTAGAATGAACTTGTTTTAGAGCCTCATCTGTTTGTGGCATTTCCTCTTCTCACAGCCTTGTGGACAGATGGAAACACCACCAGCTTCAAGTTCCCCTCCAAGGCACTCACCATCCTGACTTGGTAATATATTGCCATTCCTCCACTGTCACTGGGTCAAAATCCTGAAATTCCCTCTCTAATAACATGACCACCTTCTCAAGGGCAACTAGCGATGAAGAATAAATGTTGGCCCAAGCAGGAAACCCCACATCCCACAAATGAGTTAAAGAGAAAGATGCAGAGTTTTCCCAAACTGTTCCCTAACTGGGCCATGTCTGAATCTGGGAGACAACTTGCTCACATCTTCCATAGATCCCAGGTGAAAGAAAGAAGTTGGGCCCTTTGATATCATTATCCCTCACTCTACAGTGCGACATGCAGATAAAAGTCTATATTGCCACAACAACCCAGCCTCCCTGAGTGAAACACCACACATTGCTCCCACCCAGAGATGGGTCTCGGTCTCAGATTTCTGGGGCATGTTGGGGAATGCAAAGTGACTAACAAAGATATATTGATCACACGGGATAAATATTTACACTACGAATGCAGCTCAGAGCAGTATCCCTCTCGTTCATAAAGATAACTAAAAACTCACTGAGTGTCGATGCTTCCTTGCTGAGATATTGATAACTTACAGTCTTTGATGTCAAGTTATTGCTCAAACTTGCGTCCGCTTTCCAACGTATGTATTGTTGGATTGACATGATTGTCAGCTGAAAATTTGTATGGCTACTTATTTTTTGGATTTGTGCTTCTCTCTGTTTAACATCAGGAATGTGCTACAGTCTGTCAGCTCACGGCCACAAGCACCGTCTTTGAGATAAGACCCAGATTTGTATTTCAAGGACCGAGGGGAAAGTAACAGAAATGTGGTGACTCACAATAACAAGCCAGAAAAGCAACATCTTACAAGGCACATGAGGTGGTTTTGGAAGCAGTTGGAGAGACCTTATGACCATAAGGTATAGGAGCAGAGTTAGGCCATTCGGGCCATCAAGTCTGCTCCAACATTTGATATGTTTCTCAACCCCACTTTCCTGCCATCCTCCCGTAATCCTTGATTTAATTTGACTGGATTTGTTTTGATTTATTGTTGACTCATGTACCTAAGTACAGTGAAAAGTTTTGTTTTGCATGCACTACAGGCAGATCATACCATAAAAAGTCCATACAGATCATAAGGTGTTTAGACAGAGCAAGGCATACAAGGTTACGCTGTACAAGAGGTGCACAAAACAAGATCAACATTAGAATTGAAATTAGAGAGGCACATTAAAATGTATAATAACAGCAGGGAAGAAGCTGTTCTTGCACCTGTTCATATGTGTATGTGCATGTGTACAGAAGCTTCTGTATCTTCTGTCTCACGAAAGCGGTTGGAAGAGAGTATTACCGGGACAGGGGGGATCTTTAATGATGTTGGCTGCCCTTTGTGATGAAAAGACTTGTAGATGGAGTCATAAAATCCCTACAGTGAGAAAACAGGCCCTTCAGCCCAACAAATCTACATTGACCCTCAGAGCATCCCACCATATCTACACATAGAACACTATGGGCAATTTAGCATGCCCAATCCACCTAGCCTACACATCTTTGGACTGTGAGAGGAAACCAGAGCACCAGGAGGAAACCCACACAGACATGGGGAGAACGTGCAAACTTCACACAGACAGCTGTCTGAGGGTGGAATTGAACCCAGGTCCCTGGCATAGTGAGGCAGCAGTGCTAACCGCTAAGCACTGAGCCACTGTGCCACCACATCCATGGATGGGAGGTTGGCTTCTGTGATGGTCTGGGTTGTGCACATCACCTTCTGTAGTTTCTTACAGTCCTGGGCAGAGCAGTTGCCATACCAGGCTTTAATGATCCCCTTACTAATCAACAACCAATCTATCTCTGTATTAAAGATGCTCAGCAAAATGTCAGCAAAACAAAAGAGCTGATCATTAACTTCAGGAAGCAAGGAGTAGTGCACGCCCCTGTCTACATCAATAGAGTTGAGGTGGAGATGGTCAATAGCGTCAAGTTCCTAGGAGTGATGATCACCAACAATCTGTCCTGAGCCACCCACATTGATACAACTGTCAAGAAGGCACAACAACGCCTCTTCTTCCTCAGGAGGCTAAGGAAATTTGACAATTCCAAAAGGATTCGCACTAACTTCTACAGAATCACCTCCATTACCCCCTCCCCATTGCCCCCTCACCTCCTCGTCCCCATTGTCCCCACACACCTATCGCCCCTCTCACCCCATCACCCCCATCGCCCTCATCACACCCATTGTCTCCTCACCCCCTCAGCCCTATTGCCCCCTCACCCCCATCGCCCTCATCACACCCATTGTCTCCTCTCCCCCATCACCCTCTTAGCCCTGTTGCCCCCTTACCCCCATCACCCCATTGCCTCTGTCACTCCTTCACCCCCATCGCCCCCTCTCTCCAATCACCTTGTCAACCCCCTCACCCCATTGTCTCCTCAACACCACTAGCCTGGTGATCCTGCTGCCATCATGATTTGGACAAGGCACCCAGAAGAGTTTCTTGCCGATGGCTAGTTGCAGGTGAGCAAGGGGACCTGAAAAAACATCAGAATAGGGGCGCTTCTGGACTGCAGGTGACAAACTAACGCAATAAGATTCCACCAAGGAAGGCAACAGAGAGACTGCAATGAAGGTGTATCAGACAGGTCCCTACGATGGCAGAACAACAGTTGTAACAGGTGCTGTCTAAATCCTAGAGTTTCCATTATTTTCCCGCTCACACTATGATATGTTTCTGAGAGATAGGAAGAACTGCTGATGCTGGAGTCTGAGAGAACACAGTGTGGAGCTGGAGGAACACAGCAGGTCAGGCAGCATCAGAGGAGCGTTTTGAGAGGGGTCCCGACCCGTAACGTCAACTTCCCTGCTCCTCTGATGCTGCCTGGTCTGCTGTGTTCCTCCAGCTCTACACTGTGTTATGATATGTCTCTGGTCCAGCTATTATGGAAGGTAACATCACAAGGAAGAATTCTGAGCTAAAATGAGTCCTTTTGTGTATAAAACACAAACGGCCGCCCATAAACAAGGTTAAGAACTTTAACAACAAATCACTGCCTAACCATCTCAATTGTACTTTGTGAAAATTGCCCCACACTGATTTTCAGTGTTATTAATTGCAGCAAAGGATCTTTGAAGAGAGACTGGATTGGTTAGGATTGTGTTCACTGGAGTTTAGAAACCCACGAAATCCTAACAAGTAAATACATGAAGGATGTTCCCAATAACCAGGGACTTCAGAACCAGGAGTCACAGGCTAAAGATACAGAGTAGTCCATTTAGGACTGAGATGAAGAGAAATCTTTTCACCCAGAGAGTGGTGAGCCTGTGGAATTCTCTGCCACAGAAAGCAGTTGAGGTCAAAATATTGAATGTTTTTAGAAGGAGTTTCGGTATTGTTCTTAGAGACAGTAAGAACTGCCGATGCTGGAGTCAGAGATAACACAGTGTGGAGCTGGAGGAACACAACAGACCAGCCAGCATCAGAGGGGCAGGAAAGTTGACATTTCCGGTCAGGACCCTTCTTCAGAAACTCTTCAACGTCAACTTTCTTGCTCCTAAGGTATTGTTCTTAGTTCCCTAAAGAGATCAAAGCGTTTGGGGAGAAAGCGGGAACAGGGTACAGAGTTGGATGATCAGCTATGATCGTATGGAATAGCAGACTAGACTTGAAGGGCTGAATGGCCTACTCCTGCTCCTATTTGCTATGTTCCCACATTTCAATTGATGGGCTGACCAGCCTCCTTCTGTGCTGATAGATTCCATTGACATTTCTCTCCAAATTGTCACCCCTGCACTTCACCACCTTTGAAGGCCATTAACAGATAACAGATCAGAAGAAACAGATAACAGAAGGACATTGCAGACCAAGCCAAACCCCCTCAAACTATTCAGAAGGTAGTCTAGACCCTAACTTTTTCTTATTTTAAAGGTAAATGTAAGGTGTTGCGTTCCAGATGCAATTCAATTTGTCAAACTACTGGAATAAAAGCAAAATACACTTTATTCATCCACTGTAGTTAAAATATAACAAAAGGAAGAAGGAATTGGAATAACTTAACTCGACTGGAAAACTTAACAGAATAATAAATACAGTAACTATCAACTGTTCCAATATAGTAACATCCCATAAGCACAATCTTGGAAAAAGGCAAATTCAGAAAACAGCTTGCCTCACATGCAGTTCTTTAAACCTGAAAGAAAGAACATCAAAAGACAATTCTGAAAGAGAGAGAACTCCAGCTTTCAGCTGTAGCAAAGAGAAATGTGACAGTTTTTCACAGCCCCAGCAGCTTCTGCTGAAAATTAAACCAAAGATCCAGGTATTGTGAGAGCTTGGCTACACCCATTCAGGCTGCTTCTATCATTCTAACTTTTAAAAAAAAACAAGGCCTCACAAGCTCTTTACTCCAGTGAATCTGATAGACAGCTCAGTACCCTGCCTTACAACATCTCTTCAAAACAACTCAGGACAAAATACACTTGTTAAAGCCACAACAATGTCACAACTGAAAGGCAACAGTGAGATGAATGAACAGATAAGTCCCCTGGGCCGGACGGGATCTATCCTAGGATTCTCTGGGAAGCTAGGGAGGAGATTGCAGAGCCTTTGGCTTTGATCTTTATGTCGTCATTGTCTACAGGAATAGTGCCAGAAGACTGGAGGATAGCAAATGTTGTCCCCTTGTTCAAGGAGGGGAGTAGAGACAACCCTTGCAATTATAGACCTGTGAGCCTTACTTCGGTTGTGGGTAAAGTGTTGGAAAGGATTATAAGAGATAGGATTTATAATCATCTAGAAAGGAATAATTTGATTAGGGATGGTCAACACGGTTTTGTGAAGGGTAGGTCGTGCCTCACAAACCTTATTGAGTTCTTTGAGAAGGTGACTAAACAGGTGCATGAGGGTAAAACGGTTGATGTGGTGTATATGGATTTCAATAAAGCTTTTGATAAGATTCCCCACGGTAGGCTATTGCAGAAAATTCGGAGGCATGGGATTGAGGGTGATTTAGCAGTTTGGATCAGAAATTAGCTAGCTGTAAGAAGACAGAGGGTGGTGGTTGATGGGAAATGTTCATCCTGGAGTTCAGTTACTAGTGGTGCACCGCAAGGATCTGTTTTGGGGCCACTGCTGTTTGTCATTTTTATAAATGACCTGGATGAGGGCGTAGAAGGATGGGTTAGTAAATTTGCGGATGACACTAAAGTCAGTGGAGTTGTGGATAGTGCGGAAGGATGTTGCAGGTTACAGAGGGACATAGATAAGCTGCAGAGCTGGGCTGAGAGGTGGCAAATGGAGTTTAATGTGGAAAAGTGTGAGGTGATTCACTTTGGAAGGAGTAACAGGAATACAGAGTACTGGGCTAATGGTAAGATTCTTGGTAGGTGGACGAGCAGAGAGATCTCGGTGTCCATGTGCACAGATCCCTGAAAGTTGCCACCCAGGTTGATAGGGTTGTTAAGAAGGCATACGATGTGTTAGGTTTTATTGGTAGAGGGATTGAGTTTCGGAGCTGTGAGGTCATGTTGCAGCTGTACAAAACCCTGGTGCGGCCGCACTTGGAGTATTGTGTACAGTTCTGGTCACTGCATTATAGGAAGGATGTGGAAGCATTGGAAAGGGTGCAGAGGAGATTTACCAGGATGTTGCCTGGTATGGAGGGAAGGTCTTATGAGGAAAGGCTGAGGGACTTGAGGCTGTTTTCGTTAGAGAGAAGAAGGTTAAGAGGTGACTTAATAGAGACATACAAGATGATCAGAGGATTGGATAGGGTGGACTGTGAGAGCCTTTTTCCTCGGATAGTGTCAGCTAGCATGAGGGGACATAGCTTTAAATTGAGGGTTAATAGATATGGGACAGATGTCAGAGGTAGATTCTTTCCTCAGAGAGTAGTAAGGGCATGGAATGCCTTGCCTGCAGCAGTTGTAGACTCGCCAACTTTAAGGGCATTTAAATGGTCGTTGGATAAACATATGGATGATAATGGAATAGTGTAGGTTAGATGGGCTTCAGATTGGTTTCACAGGTTGGCGCAACATCGAGGGCCGAAGGGCCTGTACTGCACTGTAATGTTCTATGTTCTCTGTTCTATGTTCTATGAACACTAAATCTAATTTTGAGTGAGCAGAATGTTGGCCAGGACATTCTCCCTGTGTCTGCGTGGGTTTCCTCCGGGTGCTTCAGTTTCCTCCCACAGTCCAAAGATGTGCAGGCTAGGTGGATTGACCATGCTAAATTTCCCATTGTGTTCAGGGGTGTGTGGGTTATAGGGGGATGGGTCTGGGTGGGATGCTCCAAGGGTCGGTGAGGACCTGTTGAGCCGAAGGGCCTGTTTCCAAACTGTAGGGATTCTAATTCTATAACATTCTCTGATCTACCCCTAACTTATCAGTATAACACTCCCAGACACAAAGAAAGCCTCCCTTCTCCCCATTCGATTGTGGTGAGATATCCTCAACATTAAACGAAGCATCAATGAAGCATTAGTGATCCCAAGTGTATGTACGACCAAAGCATATTCAAATATGTCAGGCTATTTTCTTCCTTAACTATTGCGTTCTTAACCCACAAACAAAGGTTCTTTCAAGAAAGGCACCATCAGCCAAATGGGTTCTGCAACGTCCTCCAGCAAAAGTGTCTTCCATTATGTTATTCTGCATGAAAGACAATTAAAAGAGGTCTATCAAACCAGATTGGTGGCTGGATGAACTTGTGCTCAACATATCCAAGTGCTGGCTGCTCGAAGGTGAAGGGTCACCTTTCAGTCTTACTTTTACAAACAAAAGGGAAAGCAAAGAATAACATTAAAGCTTTCTTTTTGAATTGAAAAATCCAAATGGAAGCATCCATGTTGAAAAGGACAAGTGAAATGAGGAGACGACCATGAGGCGAATTGTAGGGTGGTTCAGTGATTAGCACTGCTGCCTCACAGTGCAAGGGACTGGGGTTTGATTCCAGCCTCTGGGTGACTGTCCTTTCCAACGTAGATGCTGACTTGACCTTACATTTGGATTTCTCAATTTAAAAAGAAACCTTCAAAATTATTTTTAGCTTTTCTTTTCTTAAAAATTAGACAGAAAGGTGATACTTCCCCTTTGAGCAGCCAGCACTCGCATATCTACAATGTAAACTCAAACAGTCAACAATCTGGTTTGCACATTCTCCCTGTGTCTGTGTGGGCTTCCTCCAGGTGCTCCAGTTTCCTCTCACAGTCCAAGGATATGCAGGTTAGGTGATATGGCCACATTAAGCTTGGAAGGGTTTTTTTTGTAATAAATTTCTGTCCTGTTTGTTATGGATCCAGATCAAACCCCCTCAAAATATATTAAGAAGGTCACCTAGACCCTAAACTTTTCTTATTTTAAAGGCAAATGTGAGGTGTTGTGCTCCAGATGCAATCCAATCAGGCAAAATATTCAACATTAAGCAAAATACAGTTTATTCATTTATTATCGTTAAAATATAACAAAAGAAAAAAGAAAAGAATTGGCTTAGCTGTAACTCAGTTGAAATGATTTAACAAAATAATAGATAAAGTAACAATTACAAATTGACTGTTCCAATACAATAACACGCATAAACATAGCCTTGGCAAAAGCCAAATTCGGAAAAACAGACTGTCTCACATATAACCGGAGCAGCAGAAAAAGAAGGCCTTAGCTTTTGGCTATAACTGCGAGAGAGGAGGAAAAAAAATAGCTTCCACTTCTTCAAGAACCCAACAGCAGCTGCTGAAAGCCAAAACTAAAAATCCTGATTCTGTGGGAGCTTGACCACACCCATTCAACCTGCTTCTATTGTTTCAAATTTTAAAGAAAAACCCAAGGTCTTGCAAGCTGTTTACTTTATGTCCAAGTGGTCGGCTTGTCATCTCTGTCTTAAAACCTCTGTTTAAAAGAAAGGACAAAATAACTTCCTAAAGCCATTGTATCATCTGATGTTATTCAAGAAACTCCACAGATGCTTGTGATTATGTTTCAGTGAATAAAGTCCATAGATGGTCTTACTGCTTTTTTTAAATACCCTACAGCACTGTTCTGAATAACAGAGTGTTGCAATGCAGTTCACTCAGTAGTTTCACAAAGAACAAAATGGATTTCGTAATGTAAAATTTTCAATTTACTAAATTTAAACAAAAATGATCTATGCAGCCAGATCACATTCTGGGATCTGACTTATCCAATGGCACCATCAACTGAAGTTCATAACAGTTATCATCTGGGAAGTCCCACAAGACATGGAGAACTAGACGCTAGATAATAAATAATAAATATCCCGCATCTCCAATACTACTGCTTTTCCTTTCGTTCCTCTTTTATATCCAAGATTTGTACCGAGGTACTTGTACTTGTACTTGTGATGTGTGCTCCTGGACTTCTATATTGGAGTACACATGAAAAGTTTTTACAATGGTTACCTCTAATACTTCTGTGCTGGAGTACACGTGACAATATAAGATATTTTATTCTGCATTCAGAGCATTTTTTTAAGTGATTAACTGGGAAACAGCCATCTATGTAACTTGATGGCTGCATTTCGCATAAGGAGCAAGAAGATGTGGGCCTTATAAAGTAATCCCCCAGTTACAAAATGCCTAGAGGATGTGACAAGACTTTCTAAATGCAAGCTTTTCTTTTTGTAAACCCGTAGCTGTGAAGAGATTATTTGTCCAATATCCTTATGTAATGCCTGCAATTTTATTGAAGATTTATAAAAGCCTCCTATCTGATCCACTAAGCTCTTGTGTAGAGCATTTTACGGAAAGTAACTAGGTCCATAAATGTTCTTAGTGTCTTCTTTTTTAAATCGTCTGCAGCACTGTTCTGAATAACAGAGTGTAGCAATGCAGTTCACTCAATTATTTCACAAAAAAACAAAATGGATTTCCTTACGTAAAATTCTCAATTTAATGGATAAAGCTTGCTTTTAGGAAAATCCCTCATGTCTGCAAAAACAGTTTGGAGGCCCTGATGTGGGATTATCGCTGTGTTCTTGTAAATTTGAAATGAGAACGTTTGAAATAAAACATTGGAATAAAACTGATGCAGACTGATTTTTAAAAGAGCAGAGGTGGAAAACATTCTCAGTATAATCTCCAGGAAAGGAAACCTAGGCTGCAATTAGATAAATCATGAATGCTTTTCTTGCAAATACCGGATTGACCCCTTCACGGAGTTTACTGGTCCTTTTAGCTAATGGGAGAGTTGAACATGTTAAGAATCTGAGTGATAACATGTAGAGGTTCATTTCTAAAATGCCAGTCACAATGTCCCGATGAAATTCATAGAATCCGTAAAGCATGGAAGCAGAGCATCTGGCCCCTCAAGTCCACCCTCTGAAAAGCATCCCACCCAGGCCCACTCCTCTACCCTACACTGTAACCCTGCATCTCCCATGGCTAACCCACCCAGCCTGCACACCCATGGACACTACAGGCAATTTAGCATGGCCAATCCACCCTAACCTGCACATCTTCGGACTGTGGGAGGAAACCAGAACACCCGGAGGAAACCCACACAGACACAGGGAGAAGGTGCAAACTCCACGCAGACAGTCACTCGAGGCTGGAATCAGAACGTAGGACCTGGTGCTGTGAGGCAGCAGTGCTAACCACTGAGCTACCATGCCACCCCTACAACATAAATGGTTTTCACAATAGCATGCTGACAATGGGGTGATAGTGGTGGAATGGTAATGGCACTTATCCATGAGCGATGGTGCACACTGTTCACTGTATTTTATTTTGAATGTACGTGACAATAAAAGATATTCAATAAGGGATATTCAATGTCCTTCAGGGAAGGAAACTGCCATCCTCACCTGGTCTGGCCTACACGTGACTCCAGACCCACAGTAATGTGGTTGACTGTTAACTGCCCTTTGAAATGGCTAAGCAAGCCATTCAGTTCAAGGGCTATTAGGGATGGACTATAAATATTGGCCTTCCACATCCCAGAGAAACAAACTTTCTAAACAAAAACAAATGTCCTTGTCAGGAGAATGGATATGGTTGTGTTTTCTTCATTCATGGGACTTGGACCTCTCTGGCTGGACCATCCTTTATTGGCCGTCCCTAGTTGCCCCTTCAGAAGGTGGTGGTGAGCTACCTTCTTGAACCACTGCAGTCCATGTGCTATAAGTTGACCCACAATGCCCTTAGGGAGGGAGATTCAGGATTTTGACCCAGTGACAGTGAAGGAATGGTGATATACTTCCAAGTCGGGATGGTAAGGGAAACTTACCGATCCTTCACTTCCTTGCTACATCTATCATCACCTCCCTCCTCTCGTTTAAATATAAAATCCATTGAATAACAATACGTTTTCAGCTGTTTGACCCACCTCCTCCCTGTGGTTCAGGGTGGGACTTTCTGACTGTGCTCCCATGAAGCACCTTGTGATGGCCCCCAAGAAGCAAAGGTGCCACATCAATCCAGCTTGTTGTTGGCGTCTGTCAGGAGTGAAAAGACAGGTGGGTTTTTGAAGCTGTCAGAAAAGATAAAAGTACAAAACAAGTGATTGTTTGACACAATGGCTGCATTTCTGCCATCATACAGCAACTCACCTATCACCAAGCTGCTTGGCAGCACAATTTTCTGCAAAGGCTCTTCATATTCCATCCTTTAGAATAGCTGATATGTGCCCAAGCCCACATTATAGTCTGTTCACTGTGCCTCCCAGTGCTGTGTGGAAACTCCTGGTCAGACAACACCGCCACTTTCATCCTCATTTGCAAATCCCTCCAGGCTTTACCCTCTCTCTGTCTGTCTTCAAAACTCTGTTGCAGTTTTGACAAATCCAATTTCCCATGACATCTTGTCTGAAACACAACAATTTCTCGAGAGCCCTGTGATTCGGGAATGCTCCTGCAGTCCTCTGGAACTTTGTGCAGCTCCTAGGACTGAGCTCTCTGATGTCTGGAACAATGCTGCCCTCTGCTGAATCCATGCTAAACAGCAGCACCTGTTTCAGAAGCAAAAACAGGAACTGCTGGAGAAACTCAGCAGATCTGGAGGAAAAGCAAAGCGAGTGTCTCGACTCTTTAGTGACCCTTCCTCAGAAACATAAACAGGAATTGCCGGTAAAACTTGGCAGCATCTGAGAGGAGAAAACAGAGTTAATGTCTCAAGTCTGTTCACTTTTCATCAGTCACTGGACTCAAAACGTTGACCCTGTTTCTTTCTCCACAGATGTTGCTAGACATGCTTAGTTTCTTCTGCATTCTCTGTTTTTTGTTCAAATTTCCAACATGCACAGTTAGATAGAGTTGCACAGTCATAGAGACAAACAACATGGCAACAGACCCTTTGGCCCAACTCGTCCATGCTGACCAAGTTTCCCAAAGTAATCTAATCCCATTTGCCTGCATTTGGCCCATATCCTTCTAAACCCTTCCTATTCATATACCCATCCAGATGATTTTTAGATATTGTAACTGTACCTGCACCCACCATTTGCTCTGGCAGTTCATTCCATACATGCATTACCCTCTGTGTAAAACACTTGACCTCAGGTCCCTTTTAAATCTTTCCCTGCTCACCTTAAACCTATGCACTCTACGTTTGGACTGCCCTACCCTGGAAAAAAAGTCCATGGCTATTCACCTTATCTATGCCCCTCATGATTTTATAAAGCTCTATAAGGTCACCCCATGCTTCCTATGCTCCAGTCAAAAAAAGTCCCAGCCTCTCCTCATAACTCAAACCCTCCATTCCCGGTAACATCCTTGTAAATTCTTTTCTGAACCCTCTCCAGTTTAATCATATCCCTCCTAGAGTGGGGTGACCAGAACTATACACAATACTCCAAAATTGGCCTCACCAACATCCTGTACAACTGCAACCTGATGTCCCAACTCCTAAACTCAATGGTCTGAGCAATGAAAGCAAGTGTGCCAAGAACCTTCTTCACCATCCTGTCTATCTGAGACGCAACTTTCAAGGAGCATCCTTAGATCTCTATGTTCAACAATTGTCCCCAGAGCCCTACTATGAACTGTATAAGTCCCATCCTGATTTGCTTTACCAAAATGCAACATCTCACATTTATCTAAATTAAACTCCATCGACCTATTGGCCCAATTGATCAAGATTTCCTTGTAATCTTAGATAACTTTCTTCACTGTCTATTATACTGCCAATTTTGGTATCATCTGCAAACCATGTTTGCTATGTTCTCATCTAAATCTTTTATATAAATGACGTACAACAATGGACCCAGCACCGATCCCTGCAGCACATTGCTGATCCCAAGCCTCCAATCCCCCAAAAAAAGGCCTCCACCACCACGCTCTGTCTCCTACTGTCAAGCCAATTTTGTATCCAATTGGCTAGCTCTCTTTGGACCCCACGTGAACTAATTTTACTAACCAGTCTGCCACACAGAACCTTGTCAAAGATCTTACTAAAGTTTATGTCAACATTTACCACTCTGCTCTCATCTATCCAACACACACATGTCCTTCCCCTACCATTGTCCACCCCCTCCATTCCTCTCCCTACACATCCCCACCTTGCCCCACCCTCTCCATTCCCCTCCCTCACTATTTCCCATACCCTCAATGCCCTATCATAACTGCAAATCAATTCAGGATGGTAGATGCTGTACAGTCCATCATTGTCTATGCAAATTGGCTGCAGTCCTATACTGAAACTTGAGAACAGCTAATACCATCGTTGTAAGGCTTTGTTCCTATTAATGGGTGAACAATGTTGCTGTATCTCCTTCTGAAATAGCCTATGAAAATTAGTTACCAATCTGTGCCCAACTGGGCCTCATTCTTCTCCAGGCAAATCCCCTTCTTGTTTTCCCATCCCTCCACGATCTGGCCCCTCACTACCTCTGTGACTCCCTCCAGACCTGGAAACCCTTCAAGACTTCGTCACTCCTCCAATCCAGGCCCTCTTGCCCGTCGGCGATTTTAATTACCTTGCCATTGGATTGCCAGATGCTAGTTCCCAGAATTCCCTCCTTCCCTAAATCTCTCCACACCGACACTTTGCTTAAAAACCTAAATCTCTGACCAAAGTGTCGGTCACTGTCCCTGATGCACCCTGACATGGCTCAGTGTCGAAGCTGGTGCTTAATAGTTGCTCCAATGAAGGGCCCTGGGGAGGATTTACAGTGTTAACCCTACTCCTGATCATCCTGCGTTCCTCCAAACCATAATGTTCAATAATGCTATCCATAGCTCGAGCACTTGAATCAATGCTCTGCCTCTGCCTTCCACCTCTTAGCCACCAGCTCCGTCAAATCGAGGATCTATGTCACTTGGTGCTCTTAATATTCCCTGGCACAAGAAAGGAATGACTATTATAACATAATTTTACAAATGTCAGGTTAACTTCTTGTACAGAACAGAACTATTACTTGAGAAGAACTCATTCTTCAGATGTCAGGAGAGATAGCTACAGACTTTATGAAGTGACACAGCGAGATGTTATAAATAAGCGATAATACAGGAGGAGGCTGCATTATTCATGTTTTCCTATATGACCCCCAAAGTGTTTAAATTAAATAATAACATGGACGTGGGCATGCTTTATGGTTCACTGGAGAAGCAATGATCAAACTGAATACAAGGTATCAGGCAATTACATAGCATAAATTACTCTTTGCCAAGATTCCTTACAATATACACCTACAGTTACTATACAGTCCGACACTTCAAATTAATTCATTTTAGGCTCCCGAGTCTCTATTCAATCCGCTCTGAATCTGCTAATTTGAATAAGTTTCCTCCCTGACTTCAATGTCCTGGCTTTTGTTGCTGAGTTATAAGTCATGGGTTCAAGTCTCACTTTTTGGACCTGAGTGATAAACTCAGACCAACAGTCCACTGCGACATTGAGGGAATGCTGTGCTTCCTCGTGGGTGAGGCTTTTAAAGGAGGTCCTGTCAAGTTGATGTCAAAAATCTTGCATTCATAAGTTTGAGCAGTGCAGAGGAATTCTCCCTGATGCCTTCAGTAGTCAGCATCCTTAAGACCCTGCAGGAAAGGGAGAGGGTGGATCCTGTCGGGTTGTTCCCTGAGCAGGCAGTCAAAGTCATTTGGCACAATGCCTCGTCACCTGAACTTTCCAACAAGCACCAAAACTTAGCTTGGTTAGTGGTGAGAAGGGCACTACCTGGCAGATCCTTCTTGTACGACTTGTCAGCCTGTGCCAATGCACACTGCCCTCGAAGAAGCTACAGGGTGGGGGTGGGGCTGGGGTAGAGACTGTCACACATCTCCTGCTGGTATTTGCCTTTGCGAAGGAAGTCTGGAGAAAGATGCAATGGTTATTATCGAGGTTTGTCCCAAACAGCTCCGTGACGCAGGACTCAGTGCTCCACAGTTTTTTCCCTGGGACACACACTGAGACAAACATCGACTCTGCATGGAGGACCATCAACTCAGTGAAAGGTGTTCTTTTGTCTGCCCGAAACAGGTTGGTCTTTCAGAGCAAGTTGATGTCGACCGAGTATTGCAGACTGGCACATTTCAAGGCCCAGGACTACGTGCTGAGGGACGCACTAAAAGCTTGGGGCAGCTGCCTCCAAGGTGCATTGGGGAAAGACCACAGTCTGAGGTCTTCCTGCTGAAGGTAAATGGGGCCACATTCAGTTATCAGATCCTCCTGGTGCCTCAAATATATGTAAATATAGTCATGTACAAGTAAGAAATGCTTTAGGTTTGTTCGTTTAGTAGAGTCAAACTCCAATGTTTGTTTGTTCTTTCACATGCTACCATAGAGAACCAAACTGGTTCAATGACTATGCATGTATATAAAGATATTGTTATGAATAAAGTATAATTTTGAAATTGAAAAAAAATTATCACTGCATTCACAGCAGCAAATCAAATTAGATGTGTTTATCACATTGCTGCTTGTTGGAGCTTTCTGCATGTAAATTGGCTCTTATATTTCCTACATTACAACAATGACCACACTCCAATCAGTACTTCAGAATTGTGGGGAAAAGACACATTTTGGCAGTTTACTGTCGGTCATCATCTAACTAGTGCAATCTCCATGGCATACCTCTACAAATCAACACTCAATTCACACTCTGCTCTCATGCAGTTGTTTGTTTTCCTTTACCATTGGCATTTCTTACGCATCATCCTGATAGACGAATGACAAAAACGTTTATCAAGATGCACCCTTCTTTCAAGCAATATTCACGTCTGCACTGCCAAACAACACTTTGATAACACAGTTTCAAAATGCTTTGAGACGTCCATTGGCGGTTACAGGTGCTATCTGAATTCTAGAGTTTCCTTTACTTGTTCACTCACAATAAGATATGCCTCTTACAGGTCCAACTATTACTACAAACAATTCTCAGCTAAAAATGGCCCTGTGTGTAAAACACAAAGCCCCCCACACAAACAAGAATGAGAATTTTCAAAATCAAATCACTTGCTAACCATCTAGAATGCACTATGTGAAAATTGTTGGGCTGATTTTCATATTCATTAACCATTACTATAGACAGAGCAGTCACAAACAACACCAGTGTCAGTGCCTATCACTGTCCAATGCACACCTGTGACCAGATTGACTGGGTTATTCTAACAGCACCAACAACTCATTTCCTATGGATACTTAATCATTCCGTCGATGTTGTTTTCTGCTGTTCTATTCCACTCTCTCTCTTGCCCACAACAAGTGGGAAACCTGTAAATTAATAAAGGGAAACTGTACCTACATTCACACAACAAACATACCACACACACACACACGCACTCACATACACACACGTACACACACACATACACACACACACACACGTACACACACACGTACACACACACACACGTACACACACACACACTTGCACACACACACATACACACATACACACACACGCACTCACATACACACACGTACACACACACATACACACACACACACGTACACACACACGTACACACACACACGTACATACACACACACACGTACACACACACACGTACACACACACATACACTTGCACACACACACATACA
>JAHRHZ010000081.1:13625257-13646253 GCA_024137785.1 Ginglymostoma cirratum
ACACACGTACACACACACATACACTTGCACACACACACATACACACATACACACAGCACACACACATACACACACACACATACACACACACGTACACACACACACGTACACACACATACACTTGCACACACACTTGCACGTACACACATACACACAACACACACACACACATTTACTCACACACGTACAGACACACACAACACACGCCCACTCATAATAAACACACACACACAAACACACACACATGCACAATCACATACACACAAGCAAACAGAATATATGGACATACAAATGGAAAACACACAAAATTCCCAACACAGAATATTCAGACAGAAGGATACATAAACACACAGAATATTGAGGCGTACACGTACATACACACACATACATGTATACATACACACACAAACACTCACATATACACACTCACATACACAAGTACACACACACACTCACTCATTCACATACACACATACACATACACAAACACACGCACACACATGCAAGGAAAGCATTTAACATGATTTCTGGAACCACAAACACTAGAAGCTTAAAGTTATGAGAGTTTGCAGCACTTTTCCAGATGGAATAACTTTCCTAAGGTTTGTATCTCAATATTACCATGACCATTACTGAAGTATCCTCAGGTCAGGAGACTGAATATTCCATCAACAAAAACATTTTCTCTTTTGTACCGTGGGATTCCAACTCTAACATTTGCAGTTTCTTTGTGGAATTTTGGAGGTTTTTTTGATGGTTGGGCGTTGGTCATATCTTGTGATGCGTGTACATGTTCCTGTGTGTCTGATCTACAGTTAGTCCATGGAAAGGCCAGAGAGGAGTCTGTGCAGTGTTGTCAGGGGAGCTGGGAGCCAGTTACCACAGAGATATTAAAAAGAATGTCACACTCATGAGGCATGGAGAGAGATCAAAAACTGTTTGTAAAAATTATTCATTCTTATTTAACTTTTAAACGTAATTGAAACATAGTTACCGCCAACCACAATAAGAAGGGGTAGTAGGAACTGCCGATGCTGGAGAATCTGAGATGACAAGGTGTAGAGCTGAAGGAAAGCTGAAGAAGGGTCCAGACCCGAAACTACAGCTTTCCTGCTCCTCTGATGCTGCCTGGCCTGCTGTGTTCATCCAGCTCCACACCTTGTTATCTCACAATAAGAAGGGATTCTGTAAGGCCATCAATGCTAAAGAATCTGCACTGGTTATGGACATCCTGGGTTTAGTCAAAAATCATGTGAATTAATGTTCATAACTAGCAACTTAAATTATTTCTAATTGTAACCTCTTTTTTTTCCTCCTTTTCATAGAGTCATAGAGTCATACAGCGTGGAAACAGACACTTCCATGCCGAACATGATCCCAAATCAAACTAATCCCACCCGCCTGCTCCTGGCCCATATCCCTCCAAACCTTCCCTATTCATGTACTTATCCGAATGTCTTTTAAATGTGTGATTGTACCCACATCCATCACTTTGTCCACATGCGAACCACCCTCAGTGTGAAAATTTTGCTTCTTATGTCTTTTTAAAATCTTTTTCCTCTCACCTTAAATATATGACCCCCTAATCTTGAAATCCTCCATCCTAGGGAGAAGCCAACTACCATTAACTCTATCTATACCTCTCATTATTTTATAAACTTCTATGAGGTCACCTTTTCTCTTCCATCTTCTTTGTACACCTGTGTGTTTGTATGTGTCGCAACAGCCATCCACCCATTTTAAATACATGAAAAACAACTTTTGATTTAATATTGAAAAGTGTTTGTTCCAGTTTATTTAAAACATACAGAGGGTGTGAGGGATAATACGCCGCAACCTAGTAAAAAAGGAAGAAAAATAACAATTCAAAATCCCTCTGTTTCTGAAGAGAAGGGGAGAAAGCTAAAAAGCTCAGTTCACCTCACCCGTTTGAAAGTTTGATGAATGCAGAAGGGAGAAAGGAACAGAAGGCAACGCAGACAGGGTGAGATAACACCTCAGACAAACATAGGAAACTGGAGCAAGAGAAGGCCATTCAGCCCTTCGAGTCTGCTCTGCCATTCAATATTATCGCTACCACTGAAATTATCCAAGAAATTAATGAAAACCCACAGTGGGATCATCACCCTGCCAGACGGCTCCTCCAGCGTCTCGCTGTGAGATATGTACGTAGGTAGTCATAAGCAGGTCATAGTCATAACAGTTGGGAAGAAGAATTGTACCAGATGCAAAGCATTAAGTCTGTTTCTCTCTCCTAAGATGCCGCCAGAGCTGCTGAGTTTATCTAGCATTGTCTCAGTTCCTTTTTCTCAGATTTCAAGCATCCACAATATTTCGCCTTTATTCAATGTTAGGTATTGATGATGCAGTCCGGATCATTAGGGTCTGCTTAAACAAGTCAATTGAAACTCACATTATCACTGAACCTGACATTGCACTCCAGCTCATAGGGGACAAGCAATCTGCTTATGGAAATGACGTGTGATGTTGAACCAAAGAGAATGTTTAGCGTAGAGACCACAAAACCAGCAATATTGGCACTTTTTGGCATTCAGCTGGGGTCTCAAGCTTTAGGAATGCCAAAGTACCAGAATGGAGTCAGATGTATCCAAATAAGGCAGGAAAATCCAGGACAACATCCTAACACACCCATGCATTTCATCACTATCGGAGTATACTCAGTTACCGGTGATGGGGTTGAAGGACTGGAGCATTGTTTGGGCCCAAGGAATACCTATAAGAGTTGAATTCCAAGCTGTTCTATCAGGCAGAAGATACAGAAGCTTGAACACATGCACCAACAGGTTCAAGAACAGCTTCTTCCCTGCTGTTAGCAGACAGATGAATGGGCCTCTCTCGCTTTAAATAATGTTGATCTTTCTTTGTGCATCTCCTGTGCAGCCATTACTTCGTATGCCTCGCTTTATCTAAGCACCCTATGATCTGTATGTCCTTGTTTGCCAGTACTGCTCACAAAACAAAACTTTGCACTGTATTTAGGTGTATGTGACTACAATAAATCAAACACAAATAAATTAAATCAAAAATTAGATCTATCTCAATATCAATCTACCAACGGTTACATTCACTGTCATTTAAAGCTGAAACAAACTGGTACCATTCTTGATGACATTTAAAAAGCAGCATTGGTGGAGCCCTCTTGTGGTGTTGTGGTAATGTCCCTACCTCTGGACTAAGAAGCCCAGGTTCAAGTCTCACTTAACCCCAGAGGTGTGTATTAACATCTCTGAACAAGTTCAGGGGGGGGTGCAATTGATTAATTAAAAAAGCAACAGAATTGGTAGAGGGGCTATTAGTTTCTTTTGCAGGGCTGTTGCTGGAGGAGATCCTGCCTAGCTAAATGGAAACAGCTTTGGAAAAAAAAACATAGTAATTACATTTACTTAATGGGGAATAATATTTGGTAACAAGACTACCAACTCAGTGAAAGACAATCTTTTGTCTGCCTGAAACCTGTTGGTCTTCCAGAGCAAGGAGCTGACCTCTGCTGAGTATTGCAGACTGGCACATTCCAAGGTCCAGGAATATATGCTGAGGGACTCACTAAAGCTTGGGGCAGCTGCTGCTAAGTTTCAGTGGGGAAAGTCACCATCTGAGGTGTTTCTGGCAAAGTACAAGTGGACCAGTTCAGTTATCAGACCTTCTCAGTGCCTCATATTAATGTAAATATTAATCTGCATAAGGGAAAAATGCCTTGAGGCTTTTTTTGGAACTGCAGGGAATGCCAAATTCCAGCGTTTCCTTGACCGATAACAAAAAGTGCTGGAGATCACAGTGGGTCAGACAGCATCCATGGAGATAGAGAGAGCAACCTAACGTTTCGAATCTCAATGACTCTTCATCAGAACGTCATCATCTAGACTCAAAATGTTAGTTTTCTCTCTCTCCATGGAAGCTGTCTGATGCATTGTCGTCTCCATTGTCTTTTGTTTTCAGTACATATTCCAGCATCTGCACTAATTTTCTCCTCCAATGTTTGCTTGTTATACGTGTGCAGACTATGCAGCACTGCTTCAGCAACTGCATGTAAAGATTTTCTTATGAATAAAGTATATTTCTCCAATAAAAAAATTCACATGTTTAAAGCTTCATTAAGATAGCATCTCACTCTTTCCCTATTGCAAAAGGGACGTCTTATTTTGTCCTAGTTCAGAATTCACCGTCCAGTGTTGGTGAGAGAAAACAAACTGGCAAAATACTGCAGATAAAAACTGAAATAACTGCAGATGCTGTCAGTCTGGTACAAAAACAGAAGTTGCTGGAAAAGCTCAACAGGTCTGGCAGCATCTATGAAGGAGAAAACATAGTTAACGTTTCGGGTCCGGTGACCCTTCCTCAGAGCTGATATTATTATTTTTAATTCAATGCTCCCTCACCTTTGATCATAAAGAATATTATCCCTGCTCATTATGCTTGTGGTCAATTATTCTCAGCTTGATTAGTTGGTGATGTTGCAACAAATGTTACCACCCATTAGCACTGACCAATGACAAAGCAATTAGCGACATAAGCCCATGAAACGCTTGATTATTTAAAGTTAGAGATTCCCATTGAATTCAACAATAAAGTAGGGCAGGGTTTTCCTGGCAGGCTTTCAGATTCCCAATATCAGGATCAAATAGAGATTGAACGCCCACACTGTATGTGAAAGTCACTGATAAGAATCCCTACAGCACAGAAAGAAGCCATTCGGCCCATAAAGCCTGCATCAACCATCTATGGATCTCACACCCCACCCTATCTCCATAACCGCACATTCATCATGGCTAAACCACACATCCCTGAACACTAGGGGCAATTTATCATGGCCAATCCACCTAGCCTGCACATCTTTGGACTGTGGGAGGAAACCAGAGCACCCAGAGGAAACCCACACAGACACAGGGAGAATGTACAAACTCCACACGGACAGTGGCCTGAGAGTGGTATCGAGCCTGGACCCCCAGCATTGTGAGGTAGCAATGCTAACCACTGAGGCACATGCTGCCCAGGAGCTAAATCATAAGACTAGGATCAGGAATGATGCCCTCAAACATGCTCCATCTGTCAGATTCTCCCAGTTAACCAATTAGTGAGCAGGGGCTGACAATCCAATTCTGGGACAGCAGGCTGTTGTGGCTCAATAGTAGTAACCCTACGTCTTAGATCCCCAGTTCTAAACCTCACCCGCTTAAGAGGTCTGTTAAAACATTTCTCCATTGGTTGGTTAGGAAACAACGAGGCTCTTGGTCCTGAATGGCCAATAGTGTTGCACATTTTGATTTGCTTACTGCACAGCTGATGCCACTTTTTCAGGAAGAAATTGCTGGAGAAAATCAGCAGGTCTGGTAGCACCTGTGGAGAGAGAAAAAGAGTTAATGTTTCAAGTCCAGCCATCCTCCTTCAGAAGTGATAGTAGCTAGGGAAAGTTTGGTGTAGATGCTGAAGGCAGGTAGGTTGAGGTGCATGGTAAAAGGAACGAGCAGATAGGTACAGATGGAGCCCAGACAGTGAGAAAGAAAGTCAGGCCGACAAAGGGATGGTTGATAGTAGGCCAGAGAAGGATAATGGTGACAAAATGGAGCTGAAAATGGGCTGGCTGTGCTGACAGGGCCTGGGTAAAGGACACAAAGGAGCTGTTAAGTGTCAAATTGTTGAGCTCAATATTGAGTCCTGAAGGCTGCAGGGTCCCCAAGGGAAAGATGAGATGTTGTTCCTCCAGCTTGTGCTGAACCTCGCCAGAGCAAGCCTGAGTCAGATATGTTGCCCATTGAACACAATGGTGTGTTACTGGAAGCTCAGGGTTATCCTAGCTAAGGAGGGTCATTGGATTTTTTTTTTTATTCATTCATGGGATGAGGGCATCACTGGCTTGGCAGCATTTATTGCCCATCCCTAATTGGCCAGAGGGCAGTTAAGAGTCAACCACATTGCTGTGGGCCTGGAGTCACATGTAGGCCAGACCAGGTGAGGATGGCAGTTTCCTTCCCTAAAGTTCACATGAGTGAAGCAGATGGGTTTTTCCTGACAATGGATTCATGGTCATCATTAGATTCTGAATTCCAGATATTTATTGTATTCAAATTCCACCATCTGCGGTGGCGGGATTCAAACCCAGGTCCCCTCAACATGGTCTGGGTCTCTGGATTGATAGTCCAGCGATAATACCACTAGGCCATTGCTTTCATTTAAAACATTAACACTCCTTCCTCCTCACAGATGCTGCCAGAGCTGCTGAGTTTCTCCAGTAATCTCTGTTTTTGTTTCAGATCTTCAGCATCGGTGGGTTTTCGGTTTATAACTAGTTTTTAGGTGTTACAGGAACGTCATTGTTTCCCAGACAATGCTTCACAATGTTCGCTCCATCTTTCCAGCCAAGTTTCGGCAGCTCCAGTGTGTCGGTTTACTCTGAGTCAACGCCTAGGCTTGTACCATTAAGCCTTGAGCATGGATCATTTTGCACATACACTCACATAATCGATCACAGAATAATCAGACACCACAAACAGGAGGCCTTCCAGCACTGAAGAAACAGAAATTTGCCTTCTCAATTAAGAAAGGGAGAGAGGGCACCTTTTTCTTAAGCAGGCCCTTCTCCAACTTCGTTAACTTTTAAGATGAAACATTTCCGAAGGGTCCAGACCCGAAATGTCAGCCTTCCTGCTCCTCTGATGCTGCTTGGCCTGCTGCGTTCGTCCAGATCTACACCTTGTTGTCTCATTTCCTCAGCCAGGGAAATTTTCCAGTTGGCTTCTGACAAGAGGTTTCGAATTTCATCTTCAACTTCCGTTCTTCACCCTAACCCTATCGCTGGTTGTCCGTTGCTGATGGATGGGTCACCCTGCTGTATCCAATCTCCGTCTCAGGCAGGTGTCGGGGACAGAGCCAGCGAATGGGAGCACCGACTGGCAGCATGGGATCTCATACGTGCCTGCCTGCCTCTGTCCTCACCCCCATCAGGGGGCTATGAAAACCCTACCTCTGCAAGACAACAACCAAGATCCATTTACGTCATGGTCTGCATGCAACCAAAACAGGCCAGGCTTAAGCAGGCAGCTGACCAAGCTCAAACAGCGTTGCTCTGGAACTAAGATATGGAGACTGGACAGAGCCCCAATCTCCTTGGGTTAAATTAAGGGGTGCATCTTGCAAAACTGGGGGAGGCGGTTGCTGAGTGGTATTATCTAGATTACCACCCGGCGACCCCAGGTAATGTTCTGAGGACCTGGACTCAATCCCACCATGGTGAAATTTGAAGGGGGCAAAGAAAAAAATCTGGTATTAAGAGCCATGACACTAATGACAGCCATGAAACTATTGCCAATTGTCAGGTAGAAAACCCATCTAATGTTCTATACGGGAGGAAACTGCCATCCTTACCTGGTCTTACCTGTCCAGACCGACAGAGATGTGGTTGACACTTAACTGCCCTCTGAGCAATTAGGGATGGGCAATAAATGTTGGCCTGGCCAGCAACGCCCTCATCCTGTGAATGAATTTAGAAAATTTCCAGGCCTGGAGTATAGAAAATTGAGGGATTGAGGCATGTAAAATTTTACCTTTGACAGGGTACACAGGGAGAAACTGTGGGTTACTCACAAAGGTGTCAGTTATTTAGGAGATAAATCAAGATAAACGTGTACCTCGACGGTTATGCATGCCTCTGGTTTTATTTACTTCCATTGGAGACAGTTCAGAGAAGGTTCAGTCAGATGATTCCTGGGAGGAAGGGACTGTCTAATGAGGAAAACTGAGCAGATTGGGTAAATGCTCACCATTACTGAGGCTGACCTTCAATTTCAAAACTCGTTCATTGAACTTAAATTTCATTGGTTGCTGTGATGGGACATGAACCCAAAGCATTAGCCTTGGCCTTTGGATTCCTAGAGTAATGAAGAGTGAAGGGACACATGCCAGGAGCAGTACCAAGCGTACCTAAAAGTAAGGTGGCAAACTGGAGAACTACAAAACAGGACTATTTGCATAAGCAGCAAGTGATAGACAGAGCTAAACGATCCCACAACTGACAGATCAGTCTGCAGTTCTGCCACATCCAGTCATGAATGGTGATGGACAATTAAACAACTCACTGGAAGAGGTGGCTACACAAATATCCCATCCTCAATGATGGGGGAGCGCAGTACATCAGTGCAAAAGATAAAGCTGAAAGATTTGCAACAATCTTCAGATGGAAATGCCAAGTAGATGGTCCATTTTGGCCTCCTCAATTGATGGCTTTTCCAGCAATATTACTAAAGACTTGAGCTCCAAAATATGTTGCACCCCTAGCCTATCCAGCTACAACACCGACATCTACCCAACAATGTGAAATATTGCCCAGTTGGGTTAGCCATGATAAATGCAGGGTTGCATTTGGAATGAATCATTCAGATATAAATCACTGTTCATTCCAACAAAGACATCTCATTAGTCAAGAGGTTTATTTGCGCATCTTTGCATTTCCCAGCTGCCACATCAGCCTTACTGAGGTGACAACACGCAACTGTGCTGAAGGTTCCAATGGGACATTGTGGGTCTGGACGGGATGCTCTTCGGAGGGTCAGTGTGGACATGATGGCCAAAATGGCCTGCTTCCACACTGCAGGGTTTCTATGATTCTATGTAGACTCCTGCAGTGAGTAACTCACCTCCTGACGCCCCAAAGCCTGTCCACCATTTATATGGCAGCAATCAGGAGTGTGACGGAATACTACCCACTTGCCTGGATGGGTGCAGCTCTAACAACACTCAAGGACCTTCGCACCATCCAGGATAAAGCAGCCCGCTGGATTGGCACCACATCCACAAACATCCACTCCCTCCACCACCAACATTCAGTAGCAGTAGTATGTACTATCTACAAGATCCACTGCAGAAATTCACCAAAGATCCATAGACAACACCTTCTGAACCCATGACCACTTCTCTCTAGCAGGACAAGGGCAGCAGACACTTGGGAATACCACCTCCTACAAGTTCCCTTCCAAGCCACTCACCATCCTGACTTGGAAATATATTGTTGTTCCTTCAATGTCACTGGGTCAAATTCCTGGAATTCCCTCCTTAAGGGCATTGTGGGTCAACCTACAGCAGGGGGTCAAGAAGGCAGCTCACTACCACCTTCTCAAGGGCAACTAGGGACGGGCAATAATTGCTGGCCCCGACAGCGATGCCCATTTCCCATGAGTGAACAAAAAAACTAGTCCAGTGACATTAAGCCACCAACATCCCTGACTCATACATACTTTAAGGCAAGGGCAAAAGCTCAGGGCGTTTTTCTGGGCTCCTGACAAGCCTGCAAGGTAAAATTGATGGACTGGGGCCAAAGATTGATTCATACATGTCAGCACTGAAAACACTTAACGTAGATTTTTTTTTTTAGCAAAAGCGCAAATCGTGGTTGTGTTTTACGTTTGTAAAGCTCTGATCATACCACCTGTCCCATTGGAACCTTCAGCACAGTTGCATGTTGTCACCTCAATAAGGCTGATGTGGCAGCTGGGAAATGCGAAGATGTGCAAACAAACCTCTTGACTAATGAGATGTCTTTATTGGAATGAACGGTGATTTGTATCTGAATGATTCATTCCAATGGCATCCTTAAATACACACTGGGTTCTGAAGCTAATAATGTGTGCTCATCTGCACAGCTCTGCTCTCTAATTCATTTCTGCATTAGAAGCAGCATTTGTGTTATGACAAAAGCATCAGTCTTACTCATTATAGTAAAAATGTTACATACATTATACAATCTTACAGAAATGATATGCATAATGCCCTGCGAATGATTGGTTTTGAAAAATGTGTTCTTCAGCAGTCAAATCCTGTCTCTGCCAAAGTGCTCAATTATACATAGGGCTTCGATCCTGGAGATAGGCTGAATATTCTCTGCAATCTTTTTAACTCCAAAAGACCTTGAAGTGCAGACAAGACCCGTTAAGAAGAAATCAGAATGATTCAGGCTGTTACAAATTCAGCAGCCCACCAACATGGGTCCCATTGGCTTCACAATCAGAGATGGCAAGCTGGCACTGTGATAGACCCCGTAGTGGTCAGGAAAACACGAGGGGTCAGTGAGTACAATTGGTTGGTTTACAACACAGTCTGACACCAACAGCACACATTCAATCCTCACACTAGCTGACGCTACTGTCAAGGTCCTGACTTCTCAACTTTGCCCTTTGTTATGTTCCTCAGATTAAACCACCACCAGTCATCTGTGTCTCTCTCACTCTGTAATGGTCTAGTAGTACATGGTGACTATACCCCTGAATGACTTCTGATGAATCTCTCGAATTAAACACATCAAGTGCGTTCCCTTGTGATTATGTCCTCTCTGTAACTGTAATTCTGGGGAAAAATCTGGTTCTGAAGCAACTTCAAGGAAATTCACAGCAAAGAAACAAAAAGGCAAGTGGCATGGCAGCATCTGATGCATGGGGATTGGAACGCAAAGGGATGGGAATGCGAAGGGATTGGAACATAAAGGGATTGCAACATAAAGGCTTTGGAACACAAAAGGATTGGAACACAAGGGGATCGGAACACAAGGGGTTCGGAACACAATGGGATTGGCACACAAAGGGATTGGAACTCCAGGGGATTGGAATGTAAAGGGATTGGAATGGAAAGGGGATTGGAATGTAAAGGGGAATGGAACACAAAGGGATTGGAACACAAAGGGATTGGAACACAAAGGGATTGGAATGGAAAGGGGATTGGAATGTCAAGGGGATTGGAACACAAAGGGATTGGAATGTAAAGGGGATTGGAATACAAAGGGATTGGAATGGAAAGGGGATTGGAATGTCAAGGGGATTGGAACACAAAGGGATTGGAATGTAAAGGGGATTGGAATACAAAGGGATTGGAATGGAAAGGGGATTGGAATGGAAAGGGGATTGGAACACAAAAGGGATTGGAATGTAAAGGGGATTGGAACACAAAGGGATTGGAATGGAAAGGGGATTGGAATGGAAAGGGATTGGAATGTAAAGGGGATTGGAATGGAAAGGGGATTGGAATGTAAAGGGGATTGGAACACAAAGGGATTGGAATGGAAAGGGGGTTGGAACACAAAGGTGTGGTTTTCTACAATTGCGCTGGATCTTGGTGAGACCATACCTCGAATACAAGAAGCAGTTTTGCTCTCTTTATCTAATGAAAAATTGATTAATTTATTGTTGTCACATGTATCGCGATATAGTGAAAAGTGTTGTTTTGCGAGCTGTACAGGCAGATCATACCATAGAAAGTGCATCAGGGCAGCAGAACAGAGTGCAGAATACAATGTTACAGCCACAGAGAAGGTGCAGAGAGTGAAAGATCAAAATTAACATTTGAGAGGTCTGTTCAAAAGTCTGATAACAGCGGGAAAGAAGCTGTTCCTGAATCAATGTGTACGTGAATTCAAACTTTTATGTCTTCAGCCCAATGGAAGTGGGTGGAAGAGAGTATAACTGGGGTGGGAGGGGTCACTGACTATTTTCTAAATGGGGAGAAAATTCAGAAATCTGAAGTGCAAACAGACTAGGAATCCTAGTCCAGGATTCTCTTAAGGTAAACTTGCAGGTTGAGTCAGTACTTAGGAAGGCAAATACAACATTGGCACCTATTTTGAGAGAACTAGAATATAAAAGCAGGGATGTATTTCTGAGGCTTTATAAGGCTCTAGTCCGACCACATTTGGAGTATCATGAGCAATTTTGGGCCACATACCTCAGAAAGGATATACTGACCCTGGACCAGGTCCAGAGAAATTTCACGAGAATGATCTCAGGAATTAAAAGGCAATATGAGGCAAATTTGAGGACTCTGAGGTCTATACACCATGGAGTTTAGAAGGATGAGGAGCATCAAATCAAAAATTACAGAATACTGAAAGGCCTGGATAGAGTAGATGCTGGGAAGATGTTTCCATTGGCAGGAGAGACTAGGACCCGAGGGCATAGCCTTAGAGTAAAGGGAAGATCCTTCAGAATGGAATTTCTTCATCCAGAGGGTGGTGAATCTATGGAACTCATTGCCACAGAAGGCTGTGGAGCCGTGTCATTGAGTATATTTAAGATGGAGATAGATAGGTTCTTGATTGTCAAGGGGACTAAGGGTTATGGGGAGAAAGTGGAGGAGTGGAGTTGAGAAACTTATCACCCATGATTGAATGGCAGAGCAAACTCGGTGGTCCAGATGCCCTAATTTCTGCTCCTATGCCTTATAGTCTTCAAGTTGGCTGCCTTCCCAAGGCAGTGGGAAATATAGACGGAGTCAATGGATGGAAGGCAGGATTGTGTGATGGACTGAGCTGTGTTCACAACTCTCTGTAGTTTCTTGTGGTCTTGGGCAGAGCCATTGCCATATCAAACCATGATGCTTTCTAGGGTAATTCTACATTCTTGATCAGAGGCAATACACTGAAGGTCCACCAGATGGAACGAGAAGGTTGTCCTGGGAGGTGAGGCTGAGTAAACTGAGTCTATATTCTCTGGATTTGGGAAGACTGAAAGATGACCTGATTGAAACAGACAGATTGATTTCTGATGAAGGGTCTAGGCCCGAAACGTCAAGCTTTCCTGCTCCTATGATGCTGCATGGCCTGCTGTGTTCATCCAGCTCCACACCTTGTTATCTCGGATTCTCCAGCATCTGCAGTATCTATTATCTCAGATTCTGAAGGGGTTTGACAGAGAGAGACTGACGCCCCCAGCTGGGGAATCTGAAATAAGGGTCATTGGATAGTGGGCCTATTGCTTAGGATGGGACCGAAATGAGGAGATATCGAAGGGTTGTGAATCTTTGTGAATCCTTATTCCAGAGGAAGTGGGTGCACCATCATTGAGAACATTCAAGGCAGGGAAAGGAAGGAATATGGGGAGTCAGCAGGAAAGTGGAGCTGAGGAGATGATAAGCCACTATGGCATTGAATGACGGAACATTCAGCTGACTCCTGCTCCTCCTACTTATGTTCATAAATTTTCTCTCAGAGGAGAAGAAAACAATGAGGCTACAACTGGAATATTTTGTGCAGTTCTGGCCACCACATCACAGGAAGGACATAATTGCTCCAGAGAGAGTACAGAGAAGATGTACTAGAATGTTGCCAGGGCTGGAGAATTGTAGCTACTAGGAGATTGGAGAGATTGGAGTTGGTTTCCTTGGAAAAGAGAAGGCTGAGAGGAGACATGACATAATTGTGAGGGGTAGAGACACCTGTTTCCCTTGGCAGAGGGTTCAAAAACCAGGAATCAGAGATTCAAGCTAAGTGGCCGAAGGATTAGTGGGGACGTGAGGAAAAATCTTTTTACACAGGGGGTGGTAGATATCTGGGATTCACTGCCTGATTTTGTATTGAGGCAGAGACTCCAAGCTCTTCTTGAAAGTATCTGGTTCTGCACCTTAAGTGCTGTAAACTGCAGAGCCATAGGCCACGTGCAGGAAGATAGGATTAGAAAAGGCATCTGCAGGTCTTTGAGTCAGCACGGACAAGATGGGCTGAATGGCTTCTTCCCGTGCTGTACCAGTTCTCTGGCTCTAGGGTATTCCTTGTCTCAGGAGATGGCTGTTCACTCCAGAGCTACTTCATGCTTTTGCAATGCAGGAATAAGTTTTGCTCTTGTGATACAGTGATAATGTCCCTGCTTCTGAGTACAGAGGCCTGGGTTCAAGCCTTGCTTGTTCCAGAAGTGTGCAATAACATACCTGAACAGATTGATTTAAGAAAACATTTACAATGTACAATCCAGTGAGGGAACCATAATAAATCACAGGTAAAAGTGAATTAGGGAGAGAGAAGGGGGAATAGTGATTTTGAACAGTCAGGAATTTCCCAAAAAGCCTACCCACCCAACCTGCAAATCTAATATGGTTTAGTGATAATGCCTCTTCACTCTAGAGGCTCATGAGTTCAAATCCCAGTTGGGCAGGCAATGGAACTTAACTTCAGTTCCTAAATGCTGGTCATTGTAATGCTGCTGTGAAGCTTTTGTTGGTTCATTTCATTCACAAATGCTCTTCAGGAAAGAAAACTATCAGCCTGATTTGGTCTGGCGCAGACACTAAAAATGCTGGAGAAACTTTAGCAGTCCTGCTGAGTCATACCAGACATGAAACGTTAACTATTTGCTGTCAGAGCTGCCAAGCTTCTCCAGTATTCTTTGCGTTTGTTTCAGATGTCCAGCATTCACAGTTAGGTAGAGTTTTACAGTCATAGAGTTGTTTTAATATTTGGTCTGGCCTAAGTGTGACTTCTGGTCATACAGGAAGGAAATTATTAAACTGGAGTGGAATCAGAAAAGATTTACCAGGATGTTGCCGGGAATGGAGGGTTTGAGACATAAAAAAAGACTGGAAAGGCTGGGTCTTTTTTTCACTGCAACGTAGGAGGTTGAGGGGTGACATTACTGAGGTTTATAAAATCATGAGGAGCTTAGATAAGGTGAGTAGCAAGGCTCTTTTTCCCTAGGGAGCAGGAGTTCAAAACTAGGAGGCATATTTTCAAGGACAAGTAGAAAGATTTGAAAAGGACGTGAGGGGCTATTTTTTTACACAAAGATTGGTTCATGTGTGGAATGAACTGGCAGAGAAAATGGTGGATGCCGGTGCAGTTACAACATTTAAAAGACATTTGGATGAGTTCATGAATAGGAAAGGTTTGGAGGGATTTGGGCCAGATGTAGGAAGGTGGGTCTAGTTTAGTTTGGGAACATGGTCGGTGGGGACTGGTTGGAGCAAAAGGTCTGTTTCCATGCTGTATGATTCTATGACTATATGGTATAACGTATAAGAAAAGATTGCATCGGTTAGAATTGTATTTGCTGGAAACTAGAAGAATATGGGGGGATCTCATTGAAAATTATCAAATTCTAACATTACTCGACAAGGATAAACACAGGAAGGATAGCAGGGGAGTCCAGAACGTGGCGTGGGGGTGCGGGGGTCATTGTTTAAGGACAAGGGGTAAACCTTTTAGGACTGAGATGGGGAGAAATTTCTTCACCCAGAGAGTGGTGAACTTATGGAATTCTCTGCCATAGAAAGTGGCTGTGGCCAAAGCATTGTGTTTTCAAAGAGGTAGATATAGCTCTTGTGGCTGAAGGGATATGAGGAGGGAGGAGTGGGGAATTGGGTATTGAGCTCAATGATCAGCCATGATCATGTTAAACGGTGCAGCAGTCTGGAGGGGCTGAATGGCCAACTCCTGCTCCTATCTTCAATGATTCTATGTTAACTCTGAATTGCTCTTAGAAGTAACACCCAGCCATTCAATTGTAACGAAATGCTACAGATATCAGATGGCCTGCAGCAGTTGAAAAAGGTGGCTCACCATCACCTTGTCAATTAGGGGTTGGTGGTAAATGTTGGCCAAGTCAAGAGTAAGGAAAAGATTTCACTGATTCCAATCACATCACACAAAGCTTTTCCTGCTCACGAGATTTCACTTTCTATTTTATATTTCATTTGTCCATAGGTTGCCTGAGTAAGAAGAAGAAGCCACATTTCCTGTCCATCCCTAGTTGCCATGGGAAGCTGGGCAGCCTAGCAATTGTACTCATTGGCATACTGGGTCACAATAGGGTCAACAATGTAACATGAGCCTGCATGAGCGTGGGGCCAGGAATCGAACTCTCTGGCTGAATGTTATCCATGAGACACCTTAACTGTAATGAGTCACAAAATGACTTCCGGAATTATGAAAGTTAGCAGGTGATTTTTTTAAAATTCCTATAAAGGCATAGCAAACTCAGATTCTCCAGAATCACTAGCCCAACTCCATAAGCTCATCAATATTAGCTGGACACTTCATCATTGCTAAAAAGGAAGACTTGTTGTCAAAATCTTTCCATCTTTTCACTCATCAGGACAAATACAAGAATGCCATATTTCAACCAATCACAACTTACACTGTAGGAAATGCTGATTGGTTGGCAAGTTGACTCTAATGGCTAAGCCATTACCAAGGAGAAAGCAATGGGAAGTTGTTGGCTCCCAGGTAATTCAGAAAAATGTGCAAGGCTTAAACATATTCCTTTTGTTTCCCTGTGTGTCAATATATTATTCCTGAGTGTGCTACAGCAACATTAACAACCGTTTGGTAAGAATCAGTCTGGCATGTAACATGGCTCATTTACACTTGCTAAAAGTGAGGAACTATTGCTGAACAAATGCCATTTGATAGCAGAATCAGCAGCTACTTCCATACCTTTGCTGATGGTTGATAGTAGATTTATGGAGTCGTAAATGGTCAGTTTGGTTTGTCCTGTCTTTTGTGTACGGAACACACAAGGGCAATTTTTCACATTATTGAGTAGATACCAGTGTTGTAGCTGGACTGGCACAGATTGGCTTAGGGGCTTAGTTAGTTCTGAAGCTCAAGTCTTCAGTACTATTGCCAGAATATTATTACCACAACTCATAGCGTTTGCAGTATCCAGTGTCTGCAGCTGTTCCTAATGTCACATGGAGTGAATTGAATTGGCTAAATCTGACTGAAGATGGCTGTCTGTTTCCCTGATGGGGATCAGCGTCCACAGTTGGGGATCGTCCTCCCCACGTTCATTCTTTAATTGTCCATCACCATTCACAACTAATCATGGCAGGAATGCACATTTTAGGTCTGATTCATTGATATTGGAATCTCTTCACTGCTTCTGCTATTTGACATGCAAGTAATCCTGTATTGGAGTATGACCCAGGTTAGTAATTCACATTTAGATATGTCTAGTACTTCTCCCACACTCCTCACTAAACCAGGATCTGTCTCCCAGCTTGATGATCATGTACAGTCAGGGTAGCCCCAGTCATGGGGTTATAGATTGTAGTTGGATACAACTCTGCCATTGCCAATGGCTCAAAGCACCTCATGGATGCCAAGTTTGAGTTTCTAAATCTGTTGGAAGTCTGTCCCACTTAGCACAGTGATAGTGCCACTCAACATGATGGAGGGTATTCTCAATGTGAAGGGGGGACTTTGCCTGCACCGAACTGTACAGTGGTCACTCATACCGACATTGCTAGGAACAGATGCATCTTGGGTAGGCTGATTATTGAGACCAAGGTCACGAAGGTTCTTCACAACTAACCACTGACCCAGATTGGCAGTTCTGCCCCTTTAGGAGTTGGTTAGTGGCGCTGCTGCTGAGCCACTCATCATGATGGACACTGAAGTGCCCCACCCAGAGTACATTCTCCGCCCTTCCCACCCTACTGTTTCCTCCAGTTGGCATTCAACGTGGAGGAGTACTGATTCACCATCGAAGGGTGGAAGGGGAGGGGGCTGGGTAATCAGCTGGATGTTTCCTTGTTCATCCAAAAGGAAAAACCAGCAAAACCTGCGAAAGACACCTACTGGTTGGACTCATCTTGCATACCTCAGAATGGAGCTCCAGTATGACCAGTATATTCATTTCCAAGTATCACTGGTGTGTGTCTCTGGGTACATTTGACCTGAAGCCATGGGAGCTGGTGGGGGGTGGGGGGTGGGTGCGGTGCACAGTACATGATGTTTGGACTGTTCAGAAACTGGGATTAGCATTGATAAAGCTGAAGAACTTGTTTTTCCCATCGATCCTCATTGGAATATTCATGAACCCAGCAATGAACGTCTTTCTCTCCCTGTGCCAAAGTTTCCATTTGATGGTTTCTTCCTGGTTTTATTCTTCTGTCTCACAGTACAGAGCGAAAGCAGAAGCTGCGTTTCCAAATGCACTGAGCAATAGTCATCACATGCTGTTGTTTTGCTAAGTCGCTGCATCCAAGTGTCAGAGTGACCAGATGAAGTTCCCGTTAATTGAGCCTTGCTTCCCAGAATGAAAGTTATAATTGTAAACCTCCTTGCACATCACCAAGACGTCTGAAGGCTTTATTTCTTTAACAGCTACCACCACAGCATTTCAAACTCCACTCTGCAATTCAGAAATAGGCCAAACAAAAAATGCAAGGGAATATCCTTCATATTCTTTTCTTCAGTGCGACATGGGCTGTTATCCATCATTAACTGCCCCTTGAACAGGGTGGCTCGCTCAGTCAATTCAGAGGACAGTTTTAGAGTCAACTGGAGTCATATGTAGGCCAGACCAGGTAACGACAGCAGATTTCCTTCCCTGAAGGGAATTTACACTCACCAGCTTCTGAGGTGAGAGGGGTGTTACCATGGTGAGAGTTCAATCTCTGGTGAGCCAGACCATTAGCCTTATGATTACCAGGCCCGACACCACAGTCCTTCCTACCAGGCACAGGGTAACTGAGGTCAATATTGTAGATGCATCCAAGACAAGTTAGATGTGTACATGAGGAAAAATGGAATACGGTAGACCAGGATACAGAGGGTGAGCACACAATGTTAATACCCAGGCCCATGGTCATTGGCCACTTCTACACTCAAGCCATAGAGCAGGAACTTGATTGGATAGAATCTCTGAGGAGCTGTTCCCCCAATCACAGGCTGGTATGGTCCCCTGCTTGCTGCTGATAGGCTCACTGCTGAACCTATCAGCAGTAGTCGCAGGACAGAACCAGTCTGTGATTGGGGGAGTGGCAAGAAACTATGTTGGCAGCAGTGAGAGGTCACAGGGCCTAAGAGGAGTGGGTTAATGCTGTCAGAACCAGAGCTGTAGAGAGAAAGGGGGCTCTGCAGGGTTCAGGTTCATGGGAAATGGGGAGGGGGCATTGCAGGTTGGGAAGTGAGAGAGAGAGAGAGAGAGAGAGAGAGAGAGAAGGATGATCCAATAAACATGGCTGAAATAGGTGGTGAGAGAAGTGAGGCTGCAGGCGGGGAAAGATGGAGGACACAAGGAGGTGAGAGAGAGAGAGACTGTCTGGGGGAGGAAGTGAGGGGACCCTTTGGAGGGAGGACTGAAGGAGGTGAGAGAGAGAAAAGTGCAGATCGAGAGGAGACTGCAGAAAGAGAGAGAGGGAGGACTCAAAGGGGTGAGAAAAGGAGACTGGGTGGGGGAAGAAGAAAAGAGAGGCTGCAGTGGGAGAGAAGGAGGACACAAGGAGGTAAGAGATGGAAATTGCAATGGGATAGTAGTGAGCGGAGAATGCAGGGGGACACAAGGGGGTGAGAGGGAGATTGCGATGGAGGAAGAAGAGGAAGGAGGCTACAGGTGTTGTGGGAGTGGGTGTGCAGGTGAAGGGAAAGGGGGAGGCTGCAGGACAAAGACTTTGTCCAAGGCAGGGCGAGAAGAGATTTGGAGCTGTGTTAGATGAAGGAGGGTAGGAAACATGCAGACTGGCATGGATTGGCTTGAACTAATTAAATAGAATAGAGACGGCTGAGCAGACAATGTGTTGCAGCTGTAGTATGTGGGAGCTGATGGATGCCGATGCAGCCATATCGGAAACAAATGTTGGCTCCACGCAGACTGTAGGCTCAGAGCAGCGGACACTATGACACGACAGGGAGAGGGGGAGTTGTCTGGACTCTATTTCAGGAGGCAATCACATCCTTTCTATTAATTACAACTAATTGGTCTTTGTCAGGAATAGGAGGGTGTGGGAGTGAGTCAGGTTTTGGGGTCAAGAATTTAGCTTTGGAGGAGGCCCTTCTGTTACAGTAATAGTGCCCCTATCCCTGGACCAGGAAGCCCAGGTTCAAGGTGTGTAATAACATCTCTGAACAGGTTGTTAAGTAAAATAGGTTTAATAAAGAAAAGGAGGCTCTGCCAATGCCATTGTCCAATAGGTATGAGGTTCTTGCTCCTGGTGTGGACTAGGGCACAAATTGCAGAAAGGACAAATGAACTGATTACAGCAGCACGGTACAAGAGTTTTTCAAGTTGGGGCGGGGGGGAAACCGATTTGATTTGATTAGATTATTTATTTTCACATGTACTGAGACACAGTGAACAGTGTTATTTTGCCGACTATCCAGGCAAACCATACCTTCCTCACGTACATCAGGGTATTAGAGCAGAATGCAGAACATAGTGTTACAGCTAGAGAGAAGGTGCAGAGAGAGAGATCAACCCTAATATATGAGAGGTCCATTCATAAGTCTGATAACAGCGGGGAAGAAGCTGTTCTTAAATCTGTTGGCACGGGTTTTCAAATTTTTAGATCTTCTGCCTGATGGAAGAGGGTGGGAAAGTGTATAACTGGGGTGGGAGGGGTCTTTCGTTATGTTGGTTGCTTTGCCGAGGCAGTGGGAGGTATAGACACAGTCAATAGATGGAAGGCTGGTTTTCGTGATGGACTGGGCTGTACTCACAATTCTCTGTAATTTTTGTCGTCTTGGGCAGAGTAATTGCCATACCAAGCTGTGAGATCTGAACAGGATGCTTTCTATGGTGCATCAATAAAAAATTGCTAAGAGTCATTTGGATATACCAAATTTCCTTAGCTTCCTGAGAAAGTAGGGGCGTTGGTGTGCCTTCTTGACTGTAGCATCGATGTGGATGAACCAGGACAGATTGTTGGCGATCATCGTTCCTAGGAACTTAAAGTTCAGGACCACCTCCACCTCAGCACCATTGATATAGACAGGGATGTGCCTTGCACTCTGCTTCCTGCAGTCAATGACCAACTCCTTCATTTTGCTGACATTGAGGGAGAGACTGAGATAAAAGGTACTGCAGATGCTGGAGAATCCGAGATAACAAGCATGGGGCTGGATGAACACAGCAGGTCAAGCAGCATCATAGGAGCAGGAAAACTTGACGTTTCGGGCCTAAACCCTTCATCAGAAATGGGGGAGGGGAAGAGGGTTCTGAAATAAATAGGGAGAGAGGGGGAGGCGGATAGAGGATGGATAGAGGAGAGGATAGGTGGAGAGGAGGCAGACAAGTCGAAGAGGCGGGGATGGAACACCTGCGCTCAGTTCGCAACAAACAACTGCACCTCCCAGTCGCGAACCATTTCAACTCCCCCTCCCATTCCTCAGATGACATGTCCATCCTTGGCCTCCTACAATGCCACAGTGATGCCACCCGAAGGCTGCAGGAACAGCAAATCATATTCAGCCTGGGAACCCTGCAGCCCAATGGCATCAATGTGGATTTCAC
>JAHRHZ010000081.1:13656253-13700403 GCA_024137785.1 Ginglymostoma cirratum
GCTGCTTGGCCTGCTGTGTTCATCCAGCTCCACACCTTGTTATCTCGGATACTCCAGCATCTGCAGTACCTATTATCTCTGCCCCAATACCTTTTTTAAATCTCTTTCTCCTCTCACCTTAAAATATGCCCCCTAGTCATGAAATCCCCCATCTTAGGGAAAAGACACCTACCATTAACCCTGTCTATACCCATGATTTTATAAACATCTATAAGGTCATAATATAACAAACAGATCTAGGGGTACAGGTTCATAGCTCCTTGAAAGTAGAGTCACAGGAAGAAGGCTTTCAGCATGCTTGCTTTCATCAGACAGAGCACTGAGTGCAGGAGTTGGGACGTCTTGTAGCAGATGTACTAGATTTTGGCAAAGCCATATTTGGAGTACTGTGTGCAGTTCTGGTCACTTCACTACACAAAGGACATTATTAGACTAGAAAGAGTACAGAAAAGATTTACTAGGATGCTACCTAGACTGGAAGGTTTGAGTTGTAACGAGAGACTGGACAGGCTGGGACTTTTTTCCCCTGGAGCGTAGGAGACTGAAGGATGACTTTACAGACATCTATAAAATCAAGAGAGGCATAGATAAGGTGGATTTTTTCCCATAAGTAAGGGAGTCTAAGACTAGAAGACATAGGTTTAAGGTGAGAGGGGGATGATATAAAAGGGTCCAGAGGAGCAAATATTTTACACACAAGGTGGACAGGCTACCAGAAGTGGTGGTGGAGGCGAATACAATTTTGTCATTTAAGAAACAATTACTCAGGTACATGCATGAGATAGTTATGGAGGGAGGTGGACCAAATGGGACTAGTTAAGTGTTAAAACTAGGCGACATGGACAAGTTGGGCTGAAGGACCTGTCTCCATACTGTAAACCTCTATGACTTGCTATGCCATTCAATCAGATCATGGCTGATTGGATTTTTTTTCTATAAGAAAAGTCTTGCATCTTCTCCTATATCTGTGCTTTTTGATTTGCTGTCTAACTCGTTATTTATACCACCTTGGTGCCAATTTCTCATCTTGTGCAGCATGAATGTCACAGGTGCCAGGCAATGACCATCTCGAACAAGAGATCCCCCCTTGGACAATCAATAGCATTACCTTTGTTGAAACTCCCTATATCAACCTTCTGGGGGCGGGGGGAGGAAGTTGCCTTTGACCAGAAACAGGACTGGACTAGCCATATACAAAAGCAGGTCAGAGGCTGGAAATCCTGCAGCAGGTAACTCACCTCCTGACTCCACCATCTACAAGGCACAAGTCAAGAATACGATGGAATGCTCCTCACCTTGCTGGAGGAGTGCAGCTCCAACGACACTCAAGAATCTCAAAACCATCAAGGACAAAGCAGGCCACTTGATTGGCACCTCAGCCGTCACCGTAAAAATTCACTCCCTCCACCATTGGTAGCAGTGTGTGCTACCTACACAATACACTGCAGCAACTCACCAGGGTTCCTTTGACTGTGCCTTCCAAAACCACAACCTCTAACACCTAGAAGGACAAGGGCAGCAGATACATGGAAACACCACTCCCTGCAGGTTCCTCTCCAAACCACTGACCATCCAGGCTTAGAAATATGTCACTGTTCCTTCAGTGTCACTGAGCCAAAATTCTGCAATTTCCTTCCTAACAGCACTGTGAGTGTCCCTATACCTAAAGGACTTCAATGGGACAAAATGATACTCATCACCATCTTCACCAGGGGCAATTAGGGACGGGAATAAATGCTGGGATGCAAATTAATGTAGCATTATGACAGGGCATTCTCGTGCCCCTAATTATAACTATCACATTCCCTGCCTTGATCTGCAAAGTTCTCTCACAAGGAAGGTAGAAGTAATATACGTTCTGAAAAAATGTGTGAGGCCGCTTAGTGTAACACATATGCTCAGAGGAGAGAGCAGGATGCTGATTTAAGATGATTTACAAAAGAAGCAAAAATAGATCAAGGAGAAACATCTTCATATAGCAAATTGTTAGGATCTAGAAATGCACTGCCTGAGAATGTAGCCATGATGTGGAAACGCCAGTGTTGGACTGGGATGGACAAAGTCAGAAGTCACACGACACCAGGTTATAGTTCAACAGGTTTATCTGAGAACACAAGCTTTCGGAGCACTGCTCCTTCATCAGGTGAGTGGCACTCAGTGTATCGATCTTGTAGAGAGCCATACAGACATGTTGGGCCAAACGGCCTCCTATTGGGATATAACTTTTATATGGTTCTATAACAGAGGCTTGTGAAATGGAGTAATGGAATAACGTTTGTAGCATCAGCAATTATTTCCAGTTTGGATAAAGGGTCGATGGCATTAACACTGTTTCTCTCACCACAGTGATGTTGAATGCGTCCAACATTTAATATTTTTACTCATAATCTTATTAATTTTGGTGAATAAATGAGTGGCTTGAAATCAAAATGTGATATCAGTAATGAGCATATTAATGTATTTGTACAAAATTTGTTTGATTACTATTTCAATGCATGTGGTAGTTAACTCTAATGTTCAAAGAGGAATAAAGATTGACAATACTTTATTACCAGTTTTTTTTTCCCTAATTAGACTTCGTACTCCAGGCCCATTAAGAACAATGGACAACTAGACTCCGCCAATCTGTTTCACTGCAACAAACATCTTTAAGTGCGGTGTGCCAGTTCTTCTTTGGCCAGTCCTGTTGTCATGTTCCATGTGGTGGTGCCAACTGTGACAAGGCCTAGGCCCAAGAATTGAACAAAGCGTCTTGCCACCATCAATCATCTCTCCATCCAGAGGCATGCTGACCCGTCCTCTGAGGTGCTTCCTTGTTGCTGATGCTGTCTCACCACTTCACGCCCAGGATCACACATATGTAACACCGATGAAAGACGTTCAACTTACTGGACATCTTTGCTGTCCTCTTCCATGTCTCACTGGCATGGATTGTGGTTTGTACATTGGACAGTAGATATGTTAATGGTACCAGATCCCTACACTTTGTGGAGTCATTGGAAGATGCTACAGAGACATAGATAGCTGGTTTGTGATGCAGAGAGACACCAATAGCATGGGTTTAATTCATGCAACGACTGAGGCTACCATGAAGAATTCTCCTTCTCAACCTTTTCCCTTGCCTGAGGTGTGATGACCCTAATGTTAAACCACCCCCCATCGCCTCTCATTAATGAAGGTGCAACGCTATGGTCTAGTAGGATTGGAGCAACTTTTAACGTATCTGAAGCAGAAACTATTCAGGTACAAAAACAAAAGGCATCGAGAACTAAATGGAGCAGCTGGCAGGAAGGGCAATTTAGACTTTTCTTTGACACATATAAAACTTATATATCTTCGTGAGAAATGACAGTACTCAATAAGTCAGCATAATTTCAATCGGAAGGTTTTATTAAACTCTTCTTGTTAAACAGCAGAAAAATTCAAACTGCTTGAAACACTAGAGGGCAAGAGTGCTACATTTTTCAGACACTGATACAAAGAATAAATGGTTAAAGACATGATTTGTTTGACAGAGTCTTGAGTTATTGTTCTGCTTCCTAAAGGTAAATTGTCAAACACAGTCTTGCAGAGACTTCATTTTTCAAGTGTTCTTCTCATTCAATTCAAAAATTTTATCAAATTAAAAAAAGTGTCTTGTATGACAGCAACTATAATGGCATACAGAGAAACTCCAGGGCAGTTTGAGATCAGGTTAAAAACAAGGCACAGACAAACGGCCACTTTGCTCAGTGTTTGCACATTCCCAATTAAATTGTAATAAACAGAAATCCCCGTTATGGGTAGGACAGGGGCATTCTTCATTTAACCAAACTATTTAATGAAGCCAAAAAAAAGTTAGCATTCAAAAATAGAAACTCAGATTGGCAAATTTGATGACATGCTAATGTATTTGTACTGCATTCCTGAGTACTATTTTTTATTTAAGGGCAAGTTAATGACCATGTAAAAGTAACATGCAGGAATTTGGCATGAGATTGTTAAGTATTTTGTTGATCAGGATTTCTATCACATCAGTAGCAGATATTTCACTTGGTAAATACACGATCCTTTAACAGTACCTCCCAAACCTGCAACGTCTACTAGCTTCAGACGAGGGCAACAGATGCATGGGAGCACCACTATTTTCTAAGTCATGCATCGTTCAGTTTGGTCTTTCATGAGCCTCTCTTCATAGTTACTGGACCAAACTCCTGGAACTTCCTACACAACAGCATCTAGGGCGCACCTTCACCTCTAAGACTCTCATTCGAGAAAGTGGCTCTCACGCATCTTCTCAAGGGGAAACTAGGGATGGGCATTAGAAATTAGATTAATTAAATTAGAATTAGATAAAATCACAAAAGGGAATGGGATATTGGCCACTCAATTACAGGGGAAGGCAATGGCCTGGTAGCATTATTACTAGACTATTAATCCAAAGATCCAGATAATGTCCCAGGTTCCCGGGTTCGAATCCCACTATGGCAGATGGTGAAATTTAAATTCAATCAAAAGGAAAAACCTGGAATTAGGAGTCTAATGGTGACCACAAAAAACAATTGTCGGAAAAACCCATCTGGTTCATTAATACCCTTCAGGGAAGGAAACTTCTGTCCTTACCTGACATAGCCTATGTGTGACTCCAGATCCACAGCAATGTGGTTGACACATAACTTGAGGATAGACAATAAATGCTGGCCTGGCCAGGCCAGTGATGCCCAACTTCCATGAATGAATAGAAAAAAAAAACTCACCAATTGGGTGCCTTAGCTGTCAATCATCTGACCAAGGTGAATGATACTCTTTAAATCTGTAACCTGTGACTAAATCCATTCTCTTTTCCAATTCATTGGCACTACATGAGTCAATCTGTGAACAGTGGGCTGGATTTTCTGAGGAATGACAATCTTATACAGACTGTCACTCCCCGTCTTTTATTTTACTAAAGGAGAGAGTTCCTTCTGTAAACAGGGTGCTCCAATGGTTGCTGGATAACCTATCCAGGTTATCAAACCTGGATAAGACCTAGGGCAGGAGCTTGTTGAAAGGTTTTTAATATGTCACTCAACTCAATTCAACAGTCACAGGTTTTAATCAGGTAGATGGGGCAGAGAAATAAGCTCCATACAGGCAAAGTTGACGGACAAAACTGCTATGAGCTATGTTGCTAAGATGTACATAGAGTTATACAGCATGAAAGCAGACCCTTTGGTCCAACTCATCCATGCTGACCAGATATCCCAATCTGACCTCGTCCCATTTGCCAACATTCAGCCCATGTCCCTCTAAACCCTTCCTATTTGTAAGGTGACAGAAGATCAGAGGGTTTGTGTCAAGTTGAGGTTCAAGAAGATGTCCCAAATTCTGGGGGGATATATCCTTTCAGCTTAGGCTCCAATAAGTCTTGGAAGCCAATAGTTGCAGTTAGGTTTTGGAGTCAGGGGCTTAGAGAAAAACTTTGGAAGTATGGGGGGTCGGGAAAAAAAAAAACCTGTAAACCGTTAATAATCAGTCCAGCCAAGAGCGGGAGTGAAGGAAGCCCACAAATCGTATTTACTTGATATGGCTAAGAAACACTATAACTTGGAGAAACCCAGGAGCAATACCAGCTTGACGAAGCAAGTCAGTTGTGGCAATATGCCTGTAAGTAGACACAGGAGTGCAATTCCCAGAATCCAGCAGAGCGCAGTCCAAGGAAAGGAGACTGAAACACTTGGACATGAGCAGTTATTCAGGCATTTCACAAAGGAACAGTTTTTGAGGGGGCTTCAAAGCCAGATGTCTAAATGTAACAAATCAAAATTCCTTGCCAACTTTTAATGATCTGGTGACCCATAATTTAAATAACATCTAAAGGAGGAAGAATCTGGCAAATGAATTGGAGAGGTGTCCTGACTGTTTTTGATCGGGGTGCTCAACAGGTCTGTTATCCACACTTGTCTCACGCCAATTCCAGATGTTAGATTCCCATCTATGTGTATGATCTTATTGCTGATCTATCTATGTATAGCAGCCTATTTCTGTTCAGTCAAAACAGTAGATTTTTGTGGCTTTATTCTCTAAGCAATTAACTTGGATGCCAGACTCTTGTCTGCTTTAAAAAGGAAGTACTGGTCCCTTGCCAGAAAATAATAAAATCCTGGATAATAAACGAATGAAATCAGCCTACCAATTGCTGCACGACTGCTTCATAATATGCACATGGGCCCGAGGAGTCCATTCAACACATCCATTCTCAACTAGTCTTCCTGTTACCCAACCATTTCTTAAATGATTTACCATTTTTGCCTCCATCTGCAAAGTGACTTGCACACCCGTAAACATTCACATTTGGGTCCTTTATGTTACAAGCATCTCTAGAACATGAAGCCGCACAGATCCCCAAAGGGTTCTGCAGAAAAATTTCGTGGAAATCACTATTTTTAATACATGTTGAAAACAAGAGATTTCTCTCATGTAGTTATGACATTAATTACAGCCTTTGCTTCCCACTAATACTGTCAACTTCAATTCTGCTCATTAGGTGGAGACAAATATTTGAAATAATTAAGTGAACCTGAGTGCTTTCACTAAAATCTCTGTCCAATTTAGTCACAAAAAATTAACTGCTCTGATTAATCACTTCATCACTAAGAATAATGTCTGATACTCAACATTAAACTTAAAAATGAATTGGTGCTCGCTTTCTACATTTTCACATGTATTCAAGGTGAAAATTACTGGGGTCATTTCCAGCTTTTGTTAGGTCACCAACGGGTCACTACCTTAAGAGCGTTGAAAATGCTTCAGTGTTGCACCCTAAGGCATAAGTCTCCCAAAGCAACTGTGTGGCATTTTCAATTTCATGCCTGCACACTTGAGGGAAACAGGCAATCCACTGTCCAACTGGGAGCAGCAGAGTTCTGAGGAAGGGTCATCTGACCCAAAACGTTAACTGACCTTTTTTCCTCACAGATGCTGCCAGACCTGCTAAGCTTTTAGAGCAACTTCTGTTTTTGTCGCAGTTAACTTAATGTTCACTCTTTCTCTCCCCACAGATGCTGTCAGATCTGTTGTATTGCTCCAGTGCATTTATTTCAGAATATACAATACCCTAGGGTTTATTAATGTGCGCTGGGTACGAGAGTTAGGAAGCAAGTGATCTTGCACAAGGCACGAGTTTAGTCCCATAAACACCAATATAACTGTGATGCTGTAAATCAGAAACAAAAACACAACTTACTGTAAAAGCTCAGCAGGTCAGGCAGCATCTGTGAAGAGAAATCAGAGTTAACGTTTTGGGTAGAGTGACCCTTCCTCAGAAACCAAATGCTGTCAGACCTGCTGAGCTTTTCCAGCAACTTCTGATTTTGTTACTAGTTTATCCTCACCTGGAGTATTATGACCATTTCTTACTACAGCATTTTAAGAAAACTGTGAAGGGGGCCAAGTGCTTACATTTGTTCAGAATACATCTTGCAAAGGGTGCAGAAGAGGTTTACAAGACTGGTCACAGGGGTGAGGAATTTCGGGCTAGAGAATGTGGGGCTATTCTCCTTTTGAGTTTACAGGGCTGCCAGAACTCGGACCGAAATATTCAAATCATGGCGACTCTGGACTGAGTAAATAGGGAGAATGTTACCATTGTCTAAGGATTGAGAGCCAAGTAGAACAGATTTAAAGTAGTTAGTAACAGGAGCAAAAATACACAAGTGGTGTGGTTTGCCTGAGAGTATGATGGAAGCAGGTTCAATCGAGGTATTCAAAAGAGATTTAAGACTGCCTTTAGAAAAGGAAGAATGGAAGAATAGGGAGGTAATGGCCTTGTGGTATTATCGTTGGGTTGTTAATCCAGAGACACATGCGATGTTCTGGGGATCAGGGTTCAAATGGTGGAATTTAATCCAATGAAAATTTGGAATTAGTAATCGAGTGATGACCACGAATACATTGTTGACTGTCAGGAAAAACCCATCTAGTTCACTAATGCCCTTTAGGGAAAGAAACTGCCATCGTGGCCTACATGTGACTCCAGACTCACAGCAATGTGGTTGACTCTTAGGCTGCCTGACCTGGCCAGTGACGCCCACATCCCGTGAATGAATTAAAAAGAAATATGTGCAAGGCCAAGGCTAGGAGCAGGAGAATGATACTAAGCAAGATGCTCCGAGATCTGGCATAGACTCAATGAACCAAAAGGCCTCCTTTGCCACCTTCATAACAATACTGAGGATGCTTTCCAAACACAGCAGTTCATTTCCCAACCCAAAGATTCCAGGTAGCAAATTACATGGACCTCCGCATGAAAGCCTTAGCCTTTCTGATGCACATGGCTTGCTACGTCCTCTCGGCATCTCACAAGCACAGGACAGGCTTAAGTGTTTTAAAGCATTCTTTATTTTAATCTGCCATACCAATAACATACAAAAAAATAAATGCAATTTAATAAAATGTAGTTAACTCTATGTATTGCACAGAAAGAATATTTAGTCTTTATATTTTGCATACACTGTGTAAATTGAAAACTAAAAGACGGCTTCAGAACCAGATGGCCATGTAGCCCAGTGCATTTTCACAATCCATTGTAGTTTCCAGAAGACAACACAACACACAAGTCACATTCAATTTTCTTAACTATATCTTCAATGTCCGTATTCTGAGAAATGTTATGGGTAAGGGAGTGTACAGAACATTAAACTTCTTTCCATATAACCTTTTAAGCTTCCCTTTTCTGTATTCTTTGAAGATGACATTTAACTACGTGTAGGTATACAGCAATACAATTTTTCAGGTAGCCAATTTCTTCAAACTTATCTTAGTAATTACAACCATGGTAGAATAGTGAATAGAATAGTGAATTGCATCACTTTGCTTAGAAATCATTTCTATTTTGGTCTGGGAAGAAAATGTTACTAGGTCCCCTTCCTGTACAATGAGCTGTGTTCCAGCTCCCCAGTTGAATTACAAATGAAATACTCATAACAACCATGCATGTTTGGGATGCTTTCAAGTATTTTAGGAGAGGACTTCTCCAGTATATTTGTAGTATTTTTCCTTGTCTAAACTTCTGCACAATAAAACCCACAAACTATTTAGGAGCATCTGGATAACAACATTAATAATTGATGGTAGTTATCACCAGACAATCAGTGCTCCAGTCACAGACTCCTATTCTTCGACAGCATGCTCCATTTGGCAGCCTAAGTACAAATGGTTGACACTAACTCCTGCCAACCTACACACCCTTCCTTCCAGTAACTTCTATGCTTAGTTTAGCACAATAAATGCAAGAGACTTGCACATACAGATGCATCTTGAAAATACATTGACCAGTACACTGCACTGCTTCTAAACAAGAGAATGCAATCATCTCCAGAATAACGATTTAACTACGATCACGCACCAAAAAACTCAGCTACAAGATGCACGAAGTAGCTGTTCCAGAAATCTAGCAGTTCATAATCAAACTTGGAGAAAGACAATCTCAAAGGTTTCAAAAACATTGCCAGAATCATAACAGGTTTTTATTCGGATAACGAACACAAAAATTTAGAGGTTTTGGCAGGCTGTCCTTGGAGGTTTAGAGTACAGCACTGAACAGATGAGTTGAGGTGGATGAATTAATTTAGAAAATTATTAAACTTTGAGTATTTCAATGCAACCAAGTCATACAACTTAGTTTGTAAAATATTAATTAAATCCCCTTAGCCAACATCACAATTTTCCAACACTAGCTTCGAATATTTCTCTACGGTGATCTTAATTATTAATTATAATTAACTAAGTTACAGTATTTACCAGCCACCAAAATAAACAACAATTGGCAAACAGAATTAAAGTTTAACTTTGTTTATACAAATTGTTTTGCTGCTCCTGGACAAAACAATTAAATAGAATTAATGGACATTTAAAATAATCTTATAGACTTTTGCAACACCTCACACGTGTATTTCCAAGTGGCAGGGAAGTTGTATAGTGTTCAGAGTTTCTTAGTCAAATGCTCTTTGAATTTTCTGCCTCTCCCTACATTTCTACTTTCTACTAATATTTACAGAGTGACCTCAAAGCTAAAGAAACAAGGTGCTGACAATTTCATTATCAAGACTGTGTGATGCTGATTCGCTTACTTTCCCTTATGGTTTAAACATTAAATGACTTCCAGTTACTAACTATTAACTCTTTAATTAATCACAAAACATATGAGCAGCTGAAAACCACAATTTAAGATGCTCAAACACAATAACACCAGGTATATATTGCATAAAGTAACACAAGTAACTTTGGTAACTTATAGGCAAACTTCCAACGGAAAATTAGGAGTATTGATGGAGCTGGATGAAGGAATTTTTAAAAAATTAAAAACCCAGACTTCACGTTGTTGCATGCATTATGTAACTAAATCGAACAACTGAATTGAAGAAACAAAGTATTAAAAAAACAAAATTAAGCTACATACTCTCAAAACAAGAAGGACCAAGATGCACATTTCATAACTGCTCAGTCTGTTAATGCTCATAATAAATGTTCCATTGGGTCTCTGGAGCAGAGACGACTCCTAGGTAGTAAAATTGCAACAGACTGAACTAGTACTTTAAACAAGCTTCTGGACCCCCTTGTAGCTCGAAACTGGCTGAAACATCAAAGAAATTTAAAAGTATGTAATCAATATTTTAAACCAAGAGTGATATGGAGAAGAACAGCAAATGGCTTAAGAAAATGGCAATATCCCACTACAGGATACTGACATGGACAGTCACTGTACAGCCTGTTGGGAGTAGCAAGTGCATCTCACTACAAACAGGTCAATTTCATTTGGTTCAAGTTCAACGTTTAAGCAAAAGTGCACATAAACACAATGCATTCAGATAAAGAACTGATGTAAGACGACAAAAATCAAACTGCATCAAATGCTACTGTCTTCAAACTAAACATACCAGACGCAAGTACTCTCAGTACCTCAGAGAAGCCTCTTTCCTAACTAATCAGTTGTAGTACTTACTATGGTGGGATTGCAAAAGCTGATCTCTTTGAAATCATTGCCGTCTCATACTTAGTGGCTGAATCAATGTAGTATTCAACTGCATAAACCCATTTTGGAAAAAAAATTGCGGTAAAATCATTGAATTTGTATGTGGATTACAACAGAATCGAAAAACCAGGCTGGATAAACTGCTCATTATTTTCCCATTACAATTTAATATGCCTCACGCCACTGTTATGTGAAATTAAAATGGACATATCACGAGGTACGCCCATAAAAGCCCAATCAATTCGACTGCAATCAGAAGATTAGCCTCTAGCTCCTCAACATTTAATGTGACAAATTACTACTAACAGCAAGTAATCTGTTGTTGTCAAAAAGCCACCCAGACCAGCATGCATGGAAAGTTACGGTAGATAGCTAGCAAAAAAACAATGCTTACAGAAGCCAAACAATCTGGCAAACAATGCCGTGCAGAACCAAAATTTGCAGATGCAATTTACCTTCCATCTGGCTATCTCTTTCACACCACGTGAGCTTAGCAAGAATGGCTAATAAGCAGCTTCCCAATTCCCTGTCAAAAGCAGCCCAACTATTACTTATAACAAATGACGTCGTCACACTTCCTCTCACCCATTCTGCCCTCTCCGCCATCCCATCATCCTCTGCAGAAACACCTACCATGTTTTAATCACCTTTAATGGATAATGTATCAAAAAAACTTGAAACTTATTGAAATGGGCCAAAGTGAGAAGACGATGAGCTAATCTACAGAAAATATTTTGAAGCAAAGGGCCCAACCATTGAGTCTCCAAAATTACTCACTCAAAAAGTTCTAATTTACTTTTACACATTTTTGGAGCTAAACATTAATATGGTCAATAAGCAATCTTTGTTCATATCAAAATAAGAACCAATATTGGCCATATCTCCGTAGTGCCAAATCAATCCAAATCAAGCGTAGTTTAGGTGACTAAGCCACAGCCTCATCAGATGATGATGTCCAACGCATATGATCTACATATAATGACTGCAACTCAGGGCAGATTTTAGCCATTTTCCTCAGTTTCATTTCAGTACCCCACTACTGCCTGATGACGGAAAATAAATCTGAAAGTTAGATTTCACTTCGTAGATTCGCTGCACCTCCCAAAACCTGATCCCTCTCAGCTGTGTTGATTGCCCAACAGAAATGTAGGCTTGTAACAGAATGACTGCTTTTTCCACCTTTCATTCCTAGCCTGCCCACTAAATTTACTCCTTTCTATGGAATAAAATGGTGCTGCCCGTTAACATGTCAACACTGAAGACATCCGTGCAAAATACCATTTTCCAGCATCTGTTGTAAGACCACAGAATTGGAACAAGCAATTTTTAAATTACCTAGAAGCACCCTACTACGACCAAAGTGCGCAATTTCACTGCCAACCTTTGTGTGTAGTCCCATTCTACTCTAGCGTTCAGATTTCTCTGCTTCAAAAGGTTTCCTTCCTTTGGGTTCGTCAATAAATGAAGGGAAAGGTCAATTCAGTTTGGGTGTGAATTCCAAGCCAGCATTAGGTAATAATCATCTAATTATGCCACTGGCAAGTCGAGTAGTGTAATGTGGAGAAATTAGTAATAGCATTTATACGGTCATCTCAGATGTCATTTCAGACATGAACGGGATTAGACCAAATTTAATGCAAGCGATCAGCAGTTGCAATGACCTAAATAACATTTTTAAACAGGATCCTATCATGCTAATGTCATTTCTCAGTTTATAATCTCTTTTAAACAAGTTCAGCCAAAATATATATATATATACACAATATATATATTAAAAAATTTAGTTGCCTAAAAGGGAATTATCTTTTGACATGGTGGAGGGAGTGGCAATGGTTACTGGACAGTACAAGAGCTTTCTGTCTGGCAGCAAGCACAGGCTGACGAGGTAACAGGCTTAGGAGGAATGAGGTCTAGATCTTCATCATCCGGTATTTCGTCCAGATGATAGCCATCTTTCAGGAGCTGACGGTTCAGGTCCTGATTAACTTGCTGCTGAAAGAGAGGATGGTCAAAGTGAAATAAAATAAATGGTCAAACACAATATCACATTTGCAGCAAGAGCACCTCAAAGTACAGCAAACCTGATCAACCGGTAAAAACAATATACCTCAAATACCATGTCCGAGAATTTATGCTGTAAATAAAGTATAACGGCGGTGTGTATAGTCCCCGCATTACGGCTCTATTAATTACTGTGTGTTTTTATATTGACGTTAGGAGGTGCATTGATTTTTTTGCATAGATATTTTAAGGTCTCAAGGCTTCACTTGGTCATGGCTTACTGCGGTTACTTGTATCTCTTGATTATTCGGAATATTTGATCAACTCCTGGTCCCGTAGGTGCCAGTTAATGATAAGTTTGCTGCAGTACGGGGACCAAGGGGACTGGTAAGATTTCTGCATCCGACACTAACTGTGTGGTGATATACAGATGAGAGTTGAGAAATTTTTAATTCTGTATTTAAAATAGAACATAGGACATAACAGCGCAGTACAGGCCCTTCGGCCCTCGATGTTGCGCTGACCTGCGAAACCAATCTGAAGCCCATCTAACCTATACTATTCCACACTATTCCATTATCATCCACAAAATGTTTTGCAATTTCATAGATTTACCTCTCAAACAACAGATTGGGTATGATAAGGATGCACGCACATGTCAAACTTGTGCTAGCGGCTATATGTGCAAGTACAACCAGAGTGACTGAGCTTTGCAGATTTTCCTCATAGGAACACCATTTACATGCTCCTGCACTGCTCTATCCAGACTATAATGTCCAATTGTTTCTCAGATGTTTTTCTTTACTTTCACTTTACTTGGTTTGCCTCTCGATGCAAATTTAACATGGCAACCCCGAAAATGGAAAAAATGTGCGTGAAAGGAACTACCGACTTTCAGCTCCACCCCACAGTCCACTGTGCACAATGTCCTTAAAGCCACTCTAGAATGACATTGGTGGCAAGTTATCCTGTAAACACATCTGGGAGCTCCCTGTAACACCTCACAATCAACTCAGTTAATGAAGTAAAATAAGCGCGTGGGTCAGCTCACCTCTGCAGAGGAATAGCCTGACGAGGAATAATACTTCGACTCAAATTCACCATCACTGGAAAAGAACACAAAGAGGCCAGCTTGCGGTGTGCAAGATTTAATAAAATAACTTACGTATGGCTTTCACGATCACAGATTGGAAGTACTTTTGCTTATTAAAAACTGCGGTCACTGTTTGACAATGAGAAACGTAGCAGCCAATTTACACATAACAAGCTCCGACGAAAAGAAATGTGATAATATATAGATTTAATTTTTTTGTGACATTGATGGAAAGATAAAATAATGGGGATAATTTCCTGGCTGTTCTTCAAGGTAGTGCTGTGGGATGTTTTGAGTCCAACAGAGGGAGCAAATGGGCCTTTATTTAACATCATACCAAAGAGACAGCACAACCAACACTGCCCTGGAATACCAATTTTGTTTTTTCTTACATTGGAGTGAAATTTGAATCCACATCTTCTGACTCAAAGACAAATCGAGTGACTCACGGATAAATGAGTCAAATCTGACACTACTAAATGACACTGTCCAATAAATATTTTTGGCTTAACAAGTGTTATCAAAAATATTCCCATCTTTGTACGAATTTTGCTATCAAATTGATGGGTTTCAAACTATAAAAATAAAACTGATATAGGAACTTGCAAAGGGAATGTCGCTGAAGTTCTACTTCACTGGAATTAATACATCTGTCAAAGCTTCAATAAAAGTTGTGAAGGAAATTTTCAACTGTGCTCTAGTACCCAACAGCCTGAAGCAGTTCTACAGAGCAGGATTTAGCAGCTATGAAACAAATAACAGTTCTCCGCCAACACTGTCCTGCACTAAGCTTTGATCGTTTTAACAAAGCTATCAAAATTAAATCTTCAGTGATTTCAGGGGATTTTCAGAGCCCAGTAATACAATGCTAAAGTCAAAGACTTTACAGATATTATGCAAAGTTTTATAAAACTTTTAAAAACTGCATCAGGGATTTTTATAATCAGCATCAGAACACAAATTTACATTCTAGTTCACAGTAATCCGAATGGCAAATGGAAGCATACTTCAGCAATACAGGTCATGTTCCTTTCATCCATATAGGATTATCTGATTTCAGGCAAGACGTCTAGTATAACCCTAGGATCAGAGGAGAATGTGAAAAATGCCAAAGGTCCAGCTTGAGACTGGGATTAGGCTGAAACTAGGTGTAGACAGGGCAAGGCAAGATACTTACTTTAAATTAATTCCATTATGAGATTTGATGCCCATCCCGAATTTCGCCTGAGAAGGTGATATTACGCCCTTACAGGCAGAGTACCTTAAATTCGCTACCCAAAACCCAGTTACCCAAAAACAGGCCTTCTTATAATCTTCCATGCAATTTTAATTGAACAAAACCCTTATAACTAATTTATCTGGATGTGGTTAACCACTGCATCGGTGTCGTGTAGTTCCAAGCTAGTTATTGGCTTTGCTGCTGTACCCCACGCTCCAAAAGACCCTTGACCATGCCCAACCTGGATTGATGCAAACTGCTCAGAGCCCGAAGCAAATTATCTAAAATCCAGCACAAGGTTAGTCCTGAGACTGCCAGATGTGAGGTACTGGATGCTACGGACCAATTAGCTTACTGAGATTACTGTCATAAAAGCTTTCAGAAACAACAACGGGAAGGACACCCTGACACTTGCGGACATGCAACCCTGTGAAATAACCAGTGCATTCAGGCAGAAGAAAATGTTAAAAGTGTCAAAGTGTAGAGAATTCATTAGTAAATATTTCCTGAAACATTCTGCTACTTGTTCTGAACCAGAATTCAGTGGGCTATAATTTTGGCCGATAGCTCTGTTCCACTCACATAGATTTTAAAATGACCATTTAATCACTTCTCAATCATCTTGTGTTTCAAGCTGGGTGGCGCATCTCATATGGACGTAGCCTTTCATTTAGAATTCTCAATCCGTACAAAGACGACAAATCGATGGTTAGGATCGAATCCTTACCTGTCAGACTCTAAGGAGACTAAAGATTCATCCGGATTTTGTTTCAGGGCAGAGTAACCTTTATTGAATTTTACTAATCTATAATGAAAGAAAGGGCAAACAGAATTAAGCTGAAATTAAAAGTATTAATTGAATACAACTAGTACCTCTCCCACTTCTCAGCTTGCAGATGGTGGGTATGGTGTTTAGCTGTCTCTGTTCTAATAGTACAAGGGAAAACATCCGTCAATTCTAGGACTGGTACAGCAGTGTCTTTCTTTAATATTGCTCTTAGTACTGCAGAAACACCTCTGCAGCAAAGAAGAACATCAATCGTCACCATCAGCCACTGATTTCAAAGGGCCTGGAGCATGGCGGCTTTGAATGCAAAAAAAAAACCTTGGAATTTTTCCAGCTGAAACTGGGATTGGGAACAATTTTTAAGAGTCAAAATCGAGATTTTTCGAACTTAGTTAACAATGTTAGGAGTTGTCCTTTTCATAACCTTACTAGTTTCCAGTCTAATTTTGTCCAGTGTTAGAGACAACAGACAGGATTGCTATTTAAACTAGTCACTAACTTTATATGAGAGCAAATTTTGATCATTCAAATTCAACAGATGATGGGAAATTTCAGGTTACAAAGTTTGAAAAATCATGTGAAATTTAAAATCTGGTTGATTTGAAGTTCATACATGCACTGCAGCTTATTGGCAAAAGCCCATTAGAATAGCGGAAAGAACATGCCTGATTTTGGATCAGTTATAATTTGCAAAATAACATGAATCCTAACCAGAAATTAATTATCATGAAAAAGGTTGACAAAACAAAATAAAAATAAAATGGCTTACCACTTATAACAATGAACAAGGCAAATGTCATCAGGTAACACGAAAGATTAACACGTCTAAAAATCTCTTGACGAATGGTTGTTTAAAACCATTTCATTTAATATTACAGGAGGATACCCAAGTGACGATGTCCTGTTGATGCCGGAGTCCTTTAGGATCGCTGCCCCATCTATTTGGAGCCAATAACTGCAGATACGGAAGAATATAAATCTGTCGCTGGGTTTAAACTGCCAACTCCTGTAAAGTAATTGCACAGAACTATTCCTCTGAGTTTATTCTCAATGTGATTCCTATATTATTTGGAGGACTCCAATACAACCAACACATGTCTGTTAAATAACACACTATCGGGGGCCTGCCCTTTGGAGAGGAAATGTTAATGGGTGCTATCAAAGTACTCCTAGGCTCATCCTCAGTCACCTTACAAACAGTCTTGTGGCACAGTGGTAGTGTCCCTACCTCTTAACAAAGAGGCCTAGGTTCAGGTACCACCTGTTCCTCAGGTTCGTCTTTACATTTCTGAACAGGTTGATTAAAATATCTACATACAAATTATACTTACTGCAACTTGAGGGGATGGAGAAGAGTGAAGGAGTCCTTTAAATACAGTTAGTTATTCTTGTGTAACGGTGAATTATATTTCTCTGATAGTGCTACCAATGCATCATGATGGAACAGAAAAGTGTGACATCCAGACCAACTACAGCTAGTTTGCAAACATCAGGAATTATCTTAACAATCTCATCTTGTAACAACCTCAGAATCAAGTTTAAATCCTTACAGACAGCTCTTAGAAATAGCTGTGTTTGTAACTTTTTCTGACACAGCTAAGTAATAAAGGCTAACTTGCTACTTCAAGCTAATTCCATCTTACGCATTAGGGCCATGGATGGAAATTAATTATCCACATGCTCTGTATAAGGCAGCAGTTAAAAAACTCAGAGATAGTAAGAAGTGCCGATGCAGAGTCAGAGATAACACAGTGTGGAGCTGGAGGGGCACAGCAGGCCAGGCAGCATCAGAGCAGCAGGAAAGCTCATGTTTCGGGTTGGGATCCTTCGTCAGGAATGGGAGTTAAAAACCCCTCTGCTTAGTAACTTTTGCTCACCTTACTGCACCAAGATTTTCATGTAAGTTTCCTTTAAAAGGAACTGTTAATACTGCACAAATAGCACTTGCTCAGTTCTACGCTATTTGCGAATTACTGTTTTACAGAACAGCTCATGAGGAAGAATATATTGATTTTCCCTTATTGTCCTTTCCCCTTCACTCATCTCCTAAAGTTATCCTAAAGCGAATGCAGGAAGAATGTTCCCAATGGCGAGGGAGTCCAGACCAAAGGTTACAGTCTGACAACACAGGGTAAACTATTTAGGGCAAAGATGAGAAATTTCTACACCCACAGAATGGCGAGCCTGTGGAATTTGCTACCAAAAAAAGCAGCCAAGGTCACAACATTGTTTGATTTCAAGAAAAAGTTGGATATATTATTAGAAGCTAACAGGATCAAAGTATACAGGCAAAAAGCAGCAACAGCCTATTGAGTTAGATGATCAGCTATGACCATAATGAATGACAGATTACCTACTTTTGCTCCTGTTTTCTATGTCTCCTACTGGGAGACAGTTGCACAGATATTTTCCACCCTTGCCACTGTTGTCTTTTCAAGCTAATTTTACATCCTCACTCCCCAAACTGGGATGATCGATAGATCTTTCAATTTTATCTTTTCCTAATGGTTTAGCATTAATGCGCCTTTACCAAACCTATTGAATAGGTTGATAAACTGTAGCACCTCTGAAAAGGTTAAAATCTATAGCAACATTGAAGCTCATTTAGAAAAAAAGGTGCCACTGGTTACCGATTTATTCATATATCAAAAGTCCTGCATAATACATCCATTCCTGCAAGCATCATTATTCCCTGATACCCTGCCCTGCTGCTATAAAACTGTTAGGAGCTTTACAAGATTGAAATGTAACTTCAAAAACAAAGCTGAAGTTTAATCAATCTGTTCCTAATATGGGCGTGGAGCAGAAAAGCAGGAAGCTGGTGCTGACTGGCACAAATCACCCAATAGACCTCAGCTGGAGTACTGTGTACAGTTCTGGATGCCAGTTTATGGGAAGAATGTGAACATATTGGAGAGAGTGCAACATATAAACATGGTTACAGGAGATGAGGAACTTCGGTTATGAGAACAGGGTAAAGTTGGGACTGTTCTCCTTGAAAAGAAAAATAATGTAGATACTTTCCAAAATCATGAGCAGACTGGATAGAGCACTTAGGGAGAAACGACTCCGGCTAGTATAAGGAAGAAGAACAGCATGGCATAGATTTAAAGTGAACTGCAAAAGAAGCAAGGGTGAAGGGAGGAAGTAGTGCTGGATAAACTGAGGCTTCTTTCCCTGGAACGTAGGGGGTTGAGGGACGATCTTACAGAGGTTTATAAAATCACGAGGGCACAGATAAGGTGAATAGCTGAGGTCTTTTCCGTAGGGTAGGGGAGATCAAAACTAGGCGGCAAAATTTTAAGCTGAGAGGTGAAAGATTTAAAAGAGACTTAAGGGTCAACTCTTCCACACAGATGGTGTTCATATAGGGAATGAACTGCTGGAGGAAGTGATAGATGCAGGTACAGTGACACCATTTAAATGACATTTGGACAGGTATGGGAATAGGAAAGGTTTAGAAGGATATAGGCCAAAGGCTGGCAAATGAGACTAGTTTAGCTTGGGAAACTTGGTCGGTATGGACAAGTTGGACCAAAGGGTCTGTTTCTGTGCTGTATGAATCTATGACTCTAGAGTGTGGTGTAGTGAAGGCAGATTTAATTAAGTCATTAAAGTGGGTATTGGATAATTATTTGAATAAACATAATATCCAAGGGTATGTGTAAAAAGGAGATTGGCACCAGTTAACGATGATCATTTAAACAGCTGGTGCAAGCACGATGGGCCAAATGGCCTCTTTCTGCACCGTAAGACTTCTGTGATTCTGTGAATTTGTCAGTCAATCTTCATTAAGATCAACTTCAATTTAAATAAGATGGTGAGCTGGGAATTTTTTTTTGCAAAGTTTGTGAGCAAGTCACGTTAACCAGTGTTGCCAAGCAAACTGTACCCTACAGGTACAGCATCAGTTACGTGATTAGTGGCCGAAACATAAACTAAACAAAAACAGAGACCCAACAAGTCAGGCAGCATCTGTGGGAAGAAAATAGAGTTAACGTTTCGAATCCGGTGAATCTTCGTGTAACAGCTACACAGCCACTTTCTGCGCTCTAACGTTTATGGGCATCATGATATGTTTTGCTGTGTTAAACACATTAAATCTTGCATTTATTTACAGGGTGTACAAAACTAAAGAAAAAGGCAAAATGATCATAGATCAGGTCACATTTACACTATAGCTGTAATCTCAGTGCAACATGGCATTGTCTCATATGGATACTATAAACTGATAACCCAAAGTTGCTGCTTGACCTGACTCCAGAATGAAAGACAGTGAGATTTTTTCTGTTCAAGGAAAAGCTACTCCAAATGAGCGCACAATTCTACTGAAAATATAGCCCAGGAGTAGCATACACTTTGCTATCTTGAAGCTCGTTGTCAATTACACAATCTTACTTTGTTGTATAAAATATTTCCCTTAATTTAGTACACACCAACCTTGCAACTTAAAAAAAAAACTCAGAATCCCTACTGGGTGAAAGCAGGACATTAGGTCCATCAAGTCCACACCGACCCTCTGAACAGCATCCCTGTAACCCTGCACTTCCTAACCTACACATCCCCCTGGGCACTATGGGCAATTTAGTATGGGAAATCCACCTCACCTGCACATCTTTGGACTGCGGGAGGAAACCGGAGCACTGGAGGTAACTCATGCAGACATGGGGAGAATGTGCAAACTCCACACAGTCACCCAGAAGCTGGAATCAAACCCAGGTCCCTGGCACTGTGAGGCGGCAGTGCTAACCACTGAGCCACCGTCCTGCCCCGATGACACCCACTCTTGACCAACAAGTTCCTTTTTGGGGGGAGGGTGGGGTTCAAGCAGGTAAGAAGAAATTTTCGCCAATACATTATTGTTTAAATCAACAACAAAAAGAAAACTGAAGGCACTGCTTATTGAGAAGTCATGAATATATTTTGTACAACACTTACAGACTTTAGATTTGTCGACAAAATGCACAGGCTACCATTTTAACTCTGGTCATGCTGCAATCAATCATTTCTCCGTAACAAATTTCAAGGACTGCGATTTTTTAAAAGCACATTACTACACTGTACCCAGAATTAGAGGTGGCCACCTGAATGCTGAGAAAATAAGTCATTTCAACTTTAATTCTTGACCTCTGCTGACTTATCTGCAATATTTCATATAAACTAGTTTTTTTTTTAATAAAAATTGCCAGGAAATAAACTCATCACCATAAGGGCAGGGTTTTAGAACCAATCCAAAAACTACACAGAAACCTGCGTAAAGAAGCTGGCTATTTCAGCAATTCTTAAACTCGCAAAGATCACTGGCAAATTCAGCTGTCCACAGAGACCTCTACATTCAGGACCGGAAGGAAAAACAATTGAATTGTGGATCAGCAAAAATTGTCGACACTTACATACTTAAACACATAAGGCAGTGCAGCTAATTCTGACCCTTTCTGCACTAATTACAACTATTAATACAAACACTAATACCAATCAAAATTAGAACCATACCTTCAGGAGTGAAATCTGAAAATACTTTTCTGTGGAAGGCTGGACTTTTCCACAAACGGTAGTTGTTTACTAATTTTAAATCTCTTATGGACAGGGTTATTCTTATCTAAAGCTTGCAAAGGTTACGGGGCAAAAACAGAGATGTGAAGTTAGGTCTCAGATGAGTCATGAGCTTATGCAATGGCAGATCAAGCTTAATGGCCTTCTCCTATCCCTTTGTGCTTATGGGGCTGAATGGCCTATTTCTACACATTAATTCTACACGATTTGGAAAGGAACTGTGAAAATGTCATAATTTTAAATTTGATGTACTTTAAGAATCTCCAATAATAATGCAAAACTGACAGAGTGAGACTCCACATTTATTTACGCAGGGTGGCGCAATGATCAAAGTGAGGTACATCAGACTCATTAGTCTTGGTTATATTTGAACACAGGTCCACTAACCAAAAAACCAAGGTGCTGGACATTGATCCAAGTTGCAATGCATAGTAGCATTTGCTTTTTAGGAAGGAGGAGATTTTAAATAGGAGGAACGTTCGACCCCAGAATACAAACTCCTGTGAGGACGTAAGGATAAAGGCTGTGCACGAACACAGCAGAATTACTAACCTTTTCGTGCCCGATTTAGGCTGGTGCAAGATTGGTCCTCCTCCTATTCCTTTCTTCTTCAGGGCTTTCCTGGCTAGTTCCCGATGCTTCTCTATGGAGGATCAAAACACAGTTGAATTTAATTTGAAGAAAAGTAAAGCACTTCATCAAAAAAAGAACAAAGACTTGAAACTCGACAAGTATTCAATGCAGGGAAGAGCAAATTCTAAACAGGGTGGAACAAAATAAGAGCGAACCTCATTGTTAAAAAATCCATTTTAGCAGCTCAAGACTAGAATCGCTGAACCCAAAGCAAACATTATTTAATCATTCACACACTGATTTGCATAGCTGATATCATGCTTACAATAAGTAAACTTTGAACAAAGGTATTTTTGAAGCTTTTGCTGTGAACAAGTTCAATCCTTGACTAATAGTAACAAGAGAGTAGCTCCCTTAGTAGCACTGGACGGATTCACAACCTTTTTGTTTTCCTTCACTAGCTTGTTTTCTTTTATCGGACAGTTCAATAGTCTTGCTCTCTCAGCACTCAGGTTAATTAATTTAAGTGAATGGTGCTGTATTCTGAAAATAACAAGTTTATTTGAATAACTATCTGTAAAATTTATCACCGCGAGACTTTTCATAATGATCCCAGAATTCTGTCAGAGATTTTCTGGGCAGTTATCTTTCATCATGGGATTTTCTTTCCCCCGTTGAACATATTTGGAGAAACTGAAATACAATCCTTTATCCAATCGAAACTGTATCTTGGAGATCAGCTATGCCTGCTTTGAGCATCAATGCAGCAGATTACTCATGATTTCCCTGTCCCAGCAGTGAGGCCCCATTCTGTGCATGACAACATCAGGCTTGCAAGTTCAAGGCCATCAGAGCTTCAAAGTGCACCTTCAACTCCACAACAATTGAATCTGAATAGGTGCACCAGATAAAAATGAACTTTGTGACTTCTTTACAGAACAAGACAGATCCACTACAATTATCTGAAAGCTAGTGAAACAAGACTAGTGACACAATGATGCACCAAGTGCCGACGATCCCTGTCACTTGCCATATATTTCCCAAAGAAAATACAAAACTAACTGGTTACAGAGCCAAAAGATTTGCAGATAGAGCCAAGATACACATCAGCATTTATCTGACTGAGTAATGGAACGGGTTTAAGGGGCTACTGAAATGACTTCCTCTGGTGTTTGTGTTTCCACCACAATCATTGTCAATTAGCCTTAACCGTCTAATGGCAAGCTCCCAGCATGTTTCTGGTCTGGCTGATTGTTGATTCTGTTTAAAACATACATACTCCTCTGCTACCAGATTGCCTGCTTGCAAGGAAATGGCTAGCATTTCACAAGCTCAGAATGTTCAAACTGCTTTAAAGCTAAGTATCTCTGAAACGTGGTCACTGGGCTAAGGAAATGTATCAGTTGTTCAAGTCAAGGATGATGTCAACTCGAGAGCGCAGTACCACGAACAGGCCAATCTTCAACCTATAGATCTTCACACGAGGGAGGATATTTTGAGGTAGTGGGATCTGGAATACCGGCTTTTCCTTCCTTTTCTTTCCTTCTCTGGCATCTTTCAGCCTCATCATTAAGCTGTTCTGACTCAAAGTATGATGGACAAGATATCATCATTTTGAACCAGCTGGTAGCGAACTCTTCCCAGCCATTAACGTTGATGCTGCTGCACCCCAAGGAAAACTCTGCAAAGACAAGTGAAGTTGTATCTCCAGTAGAATGTTGGCCATTTGAAAGTTGCATAAACAGAGCCAGCAGGAAGGTTTTTCAGCCAATTGGACAATGTCCAGACAATCAAAGTTCATTCTGCAGTTCATTTTGGATGTTTTTGGAGTTGGCTGCACGACAGACACTAGCATTTGTTCAATCGGCCTTCCGTGCAATCCAGGAGATTTAGTGGGAGCTTTGCTGTTGGAACTTCTTGGCCACTCTTATCCATCACTGATGCACATTGAATGTCTCACTACAGCAAGGGCATGTAGTGACAACAATTACGCTGTACACCAGGAGTTTTGTTGACTTGTTGAGGTCTTTGCTGCCAAACACTCACTGCTGTAGTTCGTGGAAGGTTTAACCAGCACAGTTGATCCTGTTTTGGAATCTCCTTTTCAGAGGCGGCTGCCAAGGTATACGCCATTTTCCAGAGTTTCTCCTCCAGTATCTATGGAGATGGAATATTTGACCAGATCTGAGTTGATGCAAGTACTATTCTGAGAACATTCAGGGACGAGACAGGTTTCCTGTAAGCAGAACTGAAGACATTGACAATGAACTGAAAATCTGTTGAGTGTATGACAATCATCACAGAGGATATTCAAAGAAGGTTCACCAGATTTGTTCCGGGGATAACAGGACTGTCCCATGGAGAAAGACTGGATAAACTAGGCTCGTATTCTTGAGCGTCAAAGAATGAGAGGTGATCTCAATGGAACTTATAAAAGGGATAAATAATACATGAACAGGGGAGAAGCAGATAAGATAATTCTCTTGGTTAGGGAGTCTAGAGCTAGAGAACACAATTTAAAAACAAGGGAGATGCCATTGAGGACTGCGATGAAATCAATGTGGTGAATCTTTTGAATTCTCTGCCCCAGGAGCTGTGGCCGTTTAGTCTGAAGAGTATATGCAAAGTAGAGATTAATAGATTTCTGATTACCAATGGTTTAAAGGATATTGGGATAATTTGGGTAAAAGACAATGACATGTTCAATCAGCCTTGATTATAATAAATAGCAGAGTAGGTCTGACAGGCTGAATGGCCTACTCCTTTACATGGCTGCAGAACTCCCACACTCCTTTTTTGAATAGCGCCATCTGATCTTTTACATCAAAATGTAGATGTGTTTAATGTCTTATTTAAAAACCAGGACTCCCGACTTTGCAGCACACCCTTGGATTGTCAGGCTGAATTGTGGGCTCATGAAGTTGATCTTGAACCCACAGTCCATAGGTGGGAACACTGAAGAAATTTCAGAGCTCCCATTCTTACAAGAGGTCAACCCTTTATTTCTTAGTTAGAATTTGCTGTTTTGTTTTGGTTTGTTCATTTTTGTCACACAATAATGCTGACAGATTCCCTTCCCCTGCAGCTTGCTGCTTTATGTTACGAAAAGCGTCATTCCTTGGCACTGTCAGCAGCTTACTAATCGCACAGCTCAGCCTGGCCATGCCACCCTTGGTGTTGTCAGGGATCTGGAGGAAGGCAGAGCAGAGGCAAGAACCTTGGCTCCTGGCTCAGGAAGCTGATGCTCAATCAACACTGTCACAGGATCGAAGTTTTCAAGCTCAAATACATGAAAAGATGACAGTCACACCACCTTTTGGAGTCCAAACTGCAGCTCAGGCTAAACGTTACCTTGTCTATGGTTGCAAGCATTCTTTTGACTCCTCGGCACCGTTGAAGTCACTAAACACTTTGATCACTTTTCCCGCAGTTAGGTGGGCAACAGTAGGAGCGGCTCAGGCACTTTCAGTAGGCGGCAACTTTTAATAAATAAAGAGATAGCCTCTAAAGCACTTAACAATCAATCAGCCCATGTTGTGTTTTCTGATGAAGGGTTTAGGCCCGAAACGTTTTCCTGCTCCTATGGTGCTGCTTGACCTGCTGTGTTCATCCAGCCCCATGCTTGTTATCTCGGATTCTCCAGCACCTGCAGTACCTTTTATCTCTTGCGTATTAATAGGAAAGGTTATAATCCATCGAGGAAGTAAATGAAATATGGCCCTAACAGATGCTGCCTTCATTTTATACCAGTCCACTGTGTCAGCACTAATACAAACAGACACAGGACGGCGCCCCAGGTGGGCTGTGGTTGTTGACGCCAATAAGGAACATAGCTAAGGAATACAATGAGGTTAATGTGCCCACCTGAACTCAAGCATGACTCCAAACTGGCATGAAACAGATATCCCACTAGGAATTAGATGGAATATTGCTCAGAGTCAGAAAAGCTCTCGAAAATGATCAGCAACTACATTCTCATGAATCATTTTTCATTTAGAGGGGGAAACAGGTTCAAGCAGAAAGCCAGAGATAAGCCAGCTGTCTGGATTGAACAAGAAGTAACAAAGAAATATGAAAGCCTTGTAGCAAGGGAAGAGATGCTTCAGGCCATTATATCCACACGAGTTATCAAGCACCTATCCACTCAAGTCCCATTTTCCAACATTTGGCCCATAGCCTTTTATATCATGGCCTTTCCAATGATCACCTAAATACTTCTTAACTGGTGGAACGGTTCCTGACTATACCACACTTTCAGGCAGTGAATTTCAGATAACCACCAACTTCTGGGTGAAAAAAAAAAAGTCTTCCTTAATTTCCCTCTTCCCCTTATTTTAAAATTATACCCTTGGTTACTGAAAAGTTTATCCCTATCTACACAATCAACGCCCCAAAAACTTTGTACACCCAATCAGTTTCCCCCCCACCTCGGTTCTCTGATCCAAGGAAAACAACTATTGACTATGTAGTCTCCTTCATAGCTGAATCACTCCAGCCCAGCCAACATCTGATGAATCTCTTCTACGCTCTCTCTTGTGCAATTACATCCGTCCTATGGAGTGCCAACCAGAACTACACACTATTCAGCTGCAGCCTAACTAACGTTATACACAACTCCGTTATCTCCTTCCTGTTCTTTGCCTCGACTAATAAAGGAAAGCACCTTGAATGCTTTTTCAATCCTCTTATCCATCTCTCCTGTTGGCTTCAAGAATCTGTGGACCATGCACACCAAGGACCATCTGTTCCTCTGTACTTCATAAGATCTTACCATTCATCGTGAACTCCCATGTCTTGTTAATCCTCCTGAAATATATGACCTCCTGTTTTTCAAGATTAAGTTCCATTTGCCATTGTTCTGCCTATTTGACACACAGCCAGGAAGCCTGATCTAACTAATACATGACTGACATGGGTTTGACTTCGAATACAGACTAGCTACCCTGGATTAACAGTTGTTCTTTACATATACTACCTGGAAAACTTGACAGTTAAGTCACTGGATGGGAAAGCAGAGGTATAGTGATAATATCACTGGGCTAGTGATTCAGAAGCTCAGGCTAACGTTCGGGAGACATGGTTCAGATGTTACCAAGGCAAACAGTGATATCTGAATTCAATAAGAATCTAGAATAAAGGAAAAGCTAGTATTATGGTGACTATGTGATCGCTGTCAATTGTTGCAGAGTCCTTCAGGAAAGGAAAACTTCCATCTTAACCAAGTCTGTCCTCATGAGATTCCAGACCAAATGCTATGTGGTTGGCAAATAAAAACCGAAAGAACAGCAGATGCAGTAAATCAGGAACAAAAATAGAAGCTGCTGGAAAAGCTTAGCAGGTCTGGCAGCATCTATTAAAAAAAAAATAATCAGAGTTAACGTTTCAGGTCCAGTGACCCTTCCTCAGAACTTTCAGAACTGTTCTGAGAAAGGGTCACTGGACCCGAAACATTAATTGATTTTTTTCTTCACAGATGCTGCCAGACCTGCTGAGCTTTTCCAGCAGCTTCTGTTTTTATTTGTGGCTATGTGATTGGCTCTTAATTTAGGGATGGACAATAAATGCTGACCTAGCCAGCAATGCCAACAAGTTTTTTTAAAAAGTAAGTAATTCACAGGTACCATGGCAAGTTTAAAACTTCACCTGATGAAGCAGCAGCGCTCCTACAGCTTGCGATTTCAAATAAACTTGTTGGACTATAACCTGGTTTGTGTGACTTCTGACCAAGTTCAAAACTCACAATGGCAGCTCAGGAGCTTAAATACAGTGAGTTAATTAAATATGGTATTAAAATGCTAGCATCACTAATGATGCCCATGTAACTATCAGACAGTGGTAAACTTCCATCTGGTCCACTTATGTCCTTTAGAGATAAGAATAGCAGATTTCTGTCAAGTTTGGCCTCAACCACAAGGTAGTTGAGAGCCCTCAAACGGCAGAGCAAGGCACTGATTTGGAAAAGAGGCAGCCTGCGACCATTTTGTCAAGGATAACGTTAATTAGGCACTAAATGCTGACTTAACTATCAATGGACATATCTCTCCATATGAATAAAAACAAAACTAGATCCATTAGCAAATAGTCGACAATCAGAAATGCTACTTCTGTGAAACCGTTAGGGACTACTGTCAGCAAAATAACTGCCAGGTGTGACACAAACTCTCTTGTAATATTACAACAATTTCTTCATTTCAATTAATGAATCTATAGAACAGTTTCATCTCATCTGCTCCAAGGCATAGTCATTAAATAGACTGTATCAAGCTAGATTGAGCAACAAGAAAGTAGATTTTAAAAATGTTTTAAGGAGTATTCATTTTCCATCAGCACAAACCTTACTGGATTCTTCTTTTTTAAAGCAGGTTAACAAAGCTAGGAATAGCAAGAGGATGAACACAGCAGCCTGGTAAACAAAACCAAAGCAGAAGGTGAGAAAGCAGCAATCTGCAGACAGTAGTGGTAATGAGATGAAGGCAGCCACCTAGACAGCAGGGGAGAAAGACAGAGAAGGGGGTGGTGGGGAGAGAGAGCGACAGCGAGAGCGAGCGAGAGGCAGACAGTAGATGAAGACTCAGCTTCAGCAGGATTGAACCAAGTTGAGAAATAAGAATGGTATTGGAAAGAATGTAGAGGCCGGCCTATGAAAAGAAAGAGAAAATGCAGCCAGTCTATCACAGCTCTGTCAGGGTCTGAAATTACTCATGTTGAGTTGAGACTCTTTGTCAAAAGAGGGTCCAACAGCCAGCAGATCATCAGTCTGTAGTTTCCTGTCATTTTTTTTTTAAAAAATGGCAATGGGCAACCAAGAATTTCCAGCATCATCTGATTTTGCTTCATATTTCTAGTGTTCACAGTCTCTCTAAATGAGCTGAGGGTCGGAGGCCAGGGAAACAACGATCTAGGTTATCAGGAAAAATTGTGGAATCTCTCTAAGGGGAAAATGGAAGAAAGTTGCAAAAGGGGAAGCAATGCAGAGTGGACAGAACGAAGCTGCTGCATCGAGGAGAGACATTACTGGTGGATGATCAACTAGGGGCAAGATCGCTGGCAATTAGTCATTCAATCTGGATTTCACCAAATAACTGGTTAATGCAGAGGTTAAGTATTAACTACATTTCTTTTAATTGGACCAATAACACTGGGAGCTATCAACCCACATAAAAACCACTCAAACAAAACTTTTTTTGTTTTAGAAATGAGGGATGCAAAGAATACATACTCAAATTGCAAAAATCTCAAAGGAAACTCTTCAACCTGAAAAACATTTGCCTGAAATTACCAGAGCTGTGCGAGCAGCAGCATCACTGACAATGACAATAAAATATATACTTGCCTCATCCATAGACTGCAGTGAAAACATCTGCTTTATCCTGTAGGAGGACCCAGCATTAGGATAAACAGTGAGGTCTTCTAGTAGTGACATGATGCTGGCAAAGACATGACCAATTTCAGGTCAGTCATCAGTTCAATGATAGGCAAGTCTTTTTTTTAAAATTATGTTTTAATGTTTTCAAACAGTTAGCACTTCTTAAAACTATTGAGATGACACTATGGCTTTAACAGGTGTATTTTGTCTTTTTTTAAAATGAAGAAATGTTGAGGTGTTGAGCTGTCTGTCAAAATGAAGTAAACAGCTTGTGAGGTCTTGGGTTTATTTTAAAAAAGAAGCTGGAATAGAAGCAGCCTGAATAGGCAAGGTCAAGCTCCCACAGAATCAAGATTTTTAATTTTAGCTTTCAGTTGCTGGGGTCTTGAAGCTGGATGTGGAAGCTCCGACTCTCCTGTCTCTGTTACAGCTAAAAGCTAGGGTTCTCTTCCTGCTGCTAGAATTGCATGTGATACAATCTATTTTACTGAATTTGCCTTTGCCAAGTGTGTTTATGGGATGTTACTATATTGGATCAGTTAATTGGTATTAAATAATAAATATGCATTATTTTGTTATGCATTTTTGTAGAGTTACAATTAGGCCAATTCTTTTCTTTTAGCTTTATTTTGTCTTTATTTTAACCATAGTGTAAAAAGTGTGTTTTGCTTAAAGCCAAGTAGTTTGACCAATCAAATTGAATCTGGAGTGCAATGCCTTACACTTACCTTTAAAATAAGAAGCAGTTAGGGTCTAGGCTATCTTCTTAATATTTTTTGAAGGGGTTTCCTCTGGTACGTAACGCTGTCATAAAAAATTTGAGTATTTTGATCACTGTACAACAGCTTTTTAAACAAATTTTTCCAGCAAATGTCCCTCAGACATTAATGCCACAGGGCTCCATTTTCTGGTTGGCAAGATGTAATGAATGGTGTGCCACGGCTTCAACATTTTCTAATTTACATCATTGATTTGGGCGAACGAATCAAAGTCATGGTTACTGAATTTGCTGACGATACAAAGATAGGCAGAGCCAAAAATTGTGAAGATGACATAGGGAAGCTACAAAGAGATATGAACAGGTTAAGTGAATGTACAAAGACCTAGCAAATGAAGTATAATATGGGAAAATGTGAAATTGTCCATTTTGGGAGGAAAAATAAAAAAGGAACACATTATCCAAGTAGTAAGAGACTTCACAGCTGTAAAGTGCAGAGGGATCTGGATGTTCCAATGCATGATTGCACAATACCGCTATGGAAGTACAGTAAATAATTAGGAATGCCAACAGAATTTAATAATAAAAGATTTTACACTAGTTAAATGAGAAATTGTTAAGACCACATCTGGAGAACTGTGTACAGTATCGGTCTAATTTGAGGAAGGTTGTAAATGTACCAGACGCGGTTAGAGAAGGTTTTCCATGCTAATATCTAGAATGGGCAGGTTGCCATATGAACAAAGATTTGACAGGCTCATCTCGTATACACTGGGGATTAAAGATCATGAGGCAAGATTGAGAAAATCTTCAGAGGCCTTGATAGGATGAATGTAGAAAGGATATTTCCTCTTGTGGGAGAATCTAGAACTAGGAATCAGAGTTTAAAACAAAGGGGTTGGCCAGCCATGTTGCTGCTGGGCAGAGCTTCAGTGGACCACACAGTGCTCAGAAAAATGTCAGCAGTGGTAGAAAGCCAACAGACATGGCAGCAATCATTCCTCCCACTCCAACATTACATTCCACACAAGATGACAATCCTTCCACAAACCCCCACCCATCGGGGCTCAGAAGGGTTCACAGCTAGGAGGGAACTTAGTTGTTTCTATTCTCCTGTACAAATCAATCCAAAGGCAACTATTTACATTTTTCAGGACTAAACCATAATCTTGTTTTGGATGCATGTCACAATGGACACATTCTGAAGGTTTAAAGGATCTTTTCACTGATGCAGTAAAGTCTTAACTTGACAATTATTTTTCTATTAATTCTTTGACAACACTTCTCTCTTCCTTCACAGTGGCAGTGTGGAGAACTATTACAATTTGAGATTATTTCGAGCACATCTCATATTAAGATACTTGTGCCTGGGCATAAGCCTGGATAATGATTTTAAAAAGCAAAATCTTGGGAGATAACTGGTGCTTAAAATCTAAACGCAAAGTTCTTTCAAGAGACCAAAGTAACAGACAATTTGTTAGATACCTTTGGTTATTCAGGACAGTTCACACTTTGGTAATATTTGCAGATGTCTACAGGGGCTTGTAAGAAGTTTTTCAAAAAACAGAGAGCAGGTAACAAAAGTCAGTCAAGTAGCTGCAGACTACGAAAACAGTTAACCATAGCCTTTGTCAGAAGGGCTGAGCACCGAGAGATTGTGTTATAAATCAGAGATTCACTGAAGCTGACCAATATTGACATATTCTGCATTTTTGTCACCTATACCAGGAATCCACTGTCATATTCAGTCCACTTTGTCTACAGGTGTACAAGAAATTGAACCAAAGATTATTCCTGCAGAGTGCTAACTCTTCCTCCTTCAGAAACACTGAAGGAGAACACATGCAGAATGTAAAGCGGATTCACTGTTAGACTCCTGGTTCCTTCCACCCAGCCAGCAGTGGGAGCAAACTTTCATAGGAAGCAAACAACCAGACTACTCTTCAATGCTACTGATACCACAGGGCCAGAGTACCTTCTTGTAGCAAATGTGAAATCATATGCAAGTCAACATTAATAAATCCAAGTTTCCCCCCTTACCTGACATTACACACATTGGAACAAACACTGTTGTTCCTTCACAGTACTAGGGCAGTATGCCGGAATTTCCTAGCTAAATCAACTGACAGTACAAACACCACAAGGACTGCAGCAACTCAAGAAAGCAGTGCCCAGCCACATCCTCAGGGTAAGGCAATAAGAGTTCTTCATCCATCCACCCCTCCCTTCTGACATTCAGAAAATTAATATAACCATCAGTGTTGTTGCCTACCACATCAAACTAATTGCCAACTGGGTGACAGCAGTTTAAAAAATGAAATATTAGAAGACATTGTTACAAGAATAGCTCACTCTTCTTCGCTGCATGCCCCACTATGTTTCACATTTTAGATAACCGAATAGTAGACAATCTTGTACACTTGTCCAAAATTCTGCATATTGATCCCTCATTCAGAACAGAATCTGATACACTCTGCTAACACTAGGCAGAGATTCTCAGGACATCTGTCCGCTGTTAGCTAATCCATAGGATTCATTTTGTAATCCTTACAGGGACATAACTTTGCTGTTTCATAACCCACCACAGAGCTGTGAAAGCCTTATGAGCAATGACGAGCATTGTACTGCACTGGGTCGCAAGTGCGTGGTGTTATGCATTGTGCATTCAGTGTTTCAAAGGCGCTAAGATTTCTATCAGGAAATATTTTTTGAAAGTCAGAATAGAAGTGCACAAAATCACTGAGGAATCCTATCAATGTATTGCAGCACACTTGGTCAAATAGCATTGTCTAAATTAGGATGCAACGTTTGTTTCCTTGAGTACCACAAGTGATAGAGAGGGGAAGGGAATTTATATGTATCTCATTCCTTGGATCATGAGAGCTCTATGCTGGGCAGTACTTGTGTGCATACTGGTTGCCAACAGAGAACAGCTTGCCTGTCAAGGTGGTGTTCTGGCGATATATATTTTTAATTCACTTGAGGATGTGGGTGTCGCTGTCGGGGTCAGCATTTGTCGCCCGTTCCTAGTTGGCCTTGAGAAGGTGGTGGTGAGCTGCCTTCTTGAACTGCTGCAGGCCACCTGTGGGTTAACCCACAATGCCATTAGGGAGGGAATTCCAGGATTTTGACCCAGTGACACTGAAGCAACAATGATATATTTCCAAGTTAGAATGGTGGGTGGCTTGGAGGGGAGCTTAAAAGGTGGTGGTATTCCCATATATCTGCTGCCCTTGTCCTTCTAGATGGAAGCATTCGTGGGTTTGGAAGGTGCTTTCTGACGACCTTTGGTGCATTTCTGCAGCGTATCTTGTAGATAGTACACACTGCTGTTACTGAGTGTGTGTGGTGGAAGGAGTGGATATGTTTGTAGATGCAATGCCAATCAAGCAGAATGCTTAATGCTGAATGGTGTCAAGTTTTTTTGAAGATTGTTCGAGCTGCACCCATCCAGGCAAGTATTTCATCACATTCCTGATTTATGCCTTGTTAATAGCGGACAGAGTAGTCAGGAGGTGACTTATCCGCTGCAGTATCCCGGGCCTTTGACCCACTCTTGTAGCCACTATGTTTAGGTGTTGAATCCAGTTGAGTTTCTGGTCAATGGTAACCCCGAGGATACTGATAGTTGGGGATTCAGTAATGGTAACTCTGTTGAATGTCAAGGGGCAGTGATCGGATTGTCTCTTATTAGAGATGGTCATAGCCTGGCATATGTGTGGTACGAATGTTACTTTCCACTTGTCAGCCCAAGCCTGAATATCATGCAGATTTTGCTGCATTTGAAAATGGACTGCTTCAGCATCTGTGGAGTCGCAAAAGGTGTTGAACAATGTGCAACCATCGGTGAACAGGTTTGGCTTGTCACGGTGTAATATCAGACTAGCTGCATCAAGAATCACGCTGACGAATGATCATTTGTGTACAATACTAGAGGAGTGCCAGAATACATGAAAATGCCTGCAGCAGTCAACTGCAAGGGTTCACGCACAAAGAATGATCACGTGGACACGACAGTAGAGGACTGTCAATACTTAAAACACGTGTCTTGGCATCAGGTCAAGGAGGACGAAAATTACAACTTGCATCATTATCAAGTTGCAGGTAACTAGTCTGTGACACTGTACAGTTTGCACATTGGCCAGAATTACCCATAAAAACAATAGGCGATAAAATTGGCCTGTGACTCACGTAATTTGAGATGGATTGAAGGAGTCCTGGTGGTGGTTGCAGGCGGTTTCCTCGTCTCTGGCATCTTGAACACACTGTCATTTTTCCAGCTTTTGCTGTGACCCTTTCATAGGAACAAAGAGGTGGAGATCAGAAGATTCCTTTTATTTATTTAAAACGCAGCAACTTAAAAAAGACAGGATAAGTAAAAGGAACTGGATTCAGCTATTCAGTTCCATTAAATCTGTGACTTCTGGTTCGCAACAATTAGATCAGTTTCTCCTTATCTACACTATCCAGTCCCCTCATGACTTTGAATACCCAATTCAAAGACTAAAGTGAGCTCAATCACTTATACAGTAAGCATCAAGCTGTGAGGATTGAATCCATTAAAGAAGTCAGGGCACTTGTTCAATTTTAAAAGCAAAACAGCATCAAGGGTCAAAAACTCAACTCTGCCCAGATAGGCGCTTTAAGTCAGGAATAACAAATGTTCCTTCATTATCTAGCAAACCATACTGCACACACAGATAGGTTCAGACTAGAGAAAATTAAACCATCAAAATTCTTAAAATTGAAACAACTGAACAGAAGTAAAAATGCAGTCATGCTGGCAAAAAGAGATGGCAAAGGGAGTGACCGGTGGGGCAGGATAATCAGATAGATTTCCCACCAGAGATGCAAGTCAACAATGATGTCAAATTATAAAGTACATTTTTGCAATTAAAAAATGATGACAAGATCTAGGACTACGTGCTGAGGGATGCGCTAAAGCTTGGGCAGTTGCTGCCAAGGGGCAGTGGGGAAAGACTACCATTGAAGGTCTTTCTGCCAAACTATAACAAGGATCTGCTCAGTAATCAGGCCCTCTTATTGCCTCAATATATGTAACTAGTGTCCTGTAGGAGTAAGTGTCTTTGGCTTTGCAAATGCAAGAAATGTCAAATCCTAATGCTTGTCTTTCTTGCTATGCAAAGAATGTATAGAACTGCTTCAGTACTTGTGAATGGAGATGAAGATTTATGAATAAAATATATCTTTTCCAAAAAAATGCTTTTTTACATATATAAAGCAAGATGCAGCCAGTTAACTTTGAAAGAAAGAACGGCAGCTTCCCACACTTACTGTTTTCTGAATCAACTTACATAGTGCGAGTGTATTTGGAGATGGCAAACAAAACCGGGCAACAAGACGGCATTGATAGCTGTAGAGGAAGTGAGGGACCATGGAATGCACTTCCACAGGTTCCTGAAGGGGCAGAACAGGTAGATAAGGTGATAAAGAGGAACATGGTGTGCTTTCCTTCACTGAGCAAGGTGCTGAATACAAAAGCAGAGACGTAATACTGGAACTATACAAGATACTTGTTAGGCCACAGCTAGAGATGCATGCACAAATTTGGTCATCACATTGCAGAAAGAACATAATTGCTCTGGAGAGAGTACAGAGGAGGTTTACAATTTATTTTACCAAGGCTTAAAATTGCAGGCATGAGGAGATATTGGAGAGTATAAGGTTCTTTTTCTTAGAACAGAGGTAATTGAGGGGTGACTTAATTGAGATATACAACATAGTGAGGGGCTTGGATACAGAAAACATGCTTCCCCTAGTGCACGGGGATAAAAGGTACTGCAGATGCTGGAGAATCCGAGATAACAAGCATGGGGCTGGATGAACACAGCAGGTCAAGCAGAAAACTTTTTTCTGATGAAGGGTTTAGGCCCGAAACGTCAAGTTTTCCTGCTCCTATGATGCTGCTTGACCAGCTGTGTTCATCCAGCCCCATGCTTGTTATCCCCTAGTGCACGGGTTAGTTTCCAGGGGACACAGACTTGAGATGATTGGGAGAAAAATTAGAGGGGACAAGAGGGAAACATTTTCACCCAGAGGGTGGTGGGTGTCAGGAATTCACTCCAAGTTTTGTAGTTGAGACAGAAACTCTCAACTCAGTTACAAGAAACTTGGATCTGCCCCTGAAATGATGTAACCTGCAAAACCACAGAGCAGATTACAGAAAGCAGGATTCAAATGTGTGGCTAGTTTATCTGACCATTGCAGACACAATGGTTGAATGTCCACTTTTTTGTTATAATTTTTCTACGGTTCTACTAGTATTCAGACCAAGACATCTTCTGGTCTACAAGGCTAATTTGGTGATGCTGTGTCCACCACACCTTTGTGTCAACACTGTGCTGTACAAATTCCTGATGTTCACATCTACAAAGGTAACTACCTAGATGAACTCACTCTGCCTTAATTACACCAATGGTGGTACAGTGATAAGCTCAGTTTATAACTCAAACTCAGACTAATGCAGAGAAATTCCTACGCTTCAAAAAAGTCTGCTTCTAAACTCGATGGGATTACTATATAAAAATATGTACACTTTTACAATTTTGAAACTGAATGTTTAAGTAGCTTTTAAATAAAACAACAGCCATATAATTTTAGGGGAAGAGACAGAAAATAACCATGACTCCAAGCAGTTTTATATCATGCCTCATCAGCCGTTAAAGGTTTAAAACGCCAACTGTGCCGCAAGGGCTTATGAACTGTTAATCAGTCTGCTCCCAGAGAGAATTGAAGCTTGCTAATTACAACCCCCAGTTCCTCTACACAGCAGATTCATCAGCTGCAATTCAGCAATTCAGGTAATGTAGCCTGGGATTTGTGTTGCAAAGGATGGGAGTGCAACCAGAAGGTGAAATGTGTTCCAAAACAGATCCCAGCAAATGATGCTGCTGACCAGGTAGTAATCTTGAGCAGCACAGCACAGCAATGAGAAATAGCATAGTATTTTAAACATTAGCTTAAACATTAGTTAGGCCACTTTTGGAACACTGTGTTCAATTCTGGTCTTCCCTGCTATAGGAAAGATGTGTTAAACTTGAAAGGGTTCAGAAAAGATTTGCAGTTGGAAGGTTTGAGCCACAGGGAGATGCTCAATAGGCTGGGGCTATTTTAACCTGGAGCTTTGGAGGCTGAAGGGTGACCCTGTAGAGGTTTATAAAATCATGAGGGGCCTGGATAGGGTAAATAGTCAAGGTCTTTTCCCCAGGGTAGGGAAGTCCAAAATTAGAGGGCATAGGTTTAAAGTGAGAGGGGAAAGATTTAAAAGGGACCGAAGGAATAACTTGTCCACACAGAGGGTGGTGCATGTATGGAAACAGCTGCCAGAAGAAGCGGTTAATGTTGTAACTACAACATTTAAAAGGCATCTGGATGGGTACATGAATTGGAAGGTTTTAGAGGGATACAGGCCAAATGCTGGCAAATGGGACTAGATCAACTTAGGATATCTGATCGGCATGAACGAATTCGACCAGAGTCTACTTCTGTACTGCACAACTCTGACTCTCAATAGCACAAGGGAACTCCACAGAGTCGAGTTATAACCAGCCCAAGCATGCAATTCCCTTGGTAGCAACTCTTGAATAATGTGAGCTACTGTGACATAAATTACAGAGAACTTGAAGCAATGACATCTTAACATAGGTTTGCTGTGGGAGAAAGTAGACTGGTGGCCAAATTCAGCAAATTATTGACTGGCATTTTATTGCAGAATCTGCAATCAATCTAGCCCAGGTTGTCGAGACAGTTGTTTTATTTTGGGTCTGTTGAGACTAAAGACGCATTATTTAAAGGGGGCATGCAGACTCAGTCTGTTCACTAGAAAGCAGGAATCCATTCATGTACAAATGAATTAATTACATAAGTTTAAAATAAAAGGCATTAATAATTGCATCCACACAGGACAGTCAAGAGATCAAAATAAATATATGGGCACGTTGACAACAATGTATGATGGAAACATAAATTAGCAACTCCATTCAGAGCTCAGAACAGATGGAGCGAGAAAACTGGAAAAGCAAGAACCAAGTGCGCAGCAGTAAGAAGCTCTCAATAGTGGTTGAGGTGCAGGTTTTTGAAAGTACAGTTAAGCAATGCTGTTCCAATGCACCTGCCAAACCTGATTATTGTGAACCTTAATGTGACAGAACTTCACTCCTGTTAATAACATCAAACTGAACAAAGAGTCTTTCATTAGGCTCATGATTTCAATACTCATATCCATACAGTACGTGCAGGCGAGTTTAATATTGTTCATTGGTAGTGAAACATGGAGGAAATATGTGCAAGTGTTTCTTTAAATAATCAAGTATTGCTTAATTGATGAAAAGAGGTCTGTGGTTATCAAGTAAATGTTAGCACACAAGTTAGGGCTCTAGTGATACAGTGGTAATGTCCCTCTTTCTGAGCCAGCAGGCCTATGTTCATGTCCCATCTGCTCCCGAGGCATATTACCATATCGCTGAACGATATAAATCACTCAGATAGCAAGAACTGCAGATGCTGCAGTCAGAGACAACACATGGTGGGGCTGGAGGAACATAGCAGGTCAGGCAACATCAGAGGAGCAGGAAAGTTTTGGGTTGGGACCAGGTTGATTAGAAAATATCAAAGCACAAAAATTGCACTTGCATGTATTGTGCTAGGTGTAAATTAAGCACCCTTCATTGTAGCAATATCACTGTAGTCAAGACTTGCAGTTAGCATGTTCTATTGGGCAACACTGGATTAGGAAATTTTAATTAGCAAATTCCCATGCTCTATTTGAGGTAGACTGGTCAATATAAAATATTTGATTCCTTAGCACTAACATCACCAAAACAATGGTCTCGCAAAGACATAATAAGCTTTACAAGTAGAATTGAATCTCTTGGAAGGCATACAAGTAAGTACTATTAAGCTTATAAAGCTAACATTCCAAATTATATAATCCTATTGACTCCAAGTGATATCCTCCATCTTTTAGTATTACAAAATTGTCAATCATCATCAAACAAATATTATTGAGGAATGCAAAGTTGCAAACAGGTGCAGAACAGGTTTCACTTCTAAGAAACTACCTCTTGCCAAGTTTTTAGCCTAAGATAGCAGATACAAAATAGACAGAACTTTCACTTTCCAGCCAAAACCGTCAATGCTTTTTGAGCTACCATCTGCCTCCTAGTTTTTGCAGGAAGGTAGGTTTGGTAGCAAAGGGAAAAGAAATAGAGACACAATTCATACCTGTGGATCGCCTTCACCAGTCCTACATCTCATTCCAAGTTTAAATAGAATCCAACTTGCACCAAGTTAATTTTCCCATCATCCTTGTGCTTGTCGACATAAACTGGGCTCCCAGTCATCAATGTCTCAATTTCCAAATTATCATTCCTATTTTTGTCAGCCCCTTCCCTAACTCGAATCACCCCCAGAGATTCTAAATCCTTCTGTAATCGCTGTGATTGGTTTCTGTCACAGCATCTTTAGTGGCCATGCCTTTAAATGACTGAGCTCTAAATTCAAATTCTCTCCATAAACTTCTCTAGTTCCCTCTTCTTCTTTTAAGATGCTCTTCGAGCCTATCACTTTGAGAATCGATTGGTCACCGGTCCTAATTTTTCTTTATGAGGCTGCTTCAGATCTGGTTTAGTAATCCTCTTGAGCCTTGGGATGTGATGACACAGACATTGGAACATACAGAATAGGAAACAGCAAGAGGCCATTTGGCCCTTTGAGCCTGCTCTATCATTCAATTTGATCATTGCTGATAATCCAACTCAGTGCACCGTTCCCATACATATCCCATTCTATCCATGTAAAATATATATGAATTGTTACTATATTAAAGTTGGCATGTAAACATTCATGGTTGCTGTAGATATTGAATCTACCTGCCTCTGGTTTAAGAATATTTGAAGGCTTGCTTCCTCAAAAAGTGGTTGAAATAGAGTTTCAAAGACTCTCAAACCTCAAAAGAAATTCTCCTTATCTCTTTAAATTGTTTTAAACGTTGTCTCCAGTTCTAGATTCTCCCACAAGAGGAAATACCCTTTCCACATGCACCCTGTAAAACCTTTCAGGATCTTGTATGTTTCAGCCAAGATGCCTCTTAATCTTCAAAACTCCAGCAGATACAAAACTAGCCTGTCTCATAAGGCAACCCAGCCATTCCAGGTGTTAAGTCTCGTAAATCTTCTCCGAACTGCTTCCAATGCATTTATATCCTTCCTCAAATAAGGAAGCCAATACTGCACATACTAAGCTAAATGTGCTCTCACCAATGCCCTGAATAAATGAAGCATAAACTCCCCAAGTGTTGTATTCAATTCCACGTACGATAAATGATAACATTCTATTAGCTTTCCTAATTACTCACTGCACCTACATAATAACTTTTTTCCCCATTTGTACCATTACAACACTCAGATCCCTCTTATCTCAAAATTCTGCAAATCTCTCAACTTTTAGTTGAGATGTTTCGTATGCATGCCAATTTCAACGGCTACAGAAGTGATGATTAAGTGTTTCTCAGCAGTTTATTTTGAGTTTTTAATTCTTTGCAGTTAGCTAACTCGAGTTGGGGTATAAAATAAGATTAACCATCATCTTGTAGAATTTGGTGTGAAAGCTGGAACACCAAGTACTGGAATTTAAATAAAAGCACAAAATGCTACAAGTACAGACAGCAGTCTTTGAAAATAGAATGTTGCGTCACTAAACATTTTATCAGAAGTGAATATTCTACCATTAGCCTATATGCTTGTTATATGGTGCCTTTAAGATAGTACAGAGGTCGCAAAACTCTTCAAAGTGGTGAATTGGAGCCTCAAGCAATGGCTGGCAAAGGACTATATGAGTGAGCAAAGACATGATCAAAAGCAGAGATGTTTGTGCTAAACTCATGCAGAAAATTAAAATGTGTGCCTGTTTTTCAGTGTCATTGCAATTGTACAGATCTACTCCAAAACTTTATAAGTACAAAAGTTATACACTGAAAGAATATCTGAGATGACAGGTGTTACAGTGAGAATGTACAGGAGACATTGTAGCCCTTTTTGTGAAAGCAGAGATCTTTAAAAAATCCCTCAATGGGTTAAAAATGATACAAAATTCTGTCAAGGTGCATGAAGAAAAACACGATTTCCACAGGTTCTGTGGAAAGTCAGCAACTTATGTTTAAAATCACGAATGCACAAAGTGCCAGAATTGGAGATGCGCTGAGACCTTAGATATTTGACATATTATCACTGATAATTTTGTGTACATCCTACAAGGATCCATGTTATGTATCTAAATATCCCACAAAAACAGAAGATTGAAGGAAACAAATCATCCATTTCCACAAGCACAAATATTAATTATTACAAAAGCACAAACCACTCGGGAGCATAGTACAGACTAGGCCAGTTGGCTTAAATATCCTGTTTCTATGCTGCAGTTTCAATGCACCACATGGTCGCTAATACACTTTGAGAGTCTGCAGGAAGACAAAGCCAATTTGCAGCAATGAAGAATCTCACTACACAGGATGCCAGCTCACCTGTTAGAAGCTGTGCTGGTACTTTGAATTTCCACCAGTATTATGACTGCTAATCTAAGAAACTATTAAAATCCTGGCATGTCATCGTAAAATAAATATTGGACATTTTAGAATATTGAATCAGAAATGTCCTCTGAATTATACATTATGGTTACAATTATGATTTCATATGTTGCCATTCGAAGCATAGAAAAAAAAACAACCATTTGGCCCTTCAAACACGTTATAGTCATATAACATGGAAACAGATGCTCCGATCCAACCAGTCCATGCTGACCATAATCCCAAACTAAACCAGTCCCACTTGCCTGCCCTTGGCCCATATACCTCCAAACATTTCCCATTCGTGTACTAATCTAAATGTCTTTTAAATGGTGTAACTGCATCCTCATCCACTACTTCCTCTGGAAGTCATTCCACACATGAACCACACTGTGTAAAAAATAAATTGCCCCTCATATCCTCCTTAATTCTTTCTCCGTTCACCTTAAAAATATGCTCCCAATCTTAAAACCCACCATCCTACAGGAAAGGACACCTGCCATTCACCTTATTTATACCTTTCATAATTTTATAAAACTATGAGGTCACCACTCAACCTCCTACTTTCCAGTGAAAAAAGTCCCAGATTATCCAGCCTCTCCCCATAACTCAAACCCTCCGGTCCCAGCAATATCCTGGTAAATCTCTTAATAATATCCTTCCAATAATAGGGCGACCAGAACTGGACACACTACTTCAGAACAGACCTCACCAATGTCCTGTACAACCACAGCATAACATCACAACTCCTATAATCAAAGGTCTGAGTAATGAAGGCAAGTGTGTTAAATGCCTTAACCACCTTATCTATATGTGATACAAACTTCAAAGAATTATGTACCCGAACTCCTAGGTCTCTCTGTTCTACAACACTACTCAAGGCCCTACTTTTAACTGTATGAGCCCTGCACTTGCCTGTATTACCAAAACACAATACCTTGCATTTACCCAAATTAAACTCCATCTGCCACATTGACTCAAATGATCAAGATCTCTTTGTGATCTTGAATAATCTTCTTCACTGTTCACTACACCAACAATCTTGGTGTCATCTGCAAACTTATTAACCATGCCTTCTATATTCTCATCTAAACATTTATATAAATGACAACAAAGCAGACCTGGCACTGACACCTGTGAAACAGCGCTGGTCACAGGCCTCCAGTCCAAAAACCAACCCTCCTCCATCGCACTCTGTCTCCTGCCATTAAGCCAATTTTGTATCCAATTGCTTATTGCTGTGTCATTCAATGTGATTATAGCTGATCTGCTAGCTAACTTCACATATCTTCTTTACCTCATATTCATTAAGATCTTTAGCAAACAAAAGTGTATTAATCTCATATTTAAAGTTTTTCCTGAAAGTTCCAGCTCTGTTATTTCTAGCTCCTGTTTTGAAGAAGAGTCACATCTGACTCAAAAAGTTAATTACTTCTCTCTCCACAGCTGCCGGACCTGTTGAGTTTCTGCAGCAGGTCTAATCTCTGCTCCGTCATCTGTGTCAAATCCAACTGCAACCCCTGCTACAGTGTCATGCAGTTGTCCCATCTCTCACATTTCACCTGCACACGGTGGCTCAGTGGTTGGCACTGCTGCCTCACAGCGCCAGACACCCGGGTTCGATTCCACCCCTCGGGTGACTGTCTGTGTGGAGTCTGTACGTTCTCCCCGTGTCTGCGTGGGTTTCCTCCCACAGTCCAAAGATGTGCAAGTTAGGGTGGGTTGGCCATGCTAAATTGCCTGTAGTGTCCAGCGATGTATGGGCTAGCCACAGGAAATTCAGAGTTACAGGGATAGGGTGGGCTGCTCTTCAGAGAGCCGCTACGGGCTCGATGGGCCGAATGGCCTGACTCCCCACTGGAGGGATTTAATGATCTCACCCTATTCCCCCGCCTGCCTTTCTTCCACCTTCCCCCTCTCTTCTTTAAACCCTAACCCTCTCCTCTCCTCTCCCACCCCACCATGACGGTGATAACGATGACAGGAGCCCCATACCGAGTCAGTTGCTGCCGGCTCCGCTCTCTCATCCTCTCCCCACGGCTCCATCTCCTCATCCCGACTTCACCCTGACAACAAACTCCGCCCGCGCCCGCTTCCGCTTCCGGGTTACAGGCTCACTGCCTGACCCCTGCAGAAAGGTCATCGCTGGAGGCTCCACCTTGTTCCAAATTCTCACCGGAAAACCTCTCCAATCTTCCAAATAAACTCCCAAATTGTCCTAAATTCTCACAGGAAAACCTCTCCGATCTTCCAAATAAACTCCCAAATT
>JAHRHZ010000081.1:13700413-13740951 GCA_024137785.1 Ginglymostoma cirratum
CAATCTTCCAAATAAACTCCCAAATTGTCCTAAATTCTCACAGGAAAACCTCTCAAACTGTCCCAAATCGTCAAAATAAATTCCCTAAATTCTCACAGGAAAACCTTTCAAACTGTCCCAAATCCTCAAAATAAACTCCCAAACTGTCCCAAACTCTCAAATTAAAGTCTCAACTTATCCCAAACTCTCAATTTAAACTCACAGCTTTTTCCAAACTCTCAATTTATCCCAAACTTTTGATATAAACTCACCACATATCTGAAAATCTCAAATTAAACTCTCAACTTACCCCAAATTCTCAAAACAAACTCATGACTTTTCCCAGTCTCTGAAAATAAACTGTCCCAAACTCTCTCAGATCAAAACTGAAAATAACTCTGAACCTGTCACAAACACTCCAAAAAAAGAGACAGTCCCAAACTTTCAGACTGACAAAACAATAAACTATTATCCTCTCCCTGTCTCTGCAAATTCTTAAATGGCTCCACAGGATCTCCTTATAAATTACAGCACTCTGTCCTGCAGTTTAACCTCATCACAAGGTACAAAATTAATTTACTTATTATTTTTATTACAAATTTCAGCTTTTTAACAATACTAACTATAACATTCATAATTTATGATGGAATTAAACATAATAAAGACAATAATTTTTACAATGTAAGAAATTACAGGACATCCAATCACCCAGACATTTTGTTTCTGGAGAGCTTACATTGTTTTAACAGTATTTAACAACCTCAAATTAAGGATAGATGGTCACCCTGCACCTTTATCCCACCCTGAGTACAATACTCAAAGTATCCTTATTTAATTTTGTTAGGGTTCAGCACCACTTCAAGCAGGATGGCACAGTGGCTCGGTGGTTAGTGTTTTTCTTCACAGCACCAGGGGTCTGGTTTCAATTCGGCCTTTGTGTGACTGTTTATACATGCGTTTGCATGTTCTCCCTGTGTCTGAGTAGGTTTCCTCCCACAGTCCAAAGACGTGCGGGTTTGCTGCATTCACCTTGTTAAATCGCCCATGGCATGCAGGTTGAGTTTTACATGGGTTATCTCATCCAAGATGAGAAACACATTCTTGATTTGACCCCAAGTGAAATCTAAAAGCCACCTATGCAATCCAATGAAGCACAAACCAACAATATTAAAGAATTTTTATTAATTAGAAAACATTTATTTATTTTTAAACAACACAAACATTTTACTACACAGTAGCATTTTATGTGTTAATTACCTAACATCATTCACTGCCAGACCAATATAATGTTATACTTAATCCACTATTGAGGCATTTAAATCAGTAAGTGGGGGGGGGGGGGTCAGTTTAGCTCGGTTGGATGGTCGGTGTGAAGCAGTGTGATGCCATCAGCGTGGATTCAATTCCTATCAGTGACTGAGGTTACCACAAACAATTCTCCTTCTCAACCTCTCTCCCCTTGCCAGAGGTATGGCAGCCCTCAGGTTAAACCACCATCCATTGTGTCTCTCTTCTCTCTAATGAGAGAGTGGTCCTGTGGTCTGATAAGTCTATGGTGACACAATACAATTAGTAAGTTAGTTGAAGAGTCAATTCAAAGGGGGCACACTTTTAAAGTGAAAGGATGAAGTTTTAAAGGGGATTCAAGGAATTTTATTTTCACCCAGGGGTGCTGGGGGTCTGGAATACACTGCCTAGGCAGGTTGTTCAGGCGGGAAATTTCACAACCTTAAAAAAATACTTGGATAAACATTTGAAGTGTCATAACCTTTAAGGCTACTGGTTTTGTGCAGTAAAGTGAGACTAGCGTAGGACAGGGGTTCACCTGTACATCCATCAACTTGGTCTACTGTATCTGCTGCTCCCGATGTGGCCTCCTCTACATCGATGAGACCAAGCATAGACTCGGAGGCAATTTCATAGCGCATCTGCGGTCTGTACATGACAAACGACAACACCTTCCGGTCGCCAACCATTTTAACTCCCCCTCCCACTTCCTGGCGAAATGTCCATCCTGGGCCTCCTCCAGTGTCACAATGACGCCATCCGGAAACTAGAGGAGCAGCACCTCATATTCCAACTCAGGAGCCCACAACCCAATGGCCTATACCTGGAATTCACCATGGATTTTAAAATCTCCCCACCCCCGGCCTCATCCTTTGTCCAACCCTCCCTCTCATCCCCGCTTCCTTGACCTGACACAACCTGTCCATCTTCTCTCCCATCTATCTGCTCCTCCCACCTCACTGATCAATCCCCGCCATTGCCTACCTGCACTCATCTATCACCATCCCACCTACCTTCCCCAGTCCCACCCCTCCTCTCTCTATTTATTTCCAAGCTCCCTTCCCCTTCCCCTTGCCCCATTTCTGAAGAAGGAACCTGACCCAAAATGATAACGTTCCTGCTCCACGTGGTCAGTTCCGATATGTTTCTAATATAGGGCAGGGTGACCAGTGTGTTGGGGCTTACAGTGTCTTCTTGATGTTCTTTATTTGTCAGGTATTGGCGGAAGAAGCTATTCGGATACCCATTGTTTGCAAAGACTCTGTATAGGTGTTCCTCTTCATTTTTGTGCAGCTCCAGGGTGTTGCAGTGTGTTATCGCTCATTTAAACAGCGTCTTGACACAGCTCTGTTTGTGGACACTGAGGTGGTTACTGTTGTAATTCAGAATTTGGCCTGTGGTTGTAGTCTTTCTGTATATTAGAAACATATTGGAACTGACTACAAGACTCCTACAACCTCTTGGAATAATGATGGCACACAAACCTACAGCCACACTTCGCAAGCTACTCTCAAAGATGAAAGGCCCTATACCCACAATGAGCACTGACAAAAGTGATATATAAAATACCATGCAGTAACTGTGAGAAGCAATACATAGGACAGACGGGCAGGAAACTCGCCATCAGGATACACAAACACCAACTGGCAGCAAAACAGCACAACCAACTCTCCCTCGTTTCCATTCACTCTGAAAAAGAAGGACATCAGTTTAACTGTGGCAACATCACAGTACTAGGACAAGCAAAACAAAGGAAAGCATGAGAATTCCTGGAAGCCAGGTTTTCAACCACTGGTACCATAAACACACATGTTGAAATCGACCCCGTCTAAATACCATTACGGAGCAAAACCAGAAATAGAACTACCCACCATAACAGACTGAACCGTATAAATTCAGAACGGAACAGAGCAACAGCACTTCAAAGGAGGCTAGACAGCACTGAAGATGTTGCCTAGAAGGGGGAACAAAACATTTGCACGAAAACCAGTCAGCTTGGCGAACCAACCAACAATTCCAGATACGGACCAAACATAGGCAAATGGGACTAGTTTGGGAAACTTGGTCAGCATGGATGAGTTGGACCAAAAGGTCTGTTTGTGTGCTGTATGACTCTTTAATTGAAAACGCATTGAGGCATTAGAGAGCAGAACATCATGTTTTGAGAAAACATTTCATATCTACCCCGTTTTCTGTAATTGCCAATTTGAAATGTTTTGTCCTCTGGCTGTACACCTGACATGGAATGTATTTTACAAATTTAAAGACTATCACAATTGTGTTGAGAGGAACACGTTATATGGAGATAATTTGACTTTTATTGCAAATTTAGCAATGTTTCAGTCAAAATGTTTTTAGTGCATATTTACAAATTTTATTAGTATTTGAGGGAAAAGAATAAGTTCTGAGTTCCTTGTGATAGAGGGTGTAAGTTGGTAGCTCTAAATCTGTTAATGGGAGAGTGAACATTCAACAAGTGACATAAATAACAGTAAAAATCATTAATGGCCATCCTAAAAGTAATTACAGAGTTTGTTTTTTATTCATATGTGGGATGTGGGCATTACTGGCTGGGCCAGCATTTATTGCCTGTCCCTAGTTGCACTTGAGAAGGTGGTGGTGAGCTGCCTTCTTGAACTGCTGCAGTCCGTGTGCTGTAGGTAGACCAAGATGCCATTAGGGATGGAATTCCAGGATTTTGACCCAGCGACAGTGGGGGGACAGCAATATATTTCCAAGTCAGGATGGTGAGTGGCTTGCAGGGTAACTTGAAGATAGTGGTATATCTCCTGCCTTGTCCTTCTAGATGGAAGTTAGAGTTCATCTGTCAGTTTTTATATACCATTCTTGCCATTTTTTTTGTTCTGGAGGCTGTGGAGTTCAGTCCATTATGATGATATTCTTAAGCATTGATATGCATGTACTTAACAAATGACGTAAAAAGTAAATTTGTCATAGTCTTAATGGATCATAGGGCTACTTTCTCATTAGGGAGAGAAAACTGGTGAATGAGTTTAACCTGGGGATCACTGTGTCTCAGGTGAGGTTGAGAGGGTAAGTGCTTTATGGTCAGTTCAGCCAGTACAGGAGTTGAACCCAGGCTGCTGGGTTTTTTGCATTGGAAACCAGCCATTTGGTCAACTGAGCTAATCCACTATAATCATGTCGTAGGGTAACAATGTTCCCAGTTGTCCGCACTCGGAATTTAAAGTTAATGTATGCAGGGATCAGGAAAGGATAATACCCTGGTCACTATTTCAGTGTGGAAGGATTTGAAAAATTATGGAAATAAGTCCCAGATTTTGTCAGTGGTGTTCTTTACTGCACACGTCCCAGTTCCCAGTGTTTTTCTCTGCCTGGCATGAATATTTCAAACATTAAGAAAAATTCAGTCAAAAATAATTCTGTATTTAGCAACAAAACACCTGAAGTCAGAATGGTCAAGGACACATTGGGTTTATGCACCTGAACAGCAAAGAATCAGAATTTGATCCATTCTGTCAAGTTCTCTCAGGGAACCAACGTTCAGTGAGTCAATGCTGGCTGCTATTGTGCACCCCTCAGTGGTCAGTTGAGGAACAGTTCCAGCAAAGATCCGGAAATGTGCAATTCACAAATTGGCAAGTGATAGATGGACCAGCTCGGGAGGAGAAATGGGAGGAAAAATACACCCTTTATCCTAAACTCAAAGCAGATAAAAGAAGACGTTTTATCCCAGTGGAATTTGCACATTCTCCCTGTGTCTGCATGGGTTTCCGCTGACTGCTCCAGTTTCCTCCTACAGTTCAAAGATGTACAGCTTAGTTGGATTGACCATGTTAAATGTGGGGTTGTGGGGATAGGGTGGGTGGCTGGGTCTTGGTGAGATACTGTACAGAGGGTTTGTACAGACTTGATGGGCCGAATGGCCTCTTTCCGCACTGTAGGGACTCTATGATTCTATGAATGCAGAGCTGTTTAACTACACTTTGCATAAGGTAGTTTTTTTTAAATAAACCTGTTTCAGGTATGCTGTGACACAACTCTGGAGCGGGGCGGAGGGGTCTCCTGATCCGGAGGTAGGGAACACTACCACTGCACCACAAGAGTTTCCCCATGGTGTACAATGCACACATGTACAAAGTAGTATCGTGTCGTTGCCAGTGAGATTGCCCATCCCCAGTTCAGACTTCAAGCTGCATACTTGCCAGTAATATTGCTCCATGCAAACACCACTCAACTGAAAATACAAATGGGATCTGGGCCTTGCTTTTCCTGAATTGTTGCTCGACAGGGCTGGTATTTCTTCTAAGAGTTGTGACCTGAGACTGTTCTGTCGCAAAATGCACCTTGACTGATTCAGATGGAGTTCACAGTGTCTCAGGTGAGTAATTGGCTTCTCAAAGAAAGAAATTGGAGAATACTGCTCAAAGGTAAAACTAGTTTCTCAATCACTTATCGCACTCTCGGCCTGGTATCTACGTTGTGCAAGGTAGAGCTGACCCGAGATATAAAAATGTTTTACGTTGTGCTCAACAGTGCACAAAGTGTATATACAGATGAATACTTGCACAGTGTCCCTGGGCGACTCCTTTAGAATACTGGGGCACTGTGACTAGGAACAACAAACGTTAAAAATCATTTTACAGAGTCTGCACAGACCCAGTACTGTACACTCTCTGGCACTCGCTCAATGCAATTTTTATACTTCCTCTGTTTTTTATATTCTACTTGGTTTTTTTAAAGGCAAACTGTCACTAAGGCTCCTAAGACAGCACATTCCAAAGCCACATCCATTACCGCCTAGAAGAGCAACGAATACAGTGGAACACTGCCACTTGCATAATTTCTGCCCCCACCCCACAAACCACTCACAATCCCAACTTGAAAATTTTTTCACTGTCAGTGAGCCAAAATCCTGGAACTCCCTTCCTAATGGCATTGTGGGCCTACCTAACACAAACAGATTAATGCAGTTCAAGAAAGCATTAACAAGGCACAAGTCAGGAGTGTGATGGAATACTCCCCACTTGCCTGGATGGGTGCAGCTCCAACAACACTCAAGAGGCTCAACACCAACCAGGACAAAGCAGCCTGATTGATTTGTACTCTTTCTACATTGACTGTGTGCATCATCAATGCTCAATCGCAGCAGTGCCTATCATTTGCAAGATGCACTGTAATAATGCACCATGTCCCTCTGAGGACATCTTCCAAACCTACGAGCACTTCCATCTCGAAGGACAAGAGCAGCAGATACATGGGAACACCAACACCTGCAAGTTCCCCTCCAAGCCACTCACTATCCTGAACTGGAAAAATATCACTGTTCCTTCAGTATCGCTGGGTCAAAATCCTGGAAATCCCTCCCTAATGGCGTTGTGGGTGTCCCTTTACCCCCAAGGACTGCTGCAGTTCAGGATGGTGGATCACTACCACCTTCTCTAGGACAATTAGAGACAACCCCAAACATTGGCCCAGCCAGCAATGCCCAAATTCCGTGAACAAATAAAAGATAAAACGACTGTTTATGACTCCTTGTTTGGGGCTGCCCACAAGTGGAGATAATTTCTCCATGCCTATCCTAATGAACCTTTTCACAGTACTAAAGACATGAATCTTGCTGAAAAGACAGACAGGATGCTGAGGTTTTGCGTCTTGCACTCCGAAAGATAAATACACAAATGCACGATTTCAAATGCCAAAACATTTTGCATTTTTGCATTTGCCTAGATGAATGTGAAACAAAAGATTTCAACGATAGGTCTCTCTTTTCAACAATCTTCAAGTTTGTACAATCAAGCTACTGATTCTAAAGATATTTACTGATTATGTGACGTGTCTTATACTGATGCGCAACGAAAACCAATTTGGCACCATAATGCACCAACAATGTTAATAGTGATTACTCTTAAGTTGAATGCCCTGTTCAGTACAACACTGTCATGGAGTGGGGAAACAATCAGGCCTCAGTGATTCAACCACATTAATTCCAATAGTTCTGTTTTATTTAATTACAGCAAACTTTGTTTTAACCGGCACCTCATGTACCAGCACTCTTGATAAACCGGTTGAAGTTATATACCTCAAATACTGTGAAGTTTACTGTATTATTCTGACCAATTGTCATAGTTTTTTAACCTCAATGTAAACATACTTGTTGTTCAACTGAATAGTCACATGAAATATCAACAGTTGAATTAATTTTGAGTCAATTTCTCCTCAAGTACTGTGATCTGCCTTAATGTCCCATCAGTCAGTTGATGGAGCGAGTGAGAAGGCTCTCTGCCAGTAAGTTTTATTTAAGGCAAAGTTGCATTATTATTGAAGTGATTTATGCTGTAAGTAAAGTATAACAGTAATGTGTATACCCCCTGCATACATTTCTATTACTTAGTGTGTGTTTTTACATTATGTGGACCTCTTGATTATTTGGAATACTTGATCAATAGGCACACTCCTGGTCCTATGGGTGTCGAATGATGAAATGTATACTGAAGGGTCACTGGACCCGAAACGTTAACTCTGTTTTTCCCTTCATAGATGATGCCAGACCTGCTGAGCTTTTCCAGCAAAAACTGTTTTTGTGTTGAAAATGTATACTGTACTTGATTTTTAAAATACAGTGGGCCTTTAGAAATAAACTTCCCTGATGCTACTTCATCCTTAATTCAAGGGTTGAAAGCAGAATTCAGTTGAAATGACTGTTACATTTTGACTGATCGCACCTCATATGAGAGGGCTCAGTGATTAGTACTGCTACCTCACAGTGCCAAGTACCTGGATTTGATTCCACCCTCGGCCGACTGTCCGTGTGGAGTTTGCACATTTTCCTCGTGTCTGCGTGGGTTTCCTCCAGGTGCTGCGGTTTCCTCCAACAGTCCATGGACATGTAGATTAGGCAGACTGGCCGTGCTAAATTGCCCAGCCTCCTGGGATATGCAGGCCAGGTGGATTTGCCATGGAAAATACAGGGTGGTAATGGGTAGGTCTGAATAGGATGCTCTTCAGAGGTTTGCTGTGGACTCAATGGGCCAAATGGCCTGCTTCCACTTTGTAGGGATTCTGTGATAGGCCTTTGCTCCTATTTAGTTCCTGCTGCAGTTTAAAACCTGTGATGATGGAACTTACAGAAACCTTCGATGGAGCCCTGATGCATTGATGCCACAAGTAGAAGGTCCTTGGCTGTTCCCAAGCTGATGGTGGATGTGATCCTTTCTTTGGTGTTCATTAAAATGAAGGGGAAGGTCATTGAAACAACAATCAGATAAAATCATGCACACTCAACAATGTTACTGCACGCAGATTCTACACTTCACCACCTTCTCTAGGACAATTAGAGACAACCCCAAACATTGCACAGTACTAAAGACATGAATCTCGATAGATAAACCTGTAACTCATTTCTGAAAGGGTCCTTCTTATACCCTTCAGAAGGGCAGACAGTGGCATTGTGATTATGCTGCTAGACTACTTTTCTTAAATTCATTTATGGGATGAGGGTGTCACTGACCAGGCAGCATTTATTGCCCATCCCTAATTGCCCAGAGCATAGCTAACAGTCAACCACATTGCTGTGGGTCTGGAGTCACACATAGGCCAGACCAGGTAAGGATGGCAGTTTCTTTCCCTAAAGGGTGTTAGTGAACCGGACAATTCCTGATAATTGACAATGGATTCATGGTTATCATTGGACTTTTAACTCCAATTTTTTATTGAGTTCAAATTCCACCATCTGCCATGGTAGGATTCGAAGCCAGATCCCAAGAACATCACCTTGGTCTCTAGATTAGCAGTCAGCGATAATACCACAAGACCATCACATCCCCTAGCAATCCAGAGCAACAGACTAATTCTTTAGGGACATTGGTTCGAATCCCACTAGGATTTTGAAAGTTTGAAAACACAGAAAGCAACAGATTCAAGAACAGCTTCTTCCCCGCTGTTATCAAACTTGTGAATGGTGCTCTTGATCTTTCTCTGTACCTTCACTGCAGCTCTAACATTATATTCTGCATGAGGTTGTTGACTTGCTCGCTGGCAAATTCTCGTTCAGACATTTCATCACCATGTTAGGTGATATCATCGGCGAAGCCTCCGATGAAGCGATGTTGTTCGACTCCGCTTTGAATTTATACTGTCTGGTTAGTTATGGTGAATAGTGTCATTTCCGGTTTTGATCTGTCTGGGTTTGTATATTGGGGTCCAATTCTATATGTTTGTTGATTGCATTACGGGTGGAGAACAATGCCTCTAGGAATTCCCATGCATGTCTATGTTTGGCTTGGGCTGCTATGGTTACCTTGTCCCAGTTAAACTGATGGCCTTCATTGTCTGAGTGTACCGATATTAAGGAGAGTTTGTTGTGTCGTTTTGCAATGACGGCTCAGCTCGGCGAGCAAGTCAACAACCTCAACCACAACCTGAGCTACAGATCATTGCCAAAACTTTAAACTGTATGCTGCTTTCTATTCTATTACTCTGATATATTTATGTAGGATATGATTTGCCTGGATAGCAAGCAAAACAATACTTTTCACTGTATCTTGGTACATAGAACATAGAACAGTACAGCACAGTACAGGCCCTTTGTCCCACAATGTTGTGCCAACCTATTATCCTACTAAGATCAATCTACCCTACATTTTACTATCCTCCATGTGCCTATCCAAGAGTCGATTAAAAGTCTCTAAAGTATCTGACCCCACATGTGACAATAATAAACCAAATCAAAGGATAGCTGGTGAATTTAAATTCAATTGCTAAATCTGTAATATAAATCTGGCCTCAGCAATGTTGAATTTCTATCTGTTTCACCAGTGTCCTTAAGAAAATCTACTGCTGTTACCAGGCCTGACCTAAATGTGACTCTTAGCTGCCTCTGAAGGGGTCTAGCAAGCCACTCATTTTAAGCACATAGGAATGTGCAACAAATGCCAGCCTTGTCAGGGATGTTCACACACAATAGAAAAATGAATTTAAATAGGACAGCTTTCCCAACTAAGGTTAAACTTGCTCTCCATATCCAAGCTCACAGCTAGTCATTAAACTCACATTAACGGAGAAAGACAGGGCAGATAAAGACAAACTATTTCCATTGGTTGGGGATTCTAGAATTAGGGGGTATAGCCTAAGAATTATTTGATTGGATTTGTCACATGTTTTCACATGTACCGAAATACAGTGAAAAGTGTTGTTTTGTGTACAGGCAGATCGTACCATACAAAGTGCATTAGGCCAGTAGAACAGAGTGTAGAATACAGTTACAGTCAGAGAAAGGTGCAGAAAGAGAGAGATCAGGATTAACATTTGAGAGATCCGTTCAAAAATATGATAACAGCGGGAAAGAAGCTGTTCTTGAATATGTTTGTTCGTATATTCAAACTTTAGTATCTTATGCCCAATGGAAGAGAGTTGAAGCAGGCTGAAGCGAAGCGGTGTTTGGTTGCTTTCCCAAAGCATTGGGAAGTATAGACAAGTCAACAGATTGAGGAATGCAGCAGGCCAGGCAGCATCAGAGGAACAGGAAAGTTGATGTTTCAGGACGGGACCCTTCTTCAGAAATGGGGACGGGGGTAGGGAGCTCAGAAATAAATAGAGAAGAGAAGGATGGGGATGGGGAAGGTAGGTTGGATAGTGATTGGTGAGTGCAGGTAGGGAGTGGTGGGGACTGGTCAGTGGGATGGGAGGAGCGGGTAGGTGGGAGAGAAGATGGACAGGTTGTGCCAGGTCAAGGAGGCAGGGATGAGAGGGAGTGTCGGACATGGGATGAGTCTGGTGGGGGGTAGAGAGATTTTAAAACTGATGAAATGACAACACATCAGAGATAAAAGGTACTTCAGATGCTGGAGAATCCGAGATAACAAGGTGTGGGGCTGGATGAACACAGCAGGCCAAGCAGCATCATAGGAGCAGGAAAGACTGACGTTTCGGGCCTAGACCCTTCGTCAGAAAAACCTACAGCCCGATGGCCTAAAAGTGGAATTCACCAGTTTTAAGATCTTCCCACCCCACCCCCGGCCTCATCCCACGTTCAACCCTCTGTCTCATGCCTTGACCTAACACAACATGTCCGTCTTCTCTCGCACCTATCCGCCCCTCCCACTTCACTGACCAATCCCCACCACTCCCTACCCGCTCTCACCTATCACCATCCCACCTACCTTCCCCAGCCCCACCCCTCCTCTCTCTATTTATTTCTGAGTTCCCTATCCCCTCCACCATTTCTGAAGAAGCGTCCCAACCCGAAAGCTTTCCTGCTCTTCTGATGCTGCCTGGCCTGCTGTGTTCCTCTTTCTCCACACTGGGTTGTCTCTGACTCCAGCATCTGCAGTTCTTGCTATCTCTCAATGGATTGAAGGTTGGTTTTCATGATGTACTGGGCTGTGTCCACAACTCTCTGTAGCTTCTTGCAGACTTGGGAAGTGCAGTTGCCAAACCATGCTGTGATGTATCCAGATCAGACGCTTTCTGTGGTGCATCTGTAAAAATTGGGAACAGCCTTTATAGTCATCCCGAATTTCCTTAGCCTCCTTAGGAAGTGCTTTGTTGACCGTCGCGTCAACGTGGGGTGGACCAGGACAGACTCTTGGTGATTGTCTCTCCCAGGACCACCTCCACCTCAGCACCATACATACAGACAGGGGTGTGCCTTCCACTCTGCTTCCTGAAGTCAATGACCAGCTCCTTCATTTTGCTGACATTGGGGGAGAGACTGTTGTCTTTACAGCATGTCCCTAAGCTCTCAATCTCTTTCCTGTATTCCGTCTTGTCCTTGTTTGAGATCCAACCTACAATGTTGGTGTTGTCAGCAAACTTGTAAATGGAGTTGGGGTGGAATTTGTCCACACAGTTATGACCATATGATGAGTATAGTAAGGGGCTGAGTACACAGCCTTGCGAGACACCGGTGTTGAGGATTATGGTGGAGGAGGTGTTGTCACCTATTCTTACTGATTGCCGTCTATGGGACAAGAATTAGGGCCAGACCATTCAGTTGAGATGTTAGAAAGCACTTGGGCGGCATGGTGGCTCAGTGGTTAGCACTGCTGCCTCACAGAGCTAGGGACCCGGTTTGATTCCACCCTGGGGCGACTGTCTAAATGGAGTTTACACATTCTCCCCGTGTCTGTGTGGGTTTCCTCCAGGTGCTCTGGCTTCCTCCCACAGTCCAAAGATGTGTAGGCTAGGTGGATTGACCGTGCTAAATTGCTGTGAGTGTTCAGGGATGTGGCGTTTAGGTGGGTTATAGGGGGATGGGTCGCTGTGGACTTGTTGGGCCAAAGGGTCTGGTTCCACACTGTAGGGATTCTACTCTCATAATTCAACACTTCTACACACAGAGTATAGTGGAGGTTTGGAGCTGTCTTCCTCACTGATAGTTGATGCTAATTCAATTCTTAAGTTTACATCTGAAATAGATAATTTTTTTATTAAGCAAAGGTATCAAGGGATATAGGCCTAAGGCAGGTATATAGGCCACAGATCAGCCATGATCTTATTGAAGGACAGAGCAGGTTTGAGGGGCTGAATAGCCTACTCCTGTTCCTATGTTCCTATATTCCTTGCCTCCCAATTTCTGTAACCTCCTCCAACCCCACAACTCTCTCTATATTCCAAATCTGCTTGCTTGAATCTCCCTGATTTTCGTTGCCCCATTAGTGGTGGCCATGCCTCAGTAATAAGTTGAGGAATTTACTCCCCAAAATTCTCCATCTCCCTACCTGTTGCTAAGATGCTCCTTAAGTCTGTGAACAAGCTACTTGATTGCCTAAGCTGCTCAAATCCTGATTGTCGAACCAGCTGTGAAGTGCATTGGGACATTGTATAACATTAAAGGTGCTACATAAATGCATGTTACACACTAACTCACTGGAATGAGGAGAGTAGGCCATTCAGCCCCTCAAGCGTGTTGTGTTATTCAATAAGATCACTTTTGACTTGATTGTGGCCTCACCTCACTTTCAAGCCTGGTCCCTATAACCAAAACCCATCCTGGGGTGGGCAGATCAGAGCAAACACCCCAAGCCCCATGTTCTGGGTGAGGGATCGGGTGGAGGATCGCTGTACTGGGACCCTCAGGACCCGGGAGAAACAGGGAGCCAGAGTAAGGCTGAGTTTTGAATAGGTGAGAGGAACACCATGGGACCTTCAGTCTCCTGCACTCAGCTTCAGTTACAAAGTGGGAGGGAAAGCTACAAAGCCAAGGGGGTGGGGGAGCAGTGTGATTTACCTCAGAGAAAGGGCGTCTCATCACACTGGGATTTACCCCAGAGAGAGGGTCTCCACACACTGTGTAAATTACCCTGGGTCCCACACACCGCTTCCCAGGGATGCCTCTGCCTTTACCACTTGACTTCTGTCCTGATCAAAAACCTACCTCCCTCAGTCTTGAATACAAGCAATGGCCCACATCCACCGATCTCTGTAATTCTACAGACAACTTCCTGGGAGCAAAATAAAAACACTCCTTACCTCAGCCTTATATGGGAGACTCCAATTCCTAATTGTTCTAAAATACCCTCATAAGGAGTAACATGGTTTCAGCTTTGATTTCAGTTGGTAGTAGCAACAGCTCAACGTGTACAGCCCCAGTTACACATAGGTTGACACTACCAGCGGCTTGCTGTTTGGGTTGTACATTTATTTAGGTGTATTAAGTTGAGCAGTTAAGGCGTATTAGATAGTTTCTTTGTCCTCAATGTTCTATCTTGCCTTGCAGGCAAACTGCACCCTTACAGAGCCTTTAATTGTTAACAGCACAGTGGGACAATAGTCTCATTCAGTTATATTTACACAGTTGGTATGCAGGGACGCTTTCAGTCACTTGAGTTAAGTGTGGCCTTTTTTGGCCTTCTTTTCAAATCCATGTAAATTATTATTCAGGTACAGCCGTCAGGAAATCAGAAGACCATGCTCCAATCAGTTGAAAGGTTAACATTAAAATTTCATGGCTTTCCAGCAGTTAGGAGTCCTGCATCCATAGAACCAGCACCTACCATATTTCTTGGCCAAACAGCAATCTTCCTTTCCAACTGTGACCAACTCGTCTGTTACCTCAGTCTCACCATGTTTTAAAGTTAATTCTTAAAAGTTTCTTCTGTGGTGGCTTCATTAAAGCTGAGCAACACGTTGATGACATATAACAGAAAAAATAGTGACCTTTACTACACAGCAAGCAGAATTAATTAAGGTAACACAATGTGGAGCTGGAGGAACACAGCAGGCCAGGCAGCATGAAGGGAGCAGGAAAGTTGACGTTTTGGGTTGGGACCCTTCTTCAGAGACGTCAGCTTCCCTGCTCCTCTGATGCTGCCTGGCCTGCTGTGTTCCTCCAGCTCCACACTGTGTTATCTCTGACTCCAGCATCGGCAGTTCTTACCATCTCTAAGCAGAATTAATTTTCTCTTCTGGATTCAATCGTCCCAGAGGGTAATGAATGAATGATTTATTGTCAGTTGAAATACAATAACATACAGTGAAAATGGCTTTCGTTTGTCACCATAATCCAGCGCTATTTTGATAGTTTAAGAACAAGAGAAAATGAAAAGATATAGCTGAAAGAGAAGTCCATCTACATACGAGTTCTGAGCCAGCCGAGAACCACCACCACCACCTCGCTGCCATCTATGTCAGACCCAACCAACGTCAAAGCTGCCAGTCCTCAGGTGCCATCTTTTACCTCTGGGGTGATTCCCCTTCACCACTGCCCGCGCTGGGCCCACCAATGCCAGAGACTATCGCTGAGGTCATGTTGCCATGGTGCCCTCCTGCCACCGCTTCACCAACACCAGCATCGGACCCAACCAAAGACGAAGTTGCCAGTCCTCAGGTGCTGTCCTCAGGCAATGGCCTAATGGTATTATCACTGGACTATTAACCCAGAGACCCAGATAACGTTCTGGGGACCTGGGTTTGAATCCCGCCATGACAGATGGTGGAATTTGAATTCAATAAAATATCTGGAATTAAGAATCTAATGATGACCATGAATCCATTGTCAGGAAAAACCCATCTGGTTCATTAATGCCCTTTAGGGAAGGAAACTGTCATCCTTACCCGACCTGACGAAACCAAAATACAACTACGGAATTAGTATTGACGAGCTGGACAGTTCACATGCTGGTTATGACTAAGAAAAATGAGATTTAAATTTCTCCAGGTCCTGCAAAGCTTCAGGACACATTGCGGTGTTTTGTAGCCAATTACTTTGGATAGCACCTAATTAGACATGGCTAGCTCCCAAGAGATAGAAAACAGCATTGTTAAAATTAACATGTAATCTGTATCTGTGATGTTGTTTGGCGGAGATAAATATTCGACCAGAAACGAGGGAAAACTGCATAGCCTGTAGTTGGAACCATAACAGCATAGGATAGGAGCAGGAGTAATCCACCTTGATCCATATTCTAATTCTGGGATTAGAACAGCAGGCACAAAAACAGAAGTTGCTGGAAAAGCTCTGCAGGTCTGGCAGCATCTGTGAAGAACATCTGTGAGGAAGGGTCTCCGGCCCCGAAATGTTAACTCTGATTTTTTTCTTCACAGATGCTGCCAGACGTGCAGAGCTTTCCCACCAACTTCTGTTTTTGTTCCTGATTTACAGCATCCGCAGTTCACTCAGTTTTTATTTAGAATAGTAGGCGATTGTTTCTGACCAGTACAGACTTGATGGGCTGAAGGGTCTCTTTTGAGCTGTAGACCTTTTTTGACACTAAATGTCCTTTGGAGACTGCTTTGCAATTCAGTAAGAACAGGGCTGAACTCCTTTACAAACACCACATTTCCATCACATCCTCACCGTATTTCTTTCCTTGTCCAACACTCTACAGAATTTGGCAGAATTTAACACCATCCCGTGATGGAGATGGCCTCTATTAGAGTGGAAGGACGGCATATGGACACCACACCATCTCTGCCTCTGGCAAAAATAAATACAGGGTGGCGGTTTTTCTGGACAACACGGTTGTTGCCCCTTTGCAGTCCGATGCCACTGGTATGAAACAAATTCAAAACCAGACAGCATAATTTTAAGGTAGGAGAAGAAAGATTTAAAAGGGACCTGAGGGGCAACCTTTTCACACAAAGGGTGGTGCATGAATTGCCAGAGGAAGTGATAGAGGCGAGTACAATTACAACATTTAAAAGACATTACCCCAAGCAAATGGGACTAGTTTAGTTTGGGAAACCTGGTTGGCACGGATGAGTTAGACTGAAGGCTCTGTTTCTGTGCTGTATGACTCTACAATAGCTAGTGATCCCTGCAGTGCCCTCCTTCTCTTGTTGGCTGTCGGAACCCAGGCCTCTCTGGTGCAGTACAGGGAGCATGCCCTCACTACCCAGGCAAGCTGGCCTCTCGTGGCGGGCAGACATTCAGCTGGTGGTGCCCTTCACCCTTGGGAAGGTCTGCCACTGACCACTTAGATGCTTGAGTGGTCCTTAAAATGGCGAGCCTTTTGCACAGTAAGAAGTAACATGTCTCTCACCAGCTCAACATCTCATGGTGAGACCCCCATCACTTCCATGCACCACATCAGCGTTCTATTTGAATCCCCAACGAAACCCTGATCCCATATCCTCTCTCTGCCAACTCCATCTCCCTCACAAGCCCATCTCCTCTCCTGCTCAGTCCATCCATGCTCGTAATAACCACCAGAGACGAGGAACATGGATAGATTAGGGCTGTTCTTGGCGAAGGAATGTTTTAGAGGAGATTTGATAGATGTTCAAAATTATGAGACAGGAGAGTATGCCTGGACAGAGTGAATCCTGTTAACATGGAGATTCAGAGGCCAATGATTCGAGGTAATTTTGATGAATTCTGTAATGCCTTCTGATATGGTTCCTCACATGATTGCATGTTCTGGATGACCAGACTAGTTCTGCAGTTTGGTCCAGGAACTAAGAAATAAAATATGCTTCTGATGGCATGAAAAACATGCATCCTCCTCCTGAATTAATCAGTTTAGCACAACCACTGAAACCTAATGGGCTGTAATCTCTACAATTTGGAAAACAAAATTTCAGAAACACTTGTTTGTCTGGATTTTTATTTTGTTAAGCAGTCTCACAAAATGTAAACTCGCAGCACTGTCACGAGATAGTGAATGTGATGACTATTAGAATTATTCTCATATTCTTACTTTGTCTGAAGATAAGAGTAACAGCAACAGAGAAATCACCTATTTACATAGGATTGAAAACTAAAATGTAAAACGTATTACATATTGTCGTTGCCAATCCTTTTGAGCAAAGCAATTTCAGCTTTGATTTACGGTTAGTAAAAGATTATTCAAGCCCACCAGGGTTTGCTAATTCTGGGTGGCTGGTTTCTTGGCATCGTTTAAGCACAGCGTGCCACTTTGGGAATACTGAAGAGACAAAGATGTAGATAAATAAACTAATTGCATTTGTGCTTTGTAATATTCTGTCACCGTTTAATGTCGCAGAGACATATTTCCTTTGGGGTGGCATGGTGGCTCAGTGGCTAGCACTGCTGCCTCGTAGCGCCAGGGACCTGGGCTCAATCCCACCCTCAGGTGACTGTCTGTCTGGAGTTTGCACATTCTCCGTGTGTCTGTGTGGGTTTCCTCCGACAATCCAAAGATGTACAGGCTATGCTAAATTGCCTGTCGTGTTTCAGGGATGCGTAGATTAGGTGGGTTACAGGGGAATGGGTCTGGGTGGGATGCTCTGAGGGTCGGTGTGGACTTGTTGGGCCAAAGGGCCTGTTTCCACACTGTAGGGATTCTGATTCTTTCTAGTTCACACACTTCAGCATTTGAAAATTATTCCAAAATCCAGAAATATCTTTTTCACCTTTCTCCCCCCATTCCTGTTATGTCACATCAGCATTGTTGGCAAGGTCACTATCCACTGCCCATCCTTAAGTGCCCTTGACCCGAGTGCCTTACTAAGGCATTTTCAGTGGGCAGAGTGCTGGGGTCTGGGTCACATGTCGATCAGACCAGTTAAGAACAGCAGATTTCCATCCTTCAGGGGATATTAATGAATCAGATGAGTTTTTATGAGAATATGACAGCTTCACAGTCACCAATACGGATGCAATGGCCTAGTGGTATAATCACTTGAGCATTAATCGAGACACCCAGCTAATGTTCTGGGGACCCAGGTTTGAATTCTGCCACAGCAGATGGCGGAATTTGAATTCGATTTCGATAAATACCTGCAATTAAAAGTCGAATGATGACCATGAAACCATTATTGAATTTTGGAAAAGCCCATTTGGTTTACTAATGTCCTTTAAGGAAGAAAACTGCCACCCTTACCTGGTCTGACCTACATGTGACTCCAGACCCATACAATGTGGTTGACTCTTAATGCCCATCCCTAGATGCTGAAAGGGCAGTTAAGTATGAGCTAGCCAGAAATGCGCTCATCCTGCAAATGAATAAAAAAAATTACTGGAGATGAGCTTTAAATTCCAGGTTGATTGAATTGAAATTCTATCTGGTATTGTGGTGGGATTTAACACTATGTCCTTCCAGAATCTGAACCTCTGAATTATTGGTCCAATGTTGTTATGTCTGCTGCAGGATATCAACTTAGTCACAAGCATTTGGTACTAGTGATGTTATAGTGTAATTCAGACACATTTGTTTACCTGTGAAGAACAGGGTGCAGAATTCTCAGTGATCACATGATTTTATAAATAAGCAATTGCCCTTGTGTAAGGGAGAAAAGCAGCGAGCCTAACTGACCTGCACTCTGCCTTTCACTTGGTGAAAAACAAAGTCACCATAATGCCACTCTCCCACTTGAGGCTTGTGGTGGTTTAAACTGAGACAATGGGAGGGGTGAGAAGACCATAAGACATAGGAGCAGAATTAGGTTATCCAGCCCATTGGGCTTGCTTCGTCATTCAATCATGGCTGGTATATTTCTCCTGCCTTCTCCCCACAACTCCTAATCCCCACACTAATCAAGAACCTCTCTCTCTTGGATACACTCAGTAACTTGCTTTTTGCAGCAAAGAGCTGCACAGATTCACCACCTTCTGGCAGAAGAAATTCCTTCTCATCTCAGGCGTAAAAGGTCTTCCTTTTACTGAGACTGTGCCCTCAGGTCCTACTCTCTCCTACTAGTGGAAACACCTTCTCAATGTCCTCTCTATTCAGCCTCTCAGTATCCTGTTAGTTTCAGTCAGATCCCCCATTGTCCTTTTAAACTCCATTGACTACAGACCCAGAGTCCTCAACTGCTCCTCATACGACAAGCCTTTTATCACCAGGATCATTGTTATAAACATCCTCTGGAACTCCTCCAAAGCCAGCACATCCTTCCTTAGATACAGGCCCAAAACTTCTCAATATTCCAAATACGGTCTGACTAGAGCCTTGTACAGCCTCAGCAGCACATCCCTGCCCTTGTATTCTAGCCCTCCTGAAATAATTGCTGGCATTGCATTTGACCTCCCGACTGAACCTTCATGTTAATGAGAATCCCGAATTCAGTCACTTTGTGCTTCAGATTTCCAAAGCCTTCCCCCGTTCTGAAAATAGTCTGCACCTCCTACCAAAGTGCATATCCTCACCTTTTCCATTGTGTTCCATGTGCCTCTTCTTTGCCCACTCTCCTAGCCTGTTCAAGTCCAACAGTAGGTCAGTCGTTCGTGGTAACCTCAGCCAGTGTTGGAATTGTGGGATCGGTAGGCATTACTCTGCATTGCAGGTCTGCCATCCAGCCAACTGAGCTAACCAAACAAGGGGTGTTTAAACAGGTGCCTAGATTGCAGATAGATCACACCAGTCACATGACAACCCCTCCAATTTGATCCTGTATGGGTGTTGCAGCCACCTGAATCACCACACAAAATACAAGCTGCTCTCACTCAAGCAGGAGGATTCTTGATCTGAAACAGTCCAATTGCATCACAAGGAATAGCAACAAGTTTTTATTTTTAAAATAAAAAGAAAGATTACTGTAACTTGAGCTTGGTGTGACCAGATGGCTGATTTACTACGGTTTCATCATGTGGGTTGGGCAATTGATTGCTTAACACTTTCCCATAAATTGCCTGATTTTTTTTAAAAAGAAAGAGATTCATGACTGAGCATGCCTCAAATGTAAGAGCAAGGAACAGAAATAAACGTTTGTTCTTGCTGTAGTTCATAGTTGTCCTAGAACTAAAACACCACCAATCTGATAATTTAGTACTTTTGTTTGTTTTAAGTCCAATTTTAAAAAAAACAATTCCCATTTGAATGATATATACAAGTGGGCTAACATTGTAGTAATTTATAAACTGCAAATTCTTCCGGACAGCAGATGAACGACCAGGCATGTTTTGATGGCATTGATTAGGACAGGATATTGGTTTGGTCACCTGAGTTTCATTTTCTTCCAAACAACGAACTTGGCCAATTATCTCTCTGTTCAAGTGGGCATAATGGTCTCAGGTTAGCATCTCATTAAAAGAGTGTCTCCATTAATACAGCACAGCCTTTATACCATCAAGATGCCTTTCAGATGCTTTGTGATTCTGCAAATGACCATGAAACTACCGATTTGTTGTAAAAAGAAAATCCAGTGGGATCTCAAACATTCAGACATTAGCTGTCTTTCAACTACATGACTTCTGGATGACTCAGTAAACCCCATAGTAATTTGATTAACTCTTCATTACCCACTAAAATGGCCTAGCAAAGCACTCAGCTATATTTCAAGGACAATACTGGATGGGCAATAGATTTCTGCCTTGCCGGTTACACCCAAACCTCAAGCCTAAATTTTAAAAAAGTAGGGTTTGAGTTTTATTGCTGGATATTACAGTAAGATAGCTAGTCTCTACAATCAACCCACGCCTACTGTTTGGAAATCTTGTGGCTACTGTGGTAGTGTTTTTTTTGAAAAAACTGAATTAGTGGTTTTACTGTGTTCTACACAGATTCAAATTCAAAGAATTATAAAACTGTAGGTTCTGGAGATTTTAAACGTGAACCATAACATTTTCACTCCACAAATACCATTCTAGTTCATTTGCCTGTCTCATTTGGTTAATCCAGATAGTTATTCCCCAACCTGCTCAGCGCTGTCAATGTTTTCTATTTTGGCAATAAATTTATTGTGATTCAAGCTGGTAACAGAACACAAAGAATTGTCAGGCTAGTCTTGAACAATGGATCAAGCCTGTCACTGACTAGGCAAATTAATCTCAGGAATACTCAGATCGTCAATAAAATTAAGAGGAGGGAAAAGAAAAATGCTTCAAAAATTACCCAAATTCCTGTTCAATTAATAGCAGGAGATTTGAGGGACTAGCATTGCCACACTCAACAGTCTAGCAACACAAAACCAGGCAACTACGTCAACATACTGTTAGGTTACTGAAATATATGCCTCACTTAAGCTTGAATACTTGGGTCCAATACACAAATTCAGCTCAAGGCGAATCAAAATAACTTGATCAGTTTTGTTTCCTTCCATAAACATGCACCAAGGGTGGCTTCAACACAGCACAGCACAGGTGTTATGGTTTCAACATAACATCTGGCCATCAAATCATACTGGGTTTGCCAATGTTTGCAAAGGGCAGGCCATGAACACAGCCCCACTTCCCTGTGGTGGTCAGCAAGTGTTAGCATCTCGAACATGCTGGATTAGTATTAGAAGCTTCAAATTTGATAAGCAAACTTAATACAGCATCTTTCTGCGGACTTTATAATGAAGTTGTGGATGCAGGTAGTTATAACATTTAAGAGATTTGGATTTTCATGAATAGAAATTGGAGAGACATGGGCCAAGCACAGGCAAGCTGGACTAGTTTAGTTTGGGAAAGTGATAAGCATGGACTAGGTGGACTGAAGGGTCTGTTTCCATGCTACGTGACTGAGTACGGTGCTCTGATTTAGTCGAAGCATCAAAATTAAACGGCAATTGTGCACTAATTTAACTGAAATCTCCATTCTACCCTCAAAACGGGTAATGTCCTATGTCGGACTTTCTTCCCGAGCACACGTCTCTGGACTGCATTCATTGGTAGCACACTCACTTCAGACCAAGGTGGATCATTGTTGCACACATGAAAAGATTCAAATTAGCATGATAAGCATGGACTAGATTGACTGAAGGGTCTGTTTCCATGCTACGTGACTGAGTACGACTTTAGTCGAAGCATCAAAATTAGTCATTTGTCAACCCTTTTAACCAGACAGACTACCATTACAGAATTGTAATAAAAACGTCATCTAAAGGAGGGAAAGGAGAGCAAAAATAACATGGACTACACCAGTAAGCAATATCAAATTGATACATCAATCCATTTGGGCACATTTCAAAGTAATTACACCTCTCCAGTATTAACTGAACATTTCTGGTCTCAACTAAGGTCACTTGGAGCAATGTTTATGATTTTGTTTTTACATACCTACATATATAACACCCTCTGCATTATTCATACTTTAAAGGGATTCCTTTAAAAAGCTAGAAATATCAGTTCTTCAACAACGGTCTACTTAAATCACCTTGAATATTTACAAGCAAAACATCATTTACTGCAATTGTGCACTAATTTAACTGAAATCTCCATTCTACCCTCAAAACAGGTAATGTCCTATGTCGGACTTTCTTCCTGAGCACACGTCTCTGGACTGCATTCATTGGTACACACTCACTTCAGACCAAGGTGGATCATTGTTGCACACATGAAAGATTCGAATTAGATCCAAACTGGTTCAGTACAACGAAGGAGTTCTGCGCTATCACAGATTATCCACTGTACAGGTCACCCAAATTCCTCCCTGCCTATTCCAATGGATGTTGAAGGACTCTTGGCACTACTGTCCCCAGAACATGGCGGTCTCCTGGTGTCTAAAACAAATATCCTTCCTTTAAAAAAACTTATTTTGGTTACTTGATCTGTTGAGCAGTGTGTCTCAGGTGACGTATGGAAGTTTTTGTGTAGAGCTATCATTAACAAGATCAAATACTGCAAGGCACTTCACTGCAATGGAACAAAACGTGTCACCAAACCACAAGGCGATTTTAGAGAAAACAACCAAAAGCTTGGTCAGAGTAGGGGTTTCACGCAGCTTCTTGATGGAAAGGAGAGGGGCAGAGAGAAATCCAGAGTCTTGATGGAACGGTGTGCTGGGGAATACTTAAGGCAAAAAATGGTGGCAAGCTCTGTGTTGTTGAGGCTAAAAGGGAGAGGACATGGAGGCAAAGTGATCTGAAAACAAATTAAGACTAAACAGTCATAGGCTAGGATATGGATGATAGAGGTTTGAACGATAAGTTTGCACAGAAATAGCCATTGAACTTGATAAAGGGGCTAAATATAATTGTTTTGAAAGATACTGCTCACAAATTTATGCAAATAGTGTCTTGCTTTCAGAATTGTACAGTGTTTATTTAATTTCACTCCCCAAAAGAGAGCTTTCAGCAGTAATGTTGCAAATAGGTACATGGTAATCTTGGTGCACTCAGCACATTGCAATCACCTGCAACACAAATTTACAGCATGCACCCACAATTATGCCCATCACGAGTCCTTTCAACAGAAGTTTAGACTTGTACATATTAAAAGAAGCATTCTAACTTGTCAGTACTGCAGCTAAAGGATGTCACTACTAGAGGAAATACTGCAGACTAATACAGACTTAGCTGGAGGGAAACCACACAGGATGCATGATGAACATAAATTTAGACCATCCAGCCTCATCTGAACTATTTTGTGTTTTAAAAAAAAAACTTTCAGATGCAGCCTCATTGACAAGATCAATATTTATGACCATTCCTTGATAAGGTGAGTGACTATTACCTTGATCTGGTGAAGTCCAATTGGTGCAGGTGCAGAGAAACAAGAACAGGAGCAACATGGGCCACCCAATAAGGTCATGACTGATCCGCCATCACAAAGTTACACTTCCACAGTCTCCCATATACGTTGACACCTTTAGGGCACACCCGCTATGCTGTTAGTAGAACTCAATTTCAAACTAGTGACAATGAAGGAACAGCAGTATATTTTAAAACAGGCTAGTGAGATTGGAGGGGAACTTACAGGCATGTAGTCATTTGCATGTTCCTATTGCCCTCATTCTTCCTAGCATTTTCCTCTTTAAGGTGTTTTTAAGCATTTCAATGTACTAAATACACGAAGAGAAAGCTTTCTCCACAGCCCTGACAAACAGCAGATTGGAATGGAAACAATCATGGAAATGGCAAAGCCACAATGGACCTCCTCCTGTGCCACATCATTCTATGCAAACTCAGATCAGTGCTGGGATTATTTTGCATATTTACTGCTTCAGTCAAAAAAAGAACCAAGAGATTTCATTCAGCTTTTAACACCTTGAAAGTGGAGTTGCAGGTACATAGGACAGTGGAGGCAGCATTTGATATGCTATCCTTTATTGGTTAGTGCATTGAGTATAGGAATTGGGAGGTCATGCTACCGCTGTACAGGACATTGGTTAGGCCACCTTTGGAATACTGCATGCCGTTCCGGTCTCCTTTTTATAGGAAGGATGTTGTGAAATTTGAAAGGGTTCAGAAAAAGGAGGATGTTGCTTAGGTTGGGGGGGTTTGAGCTATAGGGAGAGGTTGAATCGGCTGGAGCTATTTTCCCTGGAGTGGCAGAGGCTGAGGGGTGACCTGACAGAGGTTTGTGAAATTATGAGGGGCATGGATATAGTGAATAGACAAGGTCTTTTCCCTGGGGTGGGGAAAATTAGAGGGCAGAGGTTAACAGCAAAAGGGGAGAGATTTAAAAGGGACCCAAGGGGCAACTTTTTCACGCAGAGAGAGAGGTGCATGTATTGTACAAGCTGCCAATGGAAGTGGAAGAGGCTGGTACAAATACAAGATTTAAAAGACATCTGGATGGGTATACGAATAGGAGGGTTTTGAGAGCCATGGGCCAAATAGGACTAGACTTATTTAGGATACCTGATCAGCAAGGACAAGTTAGATCAAAGGGTCTGTTTCTGTGTTGTACAACTCTATGACTATGATAAAGCTCATGAATCCACAACTCCATTCTAAGTGTTACCTCAAAAATTCAAAAACACTTCTCTATTGATACCAGGAAACACTTTCTCCAAACAAAGTGATTTCATCTGTAGCAGTGTTGTGAATAGAGGTTAGAAAAAGAAATACTTACAAATGGAAGTTGGGGAAAAAATTCAAGTCAACCATAATTGTAACGGAATTGTAAGATGGGGTTTTCCACTCAGTTGCAAATTTCCACTGTAGTGATCAATTTAACTTGAGTCCCTGGATACAAGTCTATAATTCATTAAGGGTAGTGTACTAGGGACCAACATTACAGGATTCATCCAAGGCATTTCAAAATCTGTGATAATCTTTAAAACAATTTCAAAAATATTCCTTTATATCATTTAACGACCACCTCAAAAATAAGTCACAAGTCGAATTAAGCAAATATTAAGAGATGGCAACCATAAAATAAAGCATGAGATTTAACTTGCAATTAAGTGTGTTTTGAATACAAGAACATATTCTGCATTTGATCTACATCAGTTTCAAAATTAATTTGAACGATTTTGAACTGAGCGAGACTTCAACAATTTTCAGCCATGTTAGGTATCACAACACACAAAATATTTTCTCGGATAGCAGCAGAGAAAGGAACTTCAATTATAATGGAGTTTCACTAACAGAAAAAGTTACAAAGGGATTAGATAAAGGTGTTCAAAATCTGCACCGTTTGGTGTTAACAAGGAAAAAAATTGTTCAGTGACAGGAAGGTTTGCAACTGGAGGGGGCAAATTTAAAGGCAATAGACGAAAGATTCAGATGACTGGAGTAATTTTTTTTAAATGTAGCAAGTTAAAGTCTGGAATGATCTGCCAAAAGGGTGATCGAAACTGTATAGCATTATTCAAAAAGACATCCGGATAAATACTTGAAGTGGAAAGTTTTGCAAGGCTATGGAGGAATATATGCCACTGAAACTCAATGGATAGCTCTTCGAAAAGAGATAGCACAAGACGGGCCAAATCCTTGTAGGCTTATCCTACAAGACCACAGTTCCATTTTCTCCCCATCCCACAAGACCAAGCTTTAAGAGGATTCCTTTTGGGTGGCAAACTGATATGTGAAGCATTCAACAATTACATAAGAAGATAGGCTACTTTGCAGTACGTAATGAATGTACCTAAATTGAAAAATAGATTAAGGCAGGTTGACTGATGCTTTCTCAATGTTCAAAGACAATATTCATTTTGTCCTCCAGCTCTATAGGTAGGCAATGTTTTAACAGTTACAACCACAATTCCTTATTTCCTATTCAGCTGGTCAATATGGTTGAGAGAGACAATTATTTAATTATTTAATTTTTTATTGAAAAATAATTTAATGAATTACCAACGCACTCTGCTCAAAATCTAAGCAGTATAGCCAATGCAATAAATTGGAGAAAGCGTTAATCTGATTTTGTGAAAAAAATGCAACTTTAAAAGTGGCTGCGTTGCTATATCATGGATTACAAGTTGATCACTTTAATTCCCTCACTTTACAATTCCAGTCAAAGCCAAGAACAAGCAGTGCTGTCATGTAACATTAAATTTCACGAAAGCTTAGTGGGATTCAAAGAAAATCATCATTTGCAAGTATGGGTTCTCTGTTTGGGAAAGGAAGCAGCAGTTATTTAGGACACTACAGTCTCAGTCTAAACCTTGGGTACAAATACATGCTAAATAAGGAGTTAGGCCCAAATATAAACGGCTGGAAAAGAAATCCAGTTTGCTGTAGAATCAAATTCAATCAATTTACTGAATGGCCAGGCTCTCAGCAGCAATATATAATTTCAGTAAAGCCACACCAGACAAGAGCATCACTGCAATCAGCATCTGTATTGGCATGAACACCATAAACTTCAAACAGCTGGTACTGGAGACTGGAATTACCTGGCACTGCTGGTAGTCCAAAGGTGAATTTGGAACAATTACGTTTACACACATTTGTTTAATAACTGGTTAGCACTAAGTGTTTAATCCCATTCTTTATTGAATTAAGTTCACAGGTAAGCATAATGCACATGACAGAACAAACTTTAAACGCTCAATAAAGTAATATTTTAGGCTGCATCTTGCATCATGTACAATCACAATGGACGAAGGTCTGAAAACCATCTGGAAGAAAAACATTACACAAGATTAGATTCGTTCCAGAAACTTTGTCAGCCCATAATATTGAATACAGGTCAACTCAATGCTCAAATCACTCATCTTAATAGGCAGGTCAGAAGTCAACTCAGACTTTGCACTGCTTCCATTTACAATCGGCGTTTTTAAATAGTGCCCTAGTAGATGGTAAGATAACCCAAGCTACTTCACTAGAATAGTATCGGACGGTTTGATCAAGTTAAGCGACTCTAGCATCGATGATCAAGCATGACCGGGCAGGTTTTGAGGAGAGACTTGAGATTTAGGGAGGGCATTATAGCACTTGCCAGCTGATGGCACAGAATGGAGAATATGTTCACAACAGATACTTTCCTCACAGGTTAAGCTTCAACATTAATAAGAGTACAAGCACTGCAGAATGTGCTGGTAGAGTTCAGAATAAAAACAGATAGACTTTGAGCTCATGTACCACGTAACAAAAATATTAGCAGCTCACTCTTTGTACTTGTACATAACCCATCTCCCTGAACATATGCCCTACGTCAAATGCATCAGATGTCAGTAAGAAAAATCCTGCAGATTATCTCATGGATTTATCAGAATATATAAAATAACACTTTTTCTAGTAGACGTGATGAAAGTAACTCCTTTAAACTGCACATTCTTGCTACCTCTGACTGGGGTTGGATTTACTCAAGCTCTATTTCGCCTTTCTGAAGAGAAAGGAAACGGAGCAGATTCAAATAGTCAAGACGACAGATCAGACAATGAATCCATTCAATAATGCTAACTTGTTAAAGTCAAATGGCATGCAAAAATATGGTCTTAAATGTAAGCACGTTCATTCGTTCACGTTTTGGCCAGAGAATGACTGGTGGGCAAATGTTTTCCAAGTAGCTTGGACACAGTAGGTTGCTGTTCTAGGAAATGCACCAGCAACATGAAGCAATAGGTACTGGGCACTAAATACTTGTGTATTTATGTGCCATCCCTAAATAACAGCAGGCTGTTGAATGTCACAAATTATAACACCAATGGAAAATGATTTTAAAGGAAGATATTTGCATCTCAACTACCCGAATGTTAAGAATGATTGACGCTTTTACAGTTTGTGACATTTAAAGGAAAATGCACAGCTAGATCCAACATAGCTGGTTACATTTCAAGCTGATATTCTCCAGCAGCACAAGAGATGCTACTAAACTCACTTATATGGTGCACTTGGTTTTGGAATTTGAGAAAGAAACCTCCAATTAATTTCTTTTGTGAATCTAATGGAAATGCAAACAGTTTGAAGAGTTCTGCACCCTCAAAATAGATGTCACATTGTCACAACTCGGTAAAAGTATTAGGGCAAGTAAGGCACCTTTTCAAAAGCTGTGCTTTACAGGGTGAGAACAACTAGCCAAAGCAAAAAAACGTGCAGTGCTTTTTTGTTTTAAAGACGGAAGGAGTCCACCAGTTTCATTCTCATTTAAGATGACAGGAATTTCAATTTCAAGACAAATGGTGGTGGGGGGGGGGAAGGAATTAGTTCAGATTAGTCTTTTTCCGTAGACAATCAGAAAGACAAGCACTTAATGAAGTTGTGTAGTGAAATTTCCAAAACATCGATAGAGTCAGTCCAAATGAGCAGTAAACGAGTACCATAACAGAGCAAGTATCCTAAATGTCAATGCTAACAAAGCTGAGAAAGTGCTGCTTGACATCAGAAAAACAGAATGTAAAAAAATGAGTAAGCCTTTTGTTGCAAAATACACAATGAATAAAGTGACAATTCCACAATTATTGTTCATTGACACTTGTATTTCACTGTTTCTGTAAATCTTACACAAGACAACCAGATTCTATTTTCAAGGCTGTCGTACAAATACTTTACTTGACAAAATCAAAGGCATCATAATTTGTCAGCTAACTCTAAAATCGGCCACAAAGATTCTGCAGTAAACTCACCAGGTAGAACGTTATAATTTGTTTAAACCGATCTCCTCTGGGGTTGGAATACCCAGTTCAGTCAACGTAGGCCTGAGCTCTTGAATAACATAAGGATAGATATCTTTGTGTGGGCCAGCTTTGTCCTGAAAAGTGCAAGGAATCACATTTACAGCCAGCTGCATGATGTATTTTGTTAGAACTGTTAAAATGAATTCTTGGTAGCAAGACAGTAGACCAATGCAGTCACTTAATCACACCAGTAATTCATTTGCTTAAGTGCAGACAGGAGAACTTGTTCTGAAACTATCCTGACTAAAAGCCACCTCCCACCTCCAAAAGAGCAAGATGAATTCAAAAGATTTGAAATGATCTTATTTGAATTAACACACAAACTCTTTCTCTTCTGATAAGATGGCATTAACCCAGAGCATCCGCAACCATCCATTTCTAGCATTAACCAACTATAAGATACACAATGAGCAATGTCTTGTAGAACCCATGAGATGCTATAGCTATGGTCTTGGAGGAGAGATGAAAATATTTAAAGCAAGTCTATTGAACTATTACCTATGCTCTATAGCAACAATGTCAAATCAAAGAATTACTACAGGAGGAAGCCCTTAGGCCAAGTCTACTGGCACCAACTCCCCCAATTTCTTACTGCAAATTCTTTAAGGAATGAAGTTGTTGGGCAATGGGATTGTGCATAATCTTTACTATTAAAAGCATAAACTGGTCAAGCAATAATACTCTAAATTATAGAAGAGACAAATTACAGCATCAGCATTTATACGGCATCTTGTAGCGTTCTTGGGGATGAGAAATCAATAATTAATTTTGAATTGCTGCCAGCTATGGGGGTATAATGAATGATTACATGACCAAGGAGTTTATTTTCAGTGCATGTGCAAGAGAAAATCTTGGTCACAAATATTAATGGAGATTTTTTGGACACATTGATTTAAATCAATGTACATACGGATTACTCATTAATTTGTTCTTGGTGTGGGGCTATTGTGGCACCATTGTATTTATGGCTCATCTCTCATTGGGCTGGTGACAAAGATCATTTGACATGGACTGGAGTCACAGGTAGGTCAGGCAAGGAAGGCAATTTTTCAACCGCAAAGAATCTTAGCTCATGTTTAATTGAGCGTGACATGACAGAACAATATTCTCCAAAACATGATTACTTTTGGATGTGACTCCTCTTTCACCCTACTTCTTCAGGAAGTGTATTGCTTCTATCCATGTAACATACAACATAACAGGGCCACTTATTATGATCACATCTGATTCTCAGTTGACGATCAGATCACAGAATGGAAATCGGGTTTGGTAGATCATATCTTGATTTAGAAACAGACTGCCTTTCATTGAATACAAGCCAGGCTTCAGGCTTGGTTTAAAATTATTTTTTTTTTTAAAAAACAAAACAAGCTATCTACATCTGACAGAAAACAAAGAACTACAGATGCTACAGATACGAAACAAAACCAGAAAGTGCTGGAGAAACTCAGGTCCAGTAGCATCTGTGGAGAGAAAATAGGGTCACTAGACTCAACATGAACTCTCTCATCTAACAGTTTTAAAGATTTCAAACACCTGGCAAAACAATCCTACTTACTTCCAGAATGCCACTTTTTAGGTTAATGAAAATCCACCGAAATTTCCCTTCAATATTAAATCTGTAGGATGACTTAAAGCTTTTTCCCAGTTTCAGTCCAGCTGCAAAGGCTTCTCTTTTGATTCTCAACTGAGATTTTAGACTTTCTCAACCTTGAATCTATTTCTAGATTCTAATTAAACACTCCTGGTCCGAAAGCTATCAGAATAAACCATTAAACAGAAATCACATTTTCACTTAAGTGAACAAATTCCTTTCTTTTGGGAAAATTCTTACATCAGACTTCAGTCAGGTCTCCTTTGAAATGAATTCAGAAGCTTTTAACTAAATTTTGAAAAAATTCGTTCATCCTATCTTGTGCTAAATTTATGGTTTTTTCCCACTGTTATATAACATTTCAAAATAAACAAGCTTCATTAAATACGCGAGGATGACTTCAGTCATCTGCACTAATACACTGGTTTAAAGTCGTGTCTCTGAAAAGATTTCGTAAAATACAAATGCCCTTCACAAAAAAGGACCAACACCTATATGCCATTAGTTTAAAACTGAAACGCTGAAAAGGATTTCATCACACACTAAGCTATAGTGATTCAAGTCAAATTGCATTTGTTGCACAGTATTGTTAACATTTCGGAGGGATTTTAGTAGTCAAGCCCTACAGCGTAGGTGTGGAAAGAATAAATTCACAGCATTGATTTAAGTATGTTAATTATCAAATTCCTGTCCACATCAAAACTCAAGTGACAGGAAATATTTCATCATTCATGTGTTTTGAATTAGATTGGGATCATCGTGTGCTGCTACTTGATGAAATTAGCATAGCTAGGTGGTGTCTGGAAGTTGGTTACATAGAATCACAGGAACAGATTTAGCCCTTCAAGTCTGTTCTGCCATTCAATTAGATAGTGATTAAACTGGACCACAACTTTTTTTTCTGGGATATCACAGCAAAGTGACAGTGTGGGGTAGTGCAGACGGATGAACGTGATAGGGTATACAAGTACTAGGGAGGGCGGCAGGCTGCAGCTTGGAAAAGCACAGTAAAAGAAACCCAGCAGGAGTAATAATGAGAGTAAAGACACGGGCAGTCGCATTGAGGTGGAGGGGGACACTGCTAAGATGCAGGAAGAGCAAGCAAGAATGGGCATCATAGGATAACAAACTGAAAGTGAGCAGGAGCAGGAGCAGGCCACTCAGCCCTTCAAGCCCAGTCTGACACTCATTACGATCATGCCAGTCATCCAATTCGACAGTCCATTCCCACATTCCCCATATATCCTTTGATCTTTTTAGCCCCAGGTGTCTTCCACTGCCTTCTTGAAATCATACAATGTTTTGGCCTTGACTACTTTCGGTGGTAGCAAATTCCACAGGCTCATAATTCTGAGTGAAGAAACTTGCGATCCATAGACACCCCACTATTAAGAATATCCATTCTGCATTCAACCTGTCTAGTCTTGTTAAATCTTGTACGTTTCTATGAGATCCCTACTCATTCATTTGAATTCGCAGGTATAATCCTACCAATTCGACCTTTCCTCATCCATCAGTCCCATCATCCCAGGAATCAGTCAGGTAAACCTTTGCAGCACTCCCTGTAAAGAGCATCCTTCCTCAAATAAAGGAAGCCAAGCTGCACACAATATTCCAGGTATGGTCTGACCATGGCCCTGTCCAATTGCAGCAAGACACCCCTGCTCCTGCACTCAGATCTTCTTGCTGCGCAGGCCACATACCATTATATTTTGAATAGCTGGGGCCCTAGCATTGATCCTTGTGGGACCTGACTAGTCACTGCTTGACATTCGAAAAAATGATCCATTTATCCCTATTCTGTTTCCTGTTTGCCAACTAGTCTTCTATCCATCTCAATATATTACCCCAATTTCATGCCCTTTAATTTCCCACACTAATCTCTTGAGACTTTGCTAAAAGCCTTCTGAAAGTCCCAACAAACCACATCCAGTAGTTCCCCACCAACTCCAGTAGTTACATAATCAAAAAATTCCATTAGGTTTGTCAAGCATGATTTTCCTTTCATAAAACCACACAGATTCTGTACAATTCTGACACTGTTTTCCAAGTTCTCCACCATTAATTCTTTCATAATGGACTCTAGGATTTATTATCCTTATTTAAGTTATTATAATCATTATACAAGACAGATCACAAGAAAGAAAATCACTCTCACTGACAGGCTTAAGAGAAGCTTTAGTGCAACAATATGAAAGAGTACATTATTTCAACAGCAAGTGTAACAGGTGACATGTTAAAAGCTACCTGATGTCAGGTAATGGTGTTGTGAACTAACAATTCATTTAAGGAATCCTACGTAATGGATGAGGGCTATAACTTTGCTTGATATCAAAGCAGGACTTCCAAGTGACAATCTCAATTTACAGAATCTCTATTTCTCTAGCATGGCTTAGGTACCGTTTTTTTGGGCAGTGCTGAGGGAGGAAAGAGGCAAAAGACAGAAGAGTATCTATCATGGTTTCATGATGACAGCTGATGTTAAGGAGCCAAAAGGGGAAAACCCAAGAAACCCTTAGGCAGGAAAAACAGTGCAGTCCACCTTGGAGTGGGAGTACTCAACAGCATATGAAGGTCACAGGAATGTGACAACTTGCATTTATATAGCACCTGGGTGTTTACGAATTTGCAGGACAACAAGGGTTTAGGAGGTGATGTTGTCATAGATCGCTGAGGAGTAATCTGGAGGCCTAAGCTTATGCTCTCAGACAATGGATTCAACCTAGTGCAGGAGCTGGTGAAATTTGAATTCAGATAATGAAATCTGGAATTGAAAACTAGTCTCAGTAACAGTGACCATGCAAGTATGAGCAAATGTTCTGGTAGTCCATCTGCTTCACTGATGTCCTAGAGGGATGGAACTTGCAATCCTTACCTGGTCTGGCCTATGAGCCTCCACATCCACAGCAATGTGACTGATGCTTAACACAGCCCTCTGCAATGGTTTAGTAAGCCATTCAAATTGAAGACAAGCAGAGATGGGTAACAAGTAGTGATCTTGCCAGCAACACCCTCATGCCAAAGTCTTAAAAACTAGACTGATAATCAACAGTTGTTAACAATACATACCTGAACTGGAAAAACATCTGCTGCACTTTCAAAAATGGCTAATAGTCAGAAAGCTTCAATTCCAGAAGGCAAACATGTCTGCTTTCACTCAGTAATTGAAACTGCATCATTTTTACCTTCAGTCTTCAAGTTTACAAAATAGACAAGAACGTTGGAAAGAGGGAGTTTCAATTCCACTGACCTTTACTGCTTCTAGGATGCGGATTGCACTAGCTAGATCATTTAACCTACGGCACGCTCTCAGAGCAGCATCGAGAATTTTAGGTTCCGGTACAAGATCATATCCAATAAGGGTGTTCATTCCTGTCAGTTAAAACACATTTACTAGAACAGGCTATACAAAACAGTTGATTTTCAAAGCAATGTCAAATTTCAAGGAAAGAAGGTGTGCAAATATTTTCAACCACGACAAATAAATTGAAGTTTAAAAACAGTACAGTAGCAACTCAGGAAAAGGAAACACCACAGTGCAGGAGGCCATTCAGCCCTGAATGAATATCATGACTTCATAGCATTCTCTGATCTTTTCTCCATAACACTGCACATAGCCTTGAATGGATCTGCCCCCACTATCCTTCCAAGAAGTGCATACAGACCTAAACAACTCGCTACATTAAGATGTTTCTTCTCACGTGACATTTATTACTTTTGCACATCAATAAATCTGCGCCCTCCTTGTTCTTGATCAGTTTGAGTTAAGAAACAATTAATATTTATTTGTTCTTTAACATTGAAAGTTGCTAAAGTACAGGAAACAATTTTTTGCCTAATGTTTGGCGAATGATATGTTAGCCTAAACATAGCTGGGAAAATTATGAATGCATAGTTTTTTTTGTTTGAATTTCAAACTTTCAATATTTTATTAAGTTAAAGCATTACTACAGTTAGGAAACAAAGATGTGGCAACACTCTTACTAATGATTTGAAAGACTGTGCTCAGTTAGGAGCTGGCATAGCAGGTGAGAATGGGGATTCAAGGCATCTCACTTACTCTGTTGCATCTATTGTGCATTAACCATGTTTGTGTTTAAAAAACACCATGACAAGAGATATGAACACAGCAGGCCAAGCAGCATCATAGGAGCAGCAAAGCTTGACGTTTCAGGCCTAGACCCTTCATCAGAAATGGGGGAGGGGAAGAGGGTTCTGAAATAAATAGGGAGAGAGGGGGAAGGCAGATAGAGGATGGATAGAGGACAGGATAGGTGGAGAGGAGGCAGACAAGTCGAAGATGCGGGGATGGAGCCAGTAAAGGTGAGTGTAGGTGGGGAGGTAGGGAGGAGATAGGTCAGTCCAGGGGGCGGGATGATGTTAGTAGATAGGAGATGGGGGTGGGGCTTGAGGTGGGAGAAAAAACAGGTTAGGGAGGTGGAGATGAGCTGGGCTGGTTTTGGGATGCGGTTGGGGGAGGGGAGATTTTGAAGCTTGTGAAATCCACATTGATGCCATTGGGCTGCAGGGTTCCCAGGCTGAATACGATTTGCTGTTCCTGCAGCCTTCGGGTGGCATCACTGTGGCATTGCAGGAGGCCCAGGATGGACATGTCGTCTGAGGAATGGGAGGGGGAGTTGAAATGGTTCGCGACTGGGAGCTGCAGTTGTTTGTTGCGAACTGAGCACAGGTGTTCTGCAAAGCGGTCCCCAAGCCTCCGCTTGGTTTCCCCGATGTAGAGGAAGCCACAACAGGTACAGCGGATGCAGTATACCACATTGGCAGATGTGCAGGTGAACATTTGCCTGATATGGAAAGTCTTCTTGGGGCCTGGGATTGGGGTGAGGGAGGTGGTGTGGGGGCAGGTGTAGCACTTCCTGCGGTTGCAGGGAAAAGTGCCGGGTGTGGTGGGGCTGGACGGGAGTGTGGAGCAGACAAGGGAGTCGCGGAGTGAGTGGTCCCGCCGGAAGGCAGATAAGGGTGGGGAGGGAAAAATGTCTTTGGTAGTGGGGTCTGATTGCAGATGGTGGAAGTGTCGGAGGATGATGTGTTGGACCCAGAGGTTGGTAGGGTGGTACGTGAGGACGAGGGGGATTCTTTTTTGGTTGTTATTGCGGGGACGGGGCGTGAGCATCTGCAGTACCTTTTATCTCAGGACAAGAGATATGCTGGAAGTTGTGCACACCTCCAATTGCTTAGCCAGTCTTGCAAAGATAGGAGCTCATTAAGATTTGATGGACCTGACCTATGAAATTGAAACATTCTTGCTTTAAGGTCATGAATTTAATTATGCATCCACTGGGCCGGTTTACTTACCTTTTCTGAGCTCCCAGGCATCAATGTCAGGCTTGTTGAAGTATGTCACCCAACGAGCATCAAACTCCTCATCAGTTTCATGTTTGCCATGCGAATACCAGCGTGAAGCTAGGGCAGCTGTCAAAGAGACAACAATATATTAACATGCTATGTTGGTCCAACTACCTCACCGGCCTCCAAAAATAAACACCAGTTCAATACAATTAGCAGTTCTTTTCAGTCCTCCACTTTTCAAAATGTAAATCAAGATATTTCAGACATTCATACTATTATAAACAGTGGTTTCAAGCTTTCCAAAATGATCAACTAATAGTAATATGGAGATGCAAAGATATGAATGAATTATTAAAATCCTAGCAGTGACCTAAATTAATGCAAAGCATTCTCAAATTAGTTTGAAAATTTAATTAACCTGTTAAGAAGTGTATCATTGCCTACTTCAATTACTACATTCTGCTGTCGAAGTCAGTTATAATCTCGGCCTCCTCTCCTAACCCAAGTTACGATTTGATGCGCTGGAGAAATTGTTTCTCCTTTGTTTTTAAGTGAACATTTAAAGTTTAAAGGGCCATTGTTAGTTCAGAACCAAAGGTGCAGGAAAAAAAATTTTCTGGAAAGCTCAAGATCAGAAGTATTAGCATGAGAAACTGATTCCTAATAATAACAGCTGTATGTGAAAATAAAGAGTAAATCTGTAATGTCTTCAAATGAAGGACGAGGTAAGTGATGTAGTGTGTTGGGGATCAAATCTCATTCAGGTGATCAGAAGTAGCTCAACCAGAGGATTCAAGACAGTAAAAGCAATGTTCTGGATATAAAACATCAAGATATGGTTTCACAGTTGGAAACCATGGCTAACTTATCTACTCCTGCTTTCATTTGATGAAAAGTACCTTGACTGCCAGGACACGCCCACAAAAAAATGCACTGAAAACGCAGTACTGCAGTGCTTGGAGGCTGTTTCGTACGTACCACGGCTGCAAACCTTTGTTTTCTGTTCCACCGACACAGTCCAATCAATTTCTTCCCCACCACGACACCCATTTTGAAGCTTCAAAATTGGTGCAGCCCTTCAGTAACAACAGGCAGCACAGGTGACCTGCTGGTTTTAACAGTTATACCACTGTTCTATTACCCTTCCACTGTGACCATTACTGTGTCAGAACTTGCAACCCCACCTGGAGCCAAACCTCAAATTTGCAAAGCCATGACCTACAGTAAATGTCCAAGCGTATCTAAGTATTGCCTCTGCAATATTTTGATAACCATGTCGTAACATCAATAAGACCTCAGTATGAAGAAACAAACTGCATAGTCACAGTACCTTAAACAGTTAAACCTCACCTGGCCTGTCACAGGAATACGATACAAAACTTGACATCCAATCACAAACATTTGAACAGCACTAACAGGTCAGTTTTAAGCAAGCGCATAGGAGGAGAGAAGGCCAATAGTGAAGCAATTACACCTGAATATTCAAGCAGTCAGGATTAGAGTGGAGGCATCTCTTGAGGAACACTAAGCTGGAAGACATCACACAGGGGTGTAAAAGCCATGGATACTTATAAACAAGCACAATAATTTTAGATTAGACTTTAAAGATATGGAGGTAGACAACCTTAAGGAAGGTTAGGAGGGTTGGCAACTCAGCTGAGAGTCAAATAAGATGCTAACAGCCATACAGGACACTGTCTAGATTCAATCTTTCACTAAAGGAAAGGAGAAAAAAATTAAATTGGTGTAATATTTGCCAATTATTACGTGAGATCACTTAAAAGGCCACGAACATCTATCCTAACAGTCAAACGAGTACAAAATTAACAAGGGCTCTTGTGGCACAGTGTTACTGTTCGTACCTTTGAACCAGGAACTTTAAGTTCAAGTCCCACTTCCTCCAAAGGTGTGTCATAATACCCCGAACAGGTCAATTCAAATTTTTATACATGTAAACAGAGAAGGAATAGAGGGATACAGACCACACAAAGGCAGATTTGATTAGTTTAGAATGGCATCAGGGTCGGTGCAGACATGATGGGCCAAAGGGCCATTACAGTGCTGTACTGTTCTATATTGTGGTAACACTTCACTAAAAAGGTGTACTAGAGACAGGAAATTGTGAAACACAGAGCCAACAGTAAGCCAAAAACAATTTTCATTTGAAAGGAAGAAACAACGTGGTCAAGGTGGACTAACATGAGGTAAGAGAGTGCACTGCTAGTTCCAGAGACAGCTATACCAAAAACAGAAAGCTATCTCTGTAGTTAATTCTTTGTACTCCAAACTCTCCAGCTTCAATGCTGTGCAAAGGAATAAAGGAACATCTACCTGACTAAACTGCAAGTATGTTAAGCAAGACTGAAAGGAAATTAAAACAAATTGAGAAAAGTACACCATTTTAAAAACAACAGTAACTGCAAAGCTGTAAAAGATCTGCTTGGCATGCCAAGCAGAAGTCTTTCCAAACACTGCCTTCACATTAAATAACAATCTGTTTGGCACCTATTGGAGTCATCTTATTGTAAACAACACGGATTTAGTTTCATCTTGACTGCTAGATTGCAGGAAGTTGAGTGACACTAAACTTAATCTTAGTTTGCTTTCACCGCACACTGCCCATTTGGTGATTAATCATTCACAGAGCCAAGCCTACAAGCAGTTTCCCAGAACTGAACAGCAACAGTTTCCTTAAAGTGAAACCGGTCACAAAAGTAGCCAAAAGGTTTCACCCATTCACATCCAGTTGGTTCAAAACTTGATTGCTCTCTGGCAAATTCAAAAACATTACATGAGAATACTCTTCAAAGAATATTCTGCAACAGGTTGAGATACTGATGGACCACCATATGCAGGAAACTGAATAAATTACAAAACATTGCTCAACTTGTTCATATTACCCAGTTTTCTTTGGTAATCAGGAACTGGCAAATGGAACATTTTCCTTTCCAGTGCCTAGGTACAACATCAGAACGATCTCTGATCATCACTCTGACCATTAAATGCAGTGTTAAAAGGTTGATCTTTGAGACCTTCTGGGTTATTGCAGAGTCCGAGATTTACAGGCCTAGGAATACCTCTCAAATTTGTTGGAACTAAATCAAAAGCCAGATGTAGATACCACTTCATTGACTTTGGATTCATGGAACTACATACTATTTGCATATTCCAATTTGACAATAGACCAACAACTGCTGCTCTGAAATTAACCTCTCTCACTTGTGGGCTCTTAGATCAGTGACAGCGAAGTCAGCTGTAACTGACATGTTGATATGTCTAAACCATCTTAAAACACCACATATTTGAGATTAGAACTAATTACAGGCTTTTAAGCAATTTGTGCACTTCAAGCTTAGGCCATCAGGAACGGAATTAGCTTTTCAAAATAATTTCACTCCATGTTTACAACCTCAAACTCTGGAGCCATTAATTCATGGGTAAATTCAAATCCATATCCTAGAAATGAAAGCACAGACATTAACCCACATTTGAAAAGCATTTATGTATATTCAAAGTGGGATAACTCAATACTCCACATCCACTGCATTCAAACAGTCAGACAATTAGCTATAGATGATTCAACCACTTTCTTCAGAAAAATACAAATGATTTAGCCATTCAGCTCTTCCTGCTTGCCCCAATATTTAACTGAACCATGATTGTGAAATCAACTCACCTTTTCAGTCTATTTCCTATAACCTTCATCCAATGCAGTCTGAAAAACATTCCAATATTCCAGCATTGACTGCTCTCAGAGTAAGAGAACCCCATAGATAAAGACCCCCGGAAGAAATTACTCAACTATTCTAAACTGGAGAATTCTTTTTAAACCGTGACTCCTTGTTTTATATTCCACCGTAAGAGGAAGAATCCTCTCAGGATGCACTCTATCAAGAAACCTTGGGATTATCTGCATCTGAATAACTTTTTGTAACTTCTTCCCATCCCAAAAGGGTCAAGGAAATAAACCTTCTAGACAAATGGTAATCAAAAGCACAATGAAGTTGATAATTCGAATATGCCCCTCAAGGCTAAACTCACTCCTAGATGGAGGTGGAGGGCATGTGGAGACAGAGGGATAAACTAGAGCAGATGGGGAGGAGGGGAGGATATAGACAAGAAATGGGGTGTGGGCAGGAGGAAATGGATTCGGGAAGGGCTAGTGGGAGGAGACACAGAAAAGAGTGTGGTGGACATGGGATGGAGGAACATTCCTGGTTTCTCAAATCAAGACTGGGCTGATCATTTTCGTCCTACACTTCAAAACTTTGTTG
>JAHRHZ010000081.1:13741351-13811494 GCA_024137785.1 Ginglymostoma cirratum
ATTCTTCAGAAGGGTCTAGGCCCGAAACGTCAGCCTTCCTGCTCCTCTGATGCTGCTTGGCCTGCTGTGTTCATCCAGCTCTACACCTTGTTATCTCAGATTCTCCAGCATCTGCAGTTTCTACTATCTCTCATCTAATAATTTAAGTACTTTAAATGTACAAATACCTGTTCCTGAAATGGACGTTGGACAGTGGAAGCAAAACTAGTTTTTGTTACGTAGTAATTAAGGGGGTGTGGCTAAATCCAAAATAACGGAATACAAGTAGCATAAGATGAAGGCATTGTGATACTGAAGAGGCTGAAAACTCCTAGTAGTTTTGAATCCTACCTCCTTTCCTAATGCAATTTAATTAGGATTAAAGAAATGGAGTTTGCTTTAAGTTCAACATAAATGTTGTGAGCTTCAGAACAGTTCAACCACAGACAGGGATAGATTTTATTGTTAAAATAGAGTAAAAGGAGGAAGTGAATGCAGTGGGCTCAGAAGTGACAGTCCACATGATGCAAGGGCCTATGCAGGTTCCCTCCAACTCCTAGTCTACACCAAACACCCCTCCCCATTTATACACTTCTACGTACCCCTCCTGACTAATTTGTCCCTTCACACACACCTTAATCTCTATTCCCCCTCTATCAGCACAAGGGTAGCATGGTCGCTCAGTGGTTATCACTGCTGCTTCACAGAACCAGGGACCTGGGTTTGATTCCACTGTCTGAGGAATCTGTACATTCTCCACCCATCTGCACGGGATTCCTCCCACAGTCCAAAGAAGGGCAAATTAGGTGGATTAGACGTGCTAAATTGCCCACAGTGTCCAGGGATTTGCAGGCTAAGTGGGATGAGCCATGGAATGTGCAGGGTGTCTGGGTGGGATGCTCTTCACAGGATCAGTGTAGAGTCAATGGGCCAAACGGCCCACTTCCGCACTGAAGGGAACTCTATAATTTGCTCCCGGTCTCCACACACCTCATCTGTTGCACCCGTCACCAAACACACCTCAATCCTAATATCGATTTCCCCTCCCTCTAAAAGCATTAATTTGCTCCTTATCCCCTCCACCACCACAGTCCCACTTCCTCCTACCTTCCACAGCACTACAAGCGTATTTATCCTTACCTTGCCCTTTAAAAAAAAATAGAAGCCTATTTGCCTAACTTCCCCTGCATGCTATCATCCCACCGGGCCTCTCCCCCCCCCCCAAATACATTAGAAACCCTCCCCTCCCAATCCTCCCCCCGCCTCCTCTCTGGCAATGTCACTAGGCCCGCAGCCAGACTCGAGTAGCACCGCGGGTCATTGCAAGGACACGGGGCTGCAGCAAGCGGTGACGGAAGCCGTCACTGGGGGATACAAACGGACGGTTACTGGGAGGGTGGTGAGAGGGGTACATGAACATTCCCCACCCCCGGGAGTGACAGACAAGGGGATAGGGCGGGGGGGGGGGATGGGACAGGCACCCACCCTGCTCGCTTTGACCTTACCTGCCGGATGCCCTCGGCCAGGGGCCGCCGCTGCCGCCGTCCGCCTCCAGACGGCCAGGCCTGTGCCGCTATACCGGAGCGCGGCTCGGAACATAACTGTGACCGAGAGAGAGCGTGTGAGCGAACGAGCGTGTAGGAGGGAGAAGCCGCCGCAGCCACTGCCGCTCGGAACCGGGCGATGAGGAGAAAGAACGCGTGCGCGCCGCCAGGGCCACGTAAACCGCCCTGCGCTCTTGACGTCAACGCGCACACGCCCTCCCCCCTCCAGCGCAAAAACACACACACACACACACACACAAAACCGAGCATGCGCTCTGTCCGCTGTGACCTAAGCGGGCGCCGCCATCTTTGCTCCTGGCAATGGCGTGGACGACAAGATGCTGGAGTCAGAGGTAACACAGTGTGGAGCTGGAGGAACACAGCAGGCCTGGCAGAGTGAGAGGAGCAGGAACGCTGATGTTTCTGAAGAAGGGTCCAGACCCGAAACGTCAACTTTCCTGCTCCTCTCATGCTGCCTGGCCTGCTGTGTTTGTCCAGCTGTACACTGTTGTCTCTTTGCCCCTGGCGCCTGCTTTCCAGTACTGCATCCTATAGAAACATGTAACCGCACAGTGGGCTCATCACATCTAAGCTAAATCTACACTAGTCCCACTTTCCAGCCCTTGACCCCACAGCCTTGAATGTTATGACATTTCAAGAGTTCCTCTGTAAGATGTAGGAACAGAATGAGGCCATTTGGCCCATCCAGTCAACTGCTCTGTTCCATTATTACGCACTCACTGGTCACAGCGCAACTTTTTTTTTCTATCTCCACACATACAATAAAGAGAAAACTCACTGTTGATTAATTAAAGCAAAATTCTTATTTCAGGTGGATCAACAGCTGGTTTGTGATGCCAAACGTATGGGGTCAATTCTCACTCCATGTGGGGTCACCATGAATAATCCACCTAAGTGGGGAGGGGTTGCTTAGCCTCTCTAGTGATCGGAACCGGGTGGATCCATTGACTGTGAGATCCTTAATTGGGTTTATTAACCTGGGCCAGTCAGGGAGCCCTTGCTGACAGATTTAAACAGGGCATTCGTAGTTCCATCACTTCAGGGACTCAAACTTGTCTGGTCACAGCCAGTGTACAGTGCACATGTAAATAAAGGCTGACCTGGTGACAGGATACCAGCCTCCGTGCAATTATTTCAGTTCTATTGGCTGGTCTCTGATGTAGAGTGACAATGCCATCAGTGGATTCAATTCCCACACTGGCTAGGGCTCCTCTCCCCCTCATCTGAGGTCTGGTGACTCTCAAATTAAGCCACTATCAGTTATTTCTCTCCCTCTAATGATACAGTAGCCCTATGGTCTGGTAACTTTACCTTTACTGCAATGTAGCTATTTTCTCGCCTTCTCCACAGGTGTATAGAAACATTTCTGAATAGGTTGAATCGGAAAACATGGAAACAGAAGATACATGATATAGAAGCATACAGGATAGAAGAGTGGTCCTTCAGCTTATCAAGTCTCAACTGCCTAAAATACACTGAATATTTACTCATTGCAGCACACGTTATTAGAAGAAGTGACAACGATTGCTGAAGGCCGAGTTGTGAATATTGTCAAGCAGACTTCAGCGAGATGTTCCACAAAGTTCCACTTTGTAGATTGGTTGGCAAGGTTAGATTACACAGAATACAGGGAGAGCTAGCCATTTGGAAACAAAATTGGCTTGAAAGTAAGAGACAGAGGGTGGTGGTGGAGGGTTTCAGACTAGAGGACTGCAACCAGCGGTGTGCCATAACGATTGGTGCTGGGTCCACTGCTTTTTGTCATTTATAGAAATGATTTGGATGTGAATATCGGAGGCATGGTTAGTAAGTTTGCAGATGGCACCCAAACTGGTGGTGTCATGTACAACCAAGAGTATAACAGGACCTTGATCAAATGGGCCAATGGGCCGAGGAGTGGCAGATGGAGTTTAATTTAGATAAATGTGGTATGTTGCATCTTGGAAAGGAAAATCAGGGCAGGGCTATACACTTAATGGTAAGTGGGAGTGCTGCTGAACAAAGAGAACTTGGAGTGCACGTTCATAGTTCCTTGAAAGTGAAGTCCCAGGTCGATAGGATAGTGAAGAAGACATTTGGTACACTTGCCTTTATTGGTCAGTGCATTGTGTGTAGGAGTTGGGAGGTCATATTGCGGCTGTACAGGACATTGGTTAGGGCACTTTTGGAATACTGCGTTCAGTTATGGTCTCACTTCTACAGGAAAGATGTTGTGAAACTTGAAAGGGCTCAGAAAAGATTTACAAGGACGTTGCCGGATTTGGAGGGTTTCAGCTTTATTGAGAGGCTGAATAGACTGGGGCTATTTTCCCTGGAGCGTCAGAGGCTGAGGGTGTCCTTATAGAGGTTTATAAAATCATGAGGGGCAAAGATAAGGTGAATAGCCAAGGTCTTTTTTCATAGGTTAGAGGGGTCCAACATAGAAAGCATCGGTGAGAAAGGAAGAATTTAAATGGAAACTAAGGGGCATTTTTTTTCATGCAGAGGGTGTGCATGTGTGGAATGAGCTGCCAGAGGAAGTAGTAGAGGCAGGTATAATAACATTGAAAAGGCATCTGGATGGATAATGAATAGGAAGACTTTACAGGGATATTGGTCAAAAGCTGGCAAATGGGACTAGGTTAACTTAGGATATCTGAACAGCATGGACGGGTTGGATCGAAGGGCCTTTTTCCTTGCTGTACAGTTTTATGACTCTGTATCTTTCTGCCTCCACACGTGCTACGAAAAGCGAACGCACTATTGATTAATAAAAGTAAAACACCGCGGATACTGGAAATGTGAAACAAACACAGAGAGTAATGGAGAAACTCAGCAGGTCGAGATGCATCAATGGAGATTGATAGACAGATAAACAAAGAACTTTGGACGCTGGAGATCTCAAACAAAGCAAAATAGAAATTGCTGGAGAAACTCAGCAGGTTCAATTTCTATTCATTTTGTGGGATGTGGGTGTCACTGGCTGGGCCGGCATTTATTGCCCATCCCTAGCTGCCCTTGAGAAGATGGTGGTGAGCTGCCTTCCTGAACTGCTGCGGTCCACCTACTCTTGGTTGACCAACAATGCCATTAGGGAGGGAATTCCAAGATTTTGACCCAGTGACAGTGAAGGAACGGTAATATATTTCCAAGTTAAGATAATGAGTGGCTTGGAGGGCATCTTGAAGGTGGTGGTGTTCAAATATATCTGTTGCCCTTGTCCTTCTAGATGGAAGTGGCCATGGGTTTGGAAGGTGCTGTCTAAGGATCTTTGGTGAATTTCTGCAGTGCATCCTGTGAATAGTACACACTGCTGCTACTGAACGTCAGTGGTGGATGTAGTGCCAATCAAGCGGGCTGCTTTGACCTGGAAGTTGTTAAGCTTTTTGAGTATTGTTGGAGCTGCATCCATCCAGGCAACTGGGGAGCATTTCGTCATACTCCTTACTTGTGCCTTTTAGATGGTGGACAGCCTTTGGGGAGTCCGGAGGAGAGTTACTTGCTGCAGTATTCCTAGCTTCTGGCCTGCTTTTAGAGCCGCTGCGTTTTTGTGGTGAGTCCAGCTGAGTTTCTGGTAACCCCCAGGATGTTGATAGTGGGGGATTCAGTAATGGGAACACAGTTGAATTTCGAAGGGATAGTAAGAACTGCCGATGCTGGAGTCAGAGATAACACAGTGTGGAGCTGGAGGAACACAGCAGGCCAGGCAGCATCAGAGGAGCAGAACTGCCAACATTTCGGGTCGGGACCCTTCTTCAGAAATGGGGAAGGGGGAAGGGAACTCTGAAATAAATAGAAAGAGGAGGGGTGGTGGCCTAGTGGGGAGTGTGGAGCGGACGAGGGTGTCCCGGAGAGAGCGGGTCCCTACAGAAGGCAGATAAGGGTGGTGAAGGAAATATATCCTTGGTGGGGGAGGGGGTCAGATTGCAGGTGGCGAAAGTAGTGGAGAATGATACGTTGAATACGGAGGTTAGTGGGGTGATACATGAAGACACGGGACTGAAGGGGGAATGTTGCGGTCCTTGAACTAAGAGGACATCTGGGATGTTTGGGAGTGGAACGCCCCATCTTGGGAGCAGATGTGGCGGAGGCAGAGGAATTGGGAGTAGGGGATCGCATTCTTGCAGGAAGGTGGATGAGAGGAGACGTAGTCTAGGTAGCTGTGGGAGTCGGTGGGCTTGAAATAGATATCAAATATTTGAAATAGATATATTTCGAGGTGGTCACCAGAGATGGAGACAGAGAGGTCCAGGAAGGAGAGAGAGGTATCAGAGATGGTCCAAGTGAATTTGAGGTTGGAGTGGAAGGTGTTAGTAAAGTTGATAAACTGTTCAAGTTCCTTGTGGGAGCACACTGCGGCGCCGATAAAGTCATCGATGTAGCGGACGAAGAGGTGAGTGCCAGTGTAGCAGCGCAAGAGGGACTGTTCCACATATCCTACAAAGAGGCAGGCATAGCTTGGACCCATGTGGGTTCCCATGGCCACCCCCTTAGTCTGTAGGAAGTGGGAGGAGTTGAAGGAGAAGTTGTTAAGGGTAAGGACGAGTTCTGTTAAGCGGATGAGGGTATCTATGGAGGGGGACTGCGTGGGCCTGCTGGAGAGGAAGAAGCTGCAGGCTTTTAGACCATCTGCATGGGGAGTGCAAGTGTACGGGGACTGGACGTCCATAGTGAAGATGAGGTATTGGGGTCCAGGGAATTGGAAGTCTTGGAGGAGGTGGAGGGTGTGGATGGTGTCCCACACGTAGGTGGGGAGTTCCTGGACTGGGGTGGGGGGCAAAATAGAGTCGAGGTAAGCAGAGATATGTTCAGTGTGGCAGGAGCAGGCAGAGACAATGTCAGCCATGGCAGTAGGGTTTGTGGATTTTGGGAAGGAGATAGAAATGGGCGGTGCGGGGTTGGGGAACGATGAAGTTGGAGGCTGTGGGCAGGAGGTCACCTGAGGTGATGAGGTTATGGATGGTCTGGGAGATGATGTTTTGGTGGTCAGGGGTGGGGTCATGATCGAGGGGGCAGTAGGAGGAGGTGGCAGAGAGTTGGCGCCTGGCCTGGGCGATGTAAAGGTCAGTGTGCCATACTACAACTGACAATACGGATACATAAACACCAATTAGCCACCAAGAGACACGACCAATTCCCACTTCTCACTACACATGGACAACAAGGGACACGAATTCGACTGGGACAATACATCGATAATCACACAAACCAAACAGAGACACGCCAGGGAATTCCTGGAGGTCTGGTATTCCAACCAGAACTCCATCCACAAACACATTGAATTAGACACGGTGTACAAACCACCGAGAAACAGAACTGGAAGTAATACCAAACATCCCAACAAACCGAGGCATATGAATAACAAGTGGGACAGAACACCAACACTTCACTGGAGGCGCACTGATACTGTTACCTATCAGGGTGACAAAACATTTACAACCAAACCCATTGGTTCGGCGAGCAAGCCTATAACCTGATACAATAGTCCTCAAAATATCTCTGCAATGGTGCAACATATCCTCTTTCTCATGGGCAACCCTCGCTTGGGGTCAACCAAAATGTAGAAGGCTCATTCTGGAAGACACAAAATACATCAAAACATTTCATCAGAACATTCAGAGGTGAGGTTGCAGCACTGGAAGAGTATTTAAACCTCCAAACAACCTATTGACCCCAACCTGTAAAACACAACCTACCCCAAAATGTAGCAGTTCATGCGTTGGACTTATCAGCCATCTCACATCCCATTGAGCAGGAGTGGAAGCAACTCACCCTCAGTCCTGAGAGATTGCTGAACAAAGAGGCAGCACATCCAGAGGACACTCATCTCCCCATGTTCAAGCTGACTAATTCACCTAGTCCCACTGCCCTTGCCTTTACTCTGACGTTCTGCAAGTTTTCCATTTCAGGTTAGGTGGACTGGCCATGCTTAATTGCCCATAGCGTCCATGGATGTGCAGTCTATGTGGATTAGCTATGGGAAATACAGGGTTACAGGGGTATGGTAGGGGCGGATGGGTATGGGTGGGATGCTCTTCGGAGGGTTGGTGTGCACCCGAAGAGCCAAATGGCCTGCTCCACACAACTGGGATTCCATTATATAATGATTCGGTTGCCTTTTGGATTCCTGAGTTGAATCCACCATCCCATCGGACAATGGTTGCACCACAGAAAGAAGCCATTTGGCCCATCACATCTGTGCTGGTTCTCTGCTAAAGCAATTAACCCACTGCACCCAACTCTTTCCCCTTGCCCTGTAAGTGCATCCTCATCAAATAATGATCCAATTCTTGTTCAAAAGGGAAGAAAGGAAACCCACTGAAAGTGAAATATGAGACAAATTGGTTCCATTTGTCTTGTGTACCTCAAAGAGGGGGACCAGGAAAGATAGTGCCTGAGGACTGGTGACTTTGGCATTGGCTAGGCCTGGCACTGGTAGTGGCAGAAGGGAATCACAGTAACATTGACCAGGTGGGCCATGATGAGAGACTCCGATGCTGGTGCATCCAGCACAAACGGTGGTGGAAGTGAATTTCTGCCCAATGGCGAATGATGGTGTCTGATGATCAGCAATATCAATAATAGTTGGGTCTGGCACAGATGGCGACAAGCTGGTGGTGGTTCAGAGCAGCTCAGAGCTCAAACGCAGATGGACTTCTCTTTAAGCTACAGTCTTTCCATTTTTCTCCTCTTCTCAAACCATCAAATTGTGGCTTCAAATGAAATCTTTTCACCGTATTTTATTGTATATCTGTAGAGATTGGAAAGAGGGCCTGAGTAATCTTGTTGACCATTAAATCCTTGTTTGGGGCTGTTAACCTGGGCTAATCAGGGAGTCCTGGCTAATAGATATAAACAGGAAATTGAGAGAGTCTCCTGATCCTAGGGAGCTGACTGGTCAGAGCCCACATACAGTGCACATGTAAATAAAGGGTCACTTGGTGACGGTATACCGGTCTCTGCACAGTTACTTCAGTTTCTCACTGTAAAATACACAGGACAATAAAATCATTCAAAAAGAATCGGAACAGTGCATTAATTTCCAATTTCCATGCTATTTTTCAGCTTATTTTCTTCCTGGAGAAACATCGTTTAGTCGACCTTCACTTCACTCTCAGACAGTGCATTCTAACCACTGACTGTCCTCTGTCTCCTTTACTTCTCTTTTTTACCAATCACTTTCTAAGGGGATCCTCTTGATCTCAAACCTTCTTCAAAGTTGTATTGAAGTAGTTTTGCTTTGTTCAAGATAATTAGACAATTGCTTTCAGAAATCAGTGGGAGTTTTTTCATGGAGCCACATTGACATCTTTCATTCCTCAGGGAAAACATAGGGCACCGCTAAAAGGAAAAATGGTGAATTTCCTTTGGCTGACCCAATATCCACTCTGTCAACTTTTCTTGTACTGATCTCAATTAAGCCACCAGCCATTGTGCAGAAGTCAATCACCTTATGATCTTTGTATGGTATGATCTGCCCGTGCTGCACGCAAAACAAAACTTTACACTGTACCTAGGTACATGCGACGTCAATAAATCAAATCAAAGTTGGGGATGCTGGAACTCTGAAATAAAAAACAACAGCCAGAAAGTGCCGAAAATTCTCAGCAGTTCTAACAGCACTTGTGGAGGGAGAAAAAATATCACAGATGCAAAGTCTTAGGAAAGATTATAGGAAAGCTAATAGAATGTTATTGTTTATTGTGAGGAGAATTGACTACGGGGTTGAAGAGGTTATGTTTCAATTGTACAGGTGAAACAAAATCTAGAGTATCTTATGCAGTTTGGGCTACTTTATTTAAGGAAGGGTATAAATGCTTTTGAAGCAGTTCAAAGAAGGTTTACCAGATTAATGCCTGGAATGGTTAGATTCCATAAGGAGAGATTGGAGAGGCTAGGATTGTGTCTGCTGGAGTTCTGAATATGAAGGGGGTGACTTGATTGAAACATATACTGGAGGGTATAGGTTTAAGGTGAGAAGGGAAAGATATGAAGGGGCAACTTTTTCACACAGAGGGTGGTGTGTGGATGGAATGGGCTGCCAGAGGAAGTGGTGGAGGTGGGTAGAATTACAACATTTAAGAGGCATCTCTATGGGTACATGAATACAAAAGGTTTAGAGGGATATGGACCAAATGCTGGCAAATGGGACTGGATGAATTTATGATATTTAGTCTGTTTCCATGTTTTACCCCCGCATTTTGTTGATATTTAAATAATCATTCAATACCTGTACTGAACCTGCCTTCACCACATTTCCAGGCAGTGCATTCCAAATCTGAACCAGTTGTTTGAAAAAGCATACCTCACAGTTGCTTCTTTTGCAAAACACTGTAAAACCATGCTAGCTGGTTCTCAATCCTTTTATGAGTGAAGACAGTTTCACCCTCATGATGGTGAAACTTTTATAAAATCTCCTCTTAGCCTTGTCCTCTTCAAGAAAAATACAGTATACATTTTGTTAGCCAACACCTACAGGACCAGGACTGTGCCTATTGATCGAATATTCCAGATAATCAAGAGGTCCATGTAATCAATGTAAAACCACACACTAAGTAATAGTTACATAATACAGGGGGTATACACATTACTGTTATACTTTACTTACAGCATAAATCACTTCAATAATAATGCAACTTTGCCTTAAATAAAATTTACTGGCAGAAAGCTTTCTCACTCACATCCTCAAATGACTACTCGGACATCACGGTAGGTCGTGATTTGAGGAGGGATTGACTTGAATCAGAATCAACCGCTGATATTTCATGTGGCAATTCGACTAAACAACAAGTATATTTACATTAAGGTACATGCATTTTTAAAAAATATTAGTAATTGGACAGAAAAATACAGTAAATTTCACAATATTTGAGGTATGTAATTTTTTTATCAAGGGTGCCAGTTCATCAGGTGCCGGTTAAAATAAAGTTTGCCGGCAGTCCCAACTTCTCCAATCTATCCTCATAACCAAAGTGTCTCCCCCGGAACCATTCTCATAATGTTCCTCTGTGCTCTCTCCACTGCATTCACATCCTTCCTGTACCACCCAGAAATGTACGCCATAATCCAGCTGATGATTTCTGATTTGGTTCTGACTTTATTGTCACGTGTATTTTACGGCAAGGAATACAACAAAATATAGCGAAAAGCTTTCATTTGTCGCTAGGAAATGGCACCACTTTAGGTGATTTGTGAATGAGGAAGAATTAAAGAAAAATAGAACCTGAAGGCCGTCCATCAATCCTGAGCCAACTCATCACCATCAACGACGCCTGCACCACATCCCTCCGTCACCACATTGCCACCGTCTACACTGGACTCAACCAACATCGAAGTCGCTGATCCTCAGACGCTATCTCTGCTGCTGGGCCAATACTCCTCAAAAACTGCCTGGGCACCACCTGCACCGGGCCCACCAATGTCAGAGTCATGTCTCTCGCCACGGGCACACCTCACCAATGGTTAATGCACAATCTTACTCGACTGCGAATCTTAAAAGCTGCATCAATAGTAAAGAAGTAAACTTCCTAAATCCTGGAAATGTTGGCGTCTTCTTCATTTTTTAAAAGTCAGTCATTGATAACTTAAGGTTTGATGTTCCGTCAGTAGATACAAATTGTCCATAATTGCGCAACCTCACCATACGAAAGAGCAGCGCTTCATAAACTTGTCATTTTAAATAAACCTGTTGGACTATAACCTGCTGTTATGTGACTCCTGACTTTGTCCACTGTAGTCCAACACCAGCATCTCTACACCAAGACGTCTGAACTTGTAGACATTTTTTGGGGGAAGTTATTCAGTTCACATCCTACTGGGGGTGCAAGTGAGCCATTTTGTACAGATGCAACATAACGGGCCAAACTAGTGCAGTATTTGACTGCCTTTTAAGTTGTGTTTCTGCCCCTTTTCTAGCTTCTTTTCCAAATCTAATATGCTTTGACTTTTCTTTCAATATTTGATGATTACGAATATTTCTCCTGAAGATAATTTCCGAATACACAATCTTATCTGACAGTGAACTTTAAAAGCTGCACCGTTCAACAGAAAAATTTTTTACTAAGCCATGGAAAAAAATTGGAGTCTCATGAATTCTTTACCATTCAATTATTATGGTATTTTTAAAATTTATTTACGTCAATGTAAATATACTCAATGTTCAATCGAAGGGGAAATGAAATATCAACAGTTGATTCAATTTCTCCTCAAATACCAAAATCTACTGCGATGTCTGAGTAGTCAGTGTGATAACTATCTGACAGGCAAAGTCCCTGTGTTATGTTAATGGATGATTCAAAATTTTCCTTTTTATTTATGAAATATATCACTTTCCTTGGAAATAATTGTCAATGACATCCTTGGCATGACAGTCTTTCCTATTATCCTTGACAACAACACAGCTACAGCCTACAACTAGCAGATTTGCACCTCCATTCAAATACCAAACAGAAGGGTGATATAATTGCAATGTGCTGTACTCCAATTTGCACAGCATTGTTCCCTGTCCCTCAAATCAATTTAAAGAAATTCAAGCGGCCGCAAGGTTTATACACAGTTTGATCTTGAAGTATGACTATGTTTCACGTCAATTCAACTGTGCAAAATAAAAGGTCATTGTAGGGAATAGCACAATATCATGAACAGAGGATTGGTTAGCGAACAGGAAACAGAAGGTCAGTAAATGGGTCACAGTTGGATTCGCAAGGCACGACAAGCACAGTATTACAGGAATCAATACTGGGTGTCAAATTTTTACAATTTAAACTCGTGGCTGGGATGCCTGAACTGAGTGTGAAGTGGCATGTTTTGCTGGTAACACAAAGCTAGACAGGTAATTAATTTGCAAAGAGATCATTAGGAATCTACAAAGGGATATAGATAGGTTAAGGGAATGAGCAAACTCTTGGTCTATATAATGTGGGAAAATGTGAATTTGTCCACTTTAGCAGGAAGAATAGAAAACAGTATGCTATATAAATTGAGAAAGCTTGCAGAACTATGAAGTCAGAAGCCACATGACACCAGGTTCTAGTCCAACAGGTTTATTTAAAATCACAAACTTTCGGAGTGCTGCTACTTCATCATGCGAAGTGGTTTCCCTGATGAAGGAGATGAGCTCCAAAACCTCCTGACTTTAAATGAACCTGCTGGACTATAACCTGGTGTTGTGTGACTTCTGACTTTGTCCACTCCGGTCCAACACTGGCATCGCCATATCATGGCAGAATTATGAGGTTCAAAGGGACCTGAGTGTCCTGGTACATGAGTCACATGAAGTTAGCTTGAGGTTGCAGCAAGTGATTAGGAAGGTGATTAAAAAGTTAATGTTTATTACATGAGGAATAGAACATAAAAGTTGAGATATTTTGTGGCAGTTGTACAGACATTGGCAAGGCCACATCTGAAATACTGTGTACAGTTTTGGTCTCCTTATTTAAGGAACAACGTAACTAATTGGAGGTGATTCAGTAAAGGTTCACTTGACTCATTCCTAGGATGAGGAGAGGTTGGCCTGAGTCCATTAATGTTTAGAAAAAGCAGTGATGATCTTATTGAGTCGTACAACATTCTGAGAGGACTGGACGCTACAAGGATGTTTCCTGACAATGGATTCACAGTCATCATTAGATTCTTAATTCTGGACATTTATTGAATTCAAATTCCACCATCTGCCGTGGTGGGAATGGAACCCACATCTCCAGAATGTTATCCAGGTCTCTGGATTAACAGTCTAGCGATAATACCCCTAGGCCATCACCTCCCCATTGAGAGTCTAGGATTAGAAGCAATGGTTTAAAAATGAGGCATTTCGTTTAAGATGTGGATGATAAGAATGTTTTTGTCTCAGGATATCCTGAGTCTTTGGTACTTTCTTCACTAGAGAGGCTGGACATAAATTCATTCAAGATTTTCAAAGTAGAGATAAGGATCTGGGCTGACAAGTGGCAAGTAACACTCACACCAGACAAATGCCAAGCTATGACTATCACCAATAAGAGACCTTGACATTCAAAGGTGTTACCTTCTCTGAATCCCCCACTATTAACATCTTAGGGTGTTTTTTTACCCAGAAATTCAACTGGACTCACTACATAAACACAGTGGCTACAAGAGCAGGTCAGAGGCTGGGAGTACTGCAGCGAGTAATCGCCTCCTAACTCCCCAAAGCCTGTCCATCATCTATAAGGTGCAAGTCAAGAGTGTGATGAAATACTCCCCACTTGCCTGCATGAGTGCAGCTCCAACAACACTCAAAAAGCTTGACGCCATCCAGGACAAAGCATCCCACTTGATTGGCACTACATCCACAAGCATCCACTCCCTCCACCACTGACACTCAGTACCAGCAGTGTGTACTATCTACGAGATGCACTGCAGAAATTCACCAAAAGTCTTTAGACAGCATCTTCCAAACCCAATTTTGAACGGACAAGTGCAGTAGATACATGGGAACACCACCACTTACATGTTTACCTCCAAGCCACTCATCATCCTGACTTGGAGCTATATCGCTGTTCCCTCACTATTGCCAGGTCAAAATTCCAGAATTCCCTCCCTAATGGCATTGTGGGTAAACCCACAGCAGGTGGGCTGCAGTGGTTCAAGAAGGCAGCTCACCACCACCTTCTCAAGCGCAACTAGGGTTGGGCAAGAAATACTGCACAACCAGTGACATCCAGAGGATTTTTTAAAAAATGGATTCTTAACAAGGATATCAATAGTTATTAGAGATAGGCAGGAAAGTGGGGTTCAAGTCGCAATCAGATCAGCCATGATGGCAATGAATGGTGTAGCAGGCTTGAGTGGCTGAATGATCAACACATTCTTCTAGTTTGTATGTGAGCATTTATAAACGTTAACTTTGCCTAGTGCACGAACAATTATAGCCTATTTCTCTTATAAAGTCACAGTTTAAATTACATGTTGACTTTTTGTTTAAAAATAGCATTAAATTCCCATTTTGGAGTGTTATTCTCTTGTTAAAGGATTGAATAATTCAGCTGTTTCTGGACACAAAAGAGTTTTAAGTTATTAGCAGTCGACTGTAAACTGATGCTGGTAATGACCAGCAGTGAATTGTCTTTTAATGAACGGCTGAAGGATACTCTTATTTTTGTCCCCAGATACAATAGCCATATTGTTAATCATTGCATATTAAAAGCTATATTTATCCATGCTTTCATCACTGAGATGTTGACTGGGCTGGAGAGTTTTAGTTATGAAAAAGAGATTGGCCAGACTGGGAATATTTTCCTTGAAGCAGAGGAGATCTGTGGGGGAGATTGACTGAAACATACACACTTGTCAGAGGTATACATAGGGGAGAAAGGAAGAAACTTTTCCCCTTGATGGACGGATCAATGACTATTGGGTGTAGATTTAAGGGAAGGGGCAGAAGGTTCAGAGAGGATGTGAGGATTTATTTTTCCACCCAGAGGGTGTTGGGAATCTGGAACTCACTGGCTAAGGAAATTCGACATGTCCATGAAGACTCTTTCATTTGATACACCATAGAAAGCATCCTGTCTGGATACATCAAGCCTTGGTACGGCAACCGCTTTGCCCAGGACTGTAAGAAACTACAGAGAGTTGCGAACACAGCCCAGTCCATCACACAAGCCAACCTTCCATCCAGTGACTCCTTAGCTTTGATTCCCATTTTCCCTGGTCCACTGCGTTTACTCTGGATATCAGTAACCCAAGGCAATTACCATAACTGACTTCTAGGGATGGAAGATCAGCTGGGCATCCCACTAGCTATAGGTTACCTGCTGGAAAAGTATTGTTTGGACCCTTGGACTGAATCAAACAGAATCTGTCCCGGCTCCATTGCCAGAGAACTTCCTACCCGCCTCAATATTAAGTTTGTGCTCTAAGGTAAGGTGAGGAAAGAAAATTTAGGTTTTTAGATTTAAGTTTTATTGTCACATATACCCAAGTACAGGGATACAGGAGTACAGTGAAAAGTGTACAATGCTGCCATTCCTGGCGCCATCTTAGGTACAAATATCTAAGATACAAAATCTTAGCTACAGATAGAAATAAAAGGTACAAGTTAAAAACTTCAGCACTACAGTGCTCTTAGTATAAAAGTTGAAAAGTCAAACATTACAGTCCTTTCTTAAGCCATGGGCCTGCAGTTGTTCCAAACTGGGCTTTCCCACGAGGGCTGTCTGTTCTCTGCACTGGGCTAAGACCCTCCTGTGTTCGCCAGCCATTTTCACCGCCAACTGCTGTTGCTGATCTCCATTGTGCAAGCCAGGCTTCACTAGCAAAGGTTCGGCCTCGACCACCACTGACAGCTGCTGCCACCAGCCTTCGCGACCAATCGGTGATGCTGCCATCTTTCATCACTGCTCACTGCCACCTCATCGCTGAAAACAGATGTAATCAAGACTTTTGATGGCCTTCTTTACAAAGAACTAGCAGCGGCACAGGGTCACATTTTTCTGCAGTGACTGGAATACACTGCCTGAGAGTGTACATATGGGTGCCTGAGCAGAAACATTTGTGGGACTAATGAGAGACTAGCTGGGTTGCTCCTGTTGAAGGCTGACCTGGGCAGACAGACAAATGGCCTATCCCTCTACAATTCTCCGATTCTTAACTTGACCTCCCGCCACCCTCACCAACTCTTCCACAATCCATTCTGGAGTTTGGGCTCTGAGGAAAGTCTCAATGGTGAGGGATGAGTCATATCTATCGAAAATATCCTCAGCTCGCCCAGGACCTATGGTCTTATGCAAGGCCAATCTTTCTCAGCCAATGAAGCAGTAATTCAGAGGCATTAAACTTGCCAGACTATTGTCAAATTGAACTTGCATCTTTACATTTTTATTGGTGTAGATTTTCTCACACAGGTTCCCACATGGTTGAACACAAAAGTTGCTTTCAAGTCAAAATATCACCCAGATCAATAAAGATTCGTGTTCAAAGACATCTGTCACAGTGTCAGAATTGTTTCATTGTGGGAAAAGAGTAAACAGCACCTGTTAATCGAAAGATCAATACAGCTTATCTCAGTGACTGATTGGTAGATGCTTGTGAATGCTGCATCCTTTGCAAACTAATGTGTGCAATGCCTTGTATTATAATGCGTGAATGGTAATGCACTTTGTATTTGCTAAATATAGTTATTGGGAATTTGGTCCTGAGTGACTATAATGACTGGAACAAGGGCCAGGTGGATTTCATTGAATGTGAGATCCCTGATTGGGGTTGTTAGCCAAACAGGGAGCCCTGGCTGACAGATTAAAAACAAGAGTCTCAGAATATCCTCATTGTAGGGACTGGCTGCCAGCTGGCTGTTCAGAGCCCATGTACTGTGCACATGTAATTAAATGGTGACTGGGTGACAGGATACCAGCCACTGTGGAGTTATTTCATTGACACTCTGTCACCCACTTACATTGCCAGGGTGTAGGAATATTGGGAACAGGACCTGGGCTTGCAAGCACTAGGGGTGTGGCCTGGGTATCTGGATGGAGTCTCTACATTGAGATATATGTCTATTTTCCTTTGTTCTCATGATTTAGCAACATCGATGGAAACACCAATAGTTGTTACCCTTCCCACATTGCTTTTGAACTGAGTGGTTCCTACTAAGACATATTAAAGATCAGATGAGATTCAAATACCCATGTTGCCACTGGCATGTATTAGAATCACAAAATCAATAAAGTGCAGAAAGAGGCCATTTGACCAATCAAGTCCGCACCAATCCTCTGAAGAGGATCCTACCCAGAACCAACCCCCTACTTTATCCCTGTAACCCTGCATTTCCCTTGACTAATCCATCTAGCCTGTACATGCCCAGACACCATGGGAAATTCAGCATGGCCAGTCCTTTGGTTTGGTTTGATTTGATTTATTTGTGTCACATGTACCTAGGTACAGTGAAAGGTTTTGTTTTGCATGCTGTACAGGCAAATCATACCATACAAAAGTGAGTAGGGTAATAGAACTGAGCAAGGAATCCAATATAACGCATAACAAGTGAGATCAACATTAAATTTAAAATGTGACAGATCCATTCTGGAGTCTAAAAACAGCGGGGAAGGAGCTGTTCTTGAATCTGTTGGTACATGTGTTTAAGTTTTTGTATCTTCTGCCTGATGGAAGAGGTTGGAAGAGATTATAACCAGGGTGGGAGAGGTCTTGGGTTATGTTGGCTGCTTTCTCAAGGCAGCGAGAAGTCTAGATGGAGTCAATGGGTGGAAGGTTGGCTTGCATGATGGACTGGGTTGTGTTCCTGTATGTCTTTGGACTTTGGGAGAAAACTTGAGCACCTGGAGGAAACCCACACAAATACAAGGAGAATGTGCAAACTGCATTCAGACAGTTCCCCGACAGTGGGCCATAGTTACTGTGAGGCAGCAATACTAACCACTGAGCCATCATCTTGAAAATGATTTTTTTTTCCAAATTGACATGTGTCAAGCTGGTTGGTGGCAGCATTAATACACATTTCTTATTTGTAACTCCAAGAATGGGACTTGTGCCCTGACTATTTCAGCTCAGAAACAGAGATACGATCCATTAAGCCACAAGATCTCCCATTTGATAGCCATACATATCTATCTATTAATTAAAAAATAATCCACATCAAATGCCTAAGGGTTTCTGCAGTTTGTAATCTTTTAAAACAAATCAAATTGCTTACCCCTCCTCCACATAGCACAGCGTGTAAATCTTGCTAAATAGTTTAGAAAGGCTATATTGGCCTTGAACAGAGTACAATGCAGGTTTACAAGAATAGTCCCTAGACTTTGGGGGTTACGTTATGAGGACAGACTACACTAATTAGGCCTGCTTTCTCTCAAATTTGAAAGGGCAAGGGGTGATCTGATTGAAGTCTTCAAGATATTAATAGGAAAAGTCAGGGTAGATAAAGAAACTATTTCCATTCATTGGGGTTCTAAAGCTAGGGGCACAGTCTGGGCATTAGGGCCAGACTGTTCAGGAGAGATGTTAGGAAGTGTGGTAGATGTTCAGAATTATCTTCCACAAATGACAGTAGATACTGGATCAGTTTGTAATTTTAAATCTGAGATTTTTTTTTGTTAAACCAAGGAATGTTGGCCAAGGGCAGGTGTATGGAGTTAGGCCATAGGTTAGCCATGATCTCAACGAATGACAGAACAGGCTCGAGGGGCTCCCCTTTATCTACCCCGTATTTTCCTGTTCATATTTTGAAGATTTCGACCAGCTGACCAGGGCAGCACAGTGGCTCAGTGGTTAGCACTGCTAACAGCAGCAGGGACATGGGTTTGACTCCACCCTTCGACAACTGTCTGTGTGGAGTTTGTACATTTTCCCCGTGTCTGCGTGGGTTTCCTCCGGTTGCTCCGGTTTCCTCCCACAGTCCAAAGATGTGCAGGTTGGGCTGGATTGACCATGCTAAATTGCCCATAATGTCCAAGGATGTGCAGATTAGGTGGATTAGCCATGGTAAATGCAGGGTTAAAGGGTGAAGGGGCTGGGGCTGGGTGGGATGCTTTTCAGAGGGTCGGTGTGGATTTGATGTCCTGAATGGTCTGCTTGTACACTGTAGGGATTCTATTCGATGATTTTAACCCTTAACCTTCTAAATTCTAGAGAAAGCATTCTTTATTTGAACAATGTCTCCTCATAACTTAACCCCTGGTGTTCAGGTGTTATTCTTATAACCCATAAAGGGTTTAAAAGCAAAATAATGAGAATGTGGTAAACCTGAAGTAACAATTAAGAAATGCTCAGTGGGTCAGCCAGCAAATGTGGAGAGAAAGCAGGTTTCATCAGAACTGGAAGAAATTGGCCATGTTACAGTGATTAAGCAAGTGAAAGATGGAAGCTTGGGAATTGGATGACAAGGGGATTCTGAGACAGGGCAGGATGGGTGGCACCAGGAGAGATGCAATGACAAAAGTGTTTGCAGTGAGAGGCTAAATAGAGTGGGACTGGGTCATATAAACTGGTGTCTAAAGGTAGTGTGAATGGCTGAATCTAGGAAACTGCCATCCAAAAGGCATTCTGGATAGCAAAGCTTTTCCTGAATTCCCAACTGGGTTCATGAAGGACTGTCTCATATTTATGGCCCCTCATTTTAAATGTGTCAACATCTTTTATATGTCTACCTTATCAAATCCATCCACAATCTTAAAGATTGCTATCACAATAATGGAATCTAACATCCCTGATGCAAGAACTAAAGGAATAAAACAAAAGACAAAAACCAATTTTAGCTTAAATGATTTGAACTTGGGTTTTTCATATTTACAAGAGCCAATGCCATTGATTTCCATAATCTATTGTTGTCTTGCATACTCTTTTTATCACACTTAGTTTCCGTTGTCCCATTATCATCCTTTCACCACAACAGTGTGCTCAAAATAAAACTGGAACAGGTCAAAACTGAAAAGGTGGCAGAATGCACAAAGAAATGCACAGCAATAATGCAGCAAACCCAAAGATTCTTTATTGAGAATGGTTTCAGCTCGAGGAAGAACATCTCATCCGTCAACTGGGTACACTCCAGCTTTCTGCATTTAACATGGTGTTCAACTATATTGAATTGTAACCTTCCATAGTATTTGTTTCCAAGTTGCTGGTTCATTGCTGTTCCCCGGTTTTCTCCTATCCCTATGAGGGGCAAAGTGCAAAAGGTCAAAGGCCAAGAGACTGTAGGCAACGAAGAAGGCACAAAATGATTCACTGTAAAGAGAGCAAGTGAGGAGAACCCATCCCTCAGTGCATACAGAGTATTTGCAGTGAAGTGTTGCCAGTGCACCTCAAGGTGCAGCATTGAAGGGCAGATTATGCTGTAAGAAGATTGCAGATGTGCTATGCTGACGCAGGGATGCTGGTAGGTGTCAGATGCCAATTTCATGGACAGGGGTTAATGCAGTCGCTGCCCACCGAACATACCCTGAGATGCTGGCGCTGGGTGACCAAGACGGCGGTGGGGAGGAGCAGAGATTAATACAACACAAATGGTAAGCCGTGGATTCCAGGGGTTTTTGGACCCTAGTCACCTTGTTCAGACTGGCCAGTGTCTTGTCGTCTTAAGGATTTCATGATAGAGGATAGGAACTGAAATAACTCCACGAAGGCCAGTATTCATCCCGTTACCAAGTCACCCTTTATTTACACATGCATAGTACGAGACACTGACCCAGCTAGCTCAGAGCCAGCTCCTAGTGTGAGCAGTACCCCTGACAATTGTGTTTCTATTGGGCGACATGATGGCTCAGTAGTTAGCACTATTGCCTCACAGTACCAGGGAACCAGGTTCAATTCTACACCTGGGCAACGGTCAGTGTGGAGTTTGCATGTTCTCCCCATGTCTCTGTGGGTTCCCTCTGGTTTCCTCCCACAGTCCAAAGGCATGCAAGTTAGGTGAATTTATGCTAAATTACCCATAGTGTCCAAGGCTGCGCAGGTTAGGTATGTTAGCTTTGGTTAATGCAGGAATAGGGCAGGGGAATGGGCCTGGGTGGGATGCTGTTCGGAAGATTGATCTGGGCTTGTTGGGCCAAATGGTCTATTTCCATACTGTAGGGATTCCAGATCTGTCATCTTCTATGAGGTCCACCTTGCTGACCTAGTTCGAATTACGACAGGAATGCAAAACAATTAACATTCATCTGGAACTCCAAGATAGTCATTGCTAGTACAGAGTTCATAATCCCAGAGTCAGGGGTCATCCATTTAAGACAAAAGCGAGGGGGACATTTTCTGTCCAAATTTAGTGGAATCTGCGGAATTCTCTTCTACAAAGGGCTGTCGAGACTGGGTATTAAGTGTATTCAAGGTTATACTCATGGATTTTTAATCAGTAAGGGAACCAAGGGTTATGGGGAAAAGGCAGGAAAGTGGAGCTGAGGATTATGATTTCAAAACAAGGTGGAGCAGACCTGTTGGGCCAAATAGCCTACTTCTGCTCCTGTGCCTAATGGCCTTATGGTTACTTGCAGTTGTAAGTCACAGTTTGGGAATCCCTGATAAAGTAGAAATATTTACACTAATAAGGAAAGTGGTACTTGAATTCATTCTGACGGTGTTCAAAATTTTCATAAATGAAATGACTGCAATTTTCCAGCATAACGAATTATTCTGAATGCTCCTTAACCTGTCGCGGTCTTTTCCTTTGGTGATGCATATTGATAAGTTGCTCTTTCAGTATTTACAGGTAGCATAGGTGATGCCATTTGTAAAAGTATTTATTAACTGCTGTAAAACTTGATTCCAGAGTTTCAAATCTGCAACAAGATGAATAATGTACTGTGCACCTCTTTAATGCAAAGAACATAATTATTAATCTTCCAGTGTACTTCTGTAACAGCAGTCTGGAAAAAAAAACTCATTTGCAAACGGTTGGAGACGTGGTGAATTGAAGCAAATTAGTGCGTTGCCATCAAGTTGGAAGGCTGTTCTATAATAAACCTGATTGTAACCACACTGGTGATAACAGCGGGAGCTGCTATACATGATTGTCAGCAATTTGCAGCCTTCCAGCGTTCTTTGTATCAGCCTGCACAGATTTTCCAAGTGAATAACTCCTAAATTTAATGGAATTTTCTCCTTGAGCCTGAAGAGACATTATCTCACCCCCTCCATGCACTCCAACTCCTGAAAATCAAAATGGACTCAGCTGAAATACTGCAAAGGAATGAAAGGAATATTTACAAATCAGTGACTCCACTGTAATGGTTCCACATTGCAGTATTTTTTCTGAATATTCTGATCATCCGCGAGTGATGCTAATCTTTAGTGCTGGAACACCTTCCATTTCAAGCACCTAGTGTCGGAATTAACCTCTCCCACAAAATATGATTAAATGCAGAGACAATCTCCCTCTGTATCACACAAACCTTAGACAGGCAGCACTTATGGTGCTTGTGGTTTAGTGCAAGTCCCCTGAATGTAGCTAATAAGAACTGATTTGTGGTGGAAGGCTCCTATCCTTAAAAACAGTCTCTGTTCCAACTTTCTTTGAGCAAAGTCATGGAAAGCCCACATATGTTTTTTTTAAAATGCCATCATAATGCTACATTTCTGTTTATCCATGATTCTTTTTCTGCAGGTATCACCCAAATGCATATAGCTCTTGCATCTGTTGGTAGGATATGGATGTTTTTGGCAAGCTCAGTATTTATTGCCTGCCCCTCATTGATGCAGGAATGAGCTGCCTTCTTGGACCGCTGCAGTAGACAGAGTGAAGGAATGGCGATATAATTCCAGGTCAGGATGGCATGTCGCTTGGAGGGGAGCCTGTAGGTGGTGGTGTTCCCATGCATCTGTTGGCCTTGTCCCTCTATGTCCTAGCTTCACCTGCCAGTGGAAACATCCTCTCTACTTCTATCTTATCTATTCCCTTCATAATTTTACATGTTTCTATAAGATCCCCCCTCAATCTTCTGAATTCCAATGAATATAATCCCAATCTACTCAGTCTATGACAGTTCTGACGGCTCTGTTTCCATGTTGTATGACTTGATGACTTACTTGGTACATAGGGTACAAAGGCTTGAATTAAAAATTTCCATCTTTAGTTTCAAATCCTCCATGCCTTACACTTTTATCTTTGTAACTTCCTTTAGCCCTGAAAGTCTCTGAGACATCTACACTTTTCCAATCCTGACCTTTTCTCCATCTCCGATTTCCTTCACTCCAGCATTGTTGGTTATGCTCTCAGCTTCTTTTGCTCTAACCTTACAAATTCTCTCCCTAAACCGCTCTACCATTCTGTCTCCCTTTCTTCCATTAACAACGCTTCTACTTCCTCAGGAGGCTAAGGAAATTCAGCATGTTCATAAAGACGCTGACCGATTTTTACAGATGCACTCTATCCGATGCATCACAGCATCTGCCCAGGACTATTAAAAACTACATTACACATTGCAACCTTCCATCCATTGGCTCTGTGTATACTTCTCGTTGCCTCGGGAAGGCAGCCAACGCCAGCAAAGAACCGTCTCACACCAGTTATAATCTCTTCCAACTTCTTCCATTGGCAGAAGATACAAAAGTTTAAACGCACGTGCCTACAGATTCGAGAACAGCTTCTTCCCCGCTGTTATTAGACTGCGGTATGGACCTCTCAAATTTTAAACTTAATGTTGATCTTGCTCTTTGTGTACCTTCTCTGCAGCCATAACATTGTATTCCTCGCTCTGTTCTATTACCCTGATGTGTATGGTACTATCTGCACATACTGCTCGCAAAACAAAACTGTTCATAAGACCATAAGACCGTATGACATAGGAGTGGAAGTAAGGCCATTCGGCCCATCGAGTCCACTCTGCCATTTAATCATGGCTGATGGGCATTTCAACTCCACTTACCCGCACTCTCCCCGTAGCCCTTGATTCCTTGTGAGATCAAGAATTTATCAATCTCTGCCTTGAAGACATTCAACGTCCCGGCCTCCACTGCGCTCCGTGGCAATGAATTCCACAGGCCCACCACTCTCTGGCTGAAGAAATGTCTCCTCATTTCCGTTCTAAATTGACCCCCTCTAATTCTAAGGCTGTGCCCACGGGTCCCAGTATCCCCACCTAACGGAAACAACTTCCCAGCGTCCACCCTTTCTAAGCCATGCGTTATCTTGTAAGTTCCTATTAGATCTCCCCTCAACCTTCTAAACTCTAATGAATACAATCCCAGGATCCTCAGCCGTTCATCGTATGTTAGGCCTACCATTCCAGGGATCATCCGTGTGAATCTCCGCTGGACATGCTCCAGTGCCAGTATGTCCTTCCTGAGGTGTGGGGCCCAAAATTGGACACAGTATTCTAAATGGGGCCTAACTGGAGCTTTATAAAGTCTCAGAAGCAGATCACTGCTTTTATATTCCAACCCTCTTGAGATAAATGACAACATTCCATTCGCTTTCTTAATCACGGACTCAACCTGCAAGTGAACCTTCAGAGAATCCTGTACTAGCACTGTCCCTAGACACATAGATTTGTGGACATGCACAACATGAAAACAGGCTCTTTGGTCCAACTTGTCCATGCCAATCAGATATCCTGTGACAATAATAGATCAATCATATCAGTTTTTTCCCTTTATTCTTTCACAGGATGAGGCTAGGCAGCATTTACTGCCCATCTCTAAGAGTCAACAACATTGCTGGGAGTTTGGAGTCATGTGTAGGCCAGACCAGGTAAGGATGGCAGTTTCCTTCCCTTAAGGACATTAGTCAGCCAGATGGGCTTTTCCCCCCAACAATTGGCAATGGGCTCACAGTCATCAGAAGATTCTTAATTCCACACGTTTATTGAACTCAAATTCCACCATGTGACATGGTGGGATTTGAACCCAGGTCCCACAGACTGCTATCCCAGGTCTGTGGATTGACAGTCCAGCAATAATACCACTAGGCCGTTGCTTCCTCATAGCAGTTACTTCTTAAAACCGATAGATTTGATCAAGCCTGTCCGAATAATGTGGAGCTCTGTTAAATTTATACAAATATTGTTCCTGTCAATTTTGCTAAATTAACAGCGCTGTACAAATGTAAGTTGTTGTTGTACACCATCGAGGAGCCTTCCCCAGAGCTATCAATAGCTGTACAGGGTAAGGGGCATAGGCACTTGTGACTGTAACACAGTCTCATCACATCTAGCTAACAAAGCACAGGTGGTAAAGAATGGGCAGACATCGGCAGGGGTGGACTAAGTGCAAGGTTAAAACCAAGACAGTGACTGGCCTTGAGTGAATGGGTAAATCTATGCAGAAACTGAGCTCTGTGAAGGCTGAGCATTCAGTTAAGCTTGGGATTGACTTGAATCTGTGAGTTAAAGCCAAACTGTCTCTTCATCTCAGAGCTGTTCAGCAGAACATCAGACCTCAGTATTGACTGCTGGACTGTGTTTAGACATAACAAAAGTTTCTTTTTAATATCCAGCTTCTGGTTTTGACCTCAGAAGTTCTTGGAAAGATTGTTCTCTGTCCCAATTCAAGGCACATGTGATTAAGAACCAGTTTCAGGGATGAGAATGCTTGCCGAATTTATAGCACATTCTCTGCTAATGGAGAGATTTGATATGAACTGCAGTATACCACAGGGTTTGCAGCAATTTCAAGCTGATTTCGTCCATTTACAGTTTGCGTCTTAGGGTTCAATCGTGAAGGTCAAACAAGGGAATTTATGTTCATGGCAATGAATGCACTTTTTAAGGCTGCATTCTAATACATGCTTTAAGCAGGGTTTAGAATTGTACTGAATTTGTGCACATACAAAAGGTACCTGCAATTCTTCAGATATAATGAGGAGTATGAGGTGCGTTACAAACATGTAGAGGTTCTTACAAGCTGAACTCTCAACCAAAGCTAATGGCAGCTGACACAAAAACAAAGTTGCTGGGAAAGCTCAGCAGGTCTGACAGCATTTGTGAAGGAGAAAACAGAGTTAATGTTTCGGGTCCGGTGACCCTTCCTCAGAACTCTGAATGGCAGCTGAATTCATTGTTAAACATTAGACACCTGAGTGCCTCGTCTGTTGACTCCTTTTGCATTGCCATTACATTGGAATGAAAACGTCGCCTATGGGGCAGTTAAACTTGAAAATAAAACAATTCTTAGCTTCAACCCCTCATTCCTGATTCAATGACTGAAAGTGTGGTCTAGGTCTAGTCAATATGAGCCAAATCGAGTTGAAAAAACTGAAAATAACAAATGCTGGAGATCACAACCGGTCAAGCAGCATCCATGGAGATACAGCAAGCTAATGGGTTGAGTCTAGATGACCATTCATCAGACCTGACGTGAAGTGTGGAGGAGGCAGCATTTATACAATTGAGGATGGAGAGCTGGGGGAGAAAGGATGTTGATAGTTCAGATTAAGTGATCAGAAGGTGAGAATGGCAGAACAATGGTGTGTCTAACTGTCAGACTTGAAAGAACAGACAGTCCCACTGGTGTGGGAGGAGAGGAGAGAGGACATGGTGATAGAGAATGTAACAAGTAAAGCTAAAATAAAGGGAAGGAATGGGTTCACAATCTGAAGGTGTTGAGCTCAACATTGAGCCCAGGGGCTGTAAAGTGCCAAGTCTAAAGATGCGATATAGAGGTCAAGCAGCATCATAGGAGCAGGAAAGCTTGGCATTTCTGATGAAGGGTCTAGACCCGAAACGTCAAGCTTTCCTGCTCCTATGATGCTGCTTGACCTGCTGTGTTCATCCAGCCCCACATCTTGTTATCTCGGATTCTCCAGCATCTGCAGTACCTTTGACTTCTAAAGATGTGATGTTGCTCCTCCAGTTTTCGCTGTGATTCTCTGAAGCACTGCCGAGGACAGACACATGGCCATGCAAGCAGGACACTGTGTTAAAATGACCGGTTATGGGAAAGTCGGAGGTCATGCTTACACACAGACTGGAGGTGTCCTGCAAGTGGAACAAACTGTCAGTGTTTAATGATGTAGAATACCCCTCCTCCATTCTGGACACAGTACACGTGGTGTAGAGGGGGAAACAGTAGAGAAGATAATCATGGTGTTACAAATAGTAAATAGTCACTTTCAGCGTCCGTAGAAAGACTTGCATTTCTAAAGTGTTTTTCATGACCCGAGGTCACCTCAAAGTATTTTGGAAATCCCGTTGTCACATAGGATGGTTCTTGTAATGTGTGTGTACACAAAGATTTTTTTAAATAAAAAGGCTCTTCTCACCAAGATGTAGCTTAGCTGGTGGCGAGAGGGGGACTATCCATCAGGTCCTTCATGCACTTTCTCTCCACCACCACACACTGCTCTTGAAGTAGCTCTGGGGTGGAAGAGATTGTCACGCATCTCCTTCCGGAATGTGCCTTTGCAAAGAAGGTCTGAAGGAAGGTGTGAGATAACAAGCATGGGGCTGGATGAACACAGCAGGTCAAGCAGCATCATAGGAGCAGGAAAACTTGACGTTTCAGGCCTAAACCCTTCATCAGAAAATTATCTCTTATCTCTGAAGGAAGATGTGTTTTTTTTTTGGCAAGATTCATCCCAAGCAGCTCTGTGATGCATGTCTCTGTGCTCAGTGGTCTGTTCCCCGGGACGCACACTGAGACAGACATCAACTGCGTTTGGAGGACCATCAACTTGGTGAAAGATGATCTTTGGTCTGCCCAAAACATTTTCGTCTTCCAGTGCAAATAATTGAACCAGAATGAATGTTGCAGACTGGTACATTCCAAGGTCCAGGGCTATATGCTGAGGGATGCAGTAAAGCTTGGGGCAGCTGATGCCAAGTCGCTGTGGGGAAAGACCACCATCTAGGGGTCATTTGAGTTATCAGACCCTCTAGTCGACGTATGTTTGTAGTATCCTGCACCAGCAAGGAATGCTTTGGTTTTTGTAATGGCAGGGAATGTCAAATTCCAATGTTTGTTTTTGCCTTTATATGCAAAGGCCGTACAAAACTGATTTAGTATCTGTGTCATGTACGCAAAGGTTTTTTATTAATGAATAAAATATGGTTTTGTAATTAAAACAGAATTGGTTTTTGTAATATTATCCTGGTAGCGGTGTGTTCAACATGCCTTTTTCCATGCATGTTGTCATCTGGGATTACGGATAGTGACGGTAGAGGCTCTAATGTTCTTTTCATTGCATTGGCTGACATGGAGTTGCTCCTGCTATTATCTCCAGCCATTGGGGTATGTTGGAAGGATTTGCAGGTTGACACTCGATTTGTCCAGCTGTATTATGAATGCACCTTCCTTGGCCATCAAGCTGGGTGGCACAGTGTCTCAGTGGTTAGCGCCAGGGACCTGGGTTCAATTCCACTCTCAGGTGACTGTTTGTGTGGAGTTTGTACATTCTTTCCATGTCAATGTGGGTTTTATCTGGATGCTCCGGTTTCCTCCCTTAGTCCAAAGATGTGCAGGTTGGGTGGATTGGCCATACTTAATTGTATGTAGTGTCCAGGGATATGTAGATTGGCCATGGTAAATGTATGGTAGGAGCTGTGAGTGGGTGGGATATTCTTGGGAGGTTCTGTACAAACTTGAAGGGCTGAATGGCCTCCTTTTGCACTGTAGGTATTCTATGATAAGTCCTAGACTTCTGGGCTCAGTGATGCAAATAGAATCACAGAAAATGAAAGGAGGCCCTTTAGCCCATTAAAAGCATACCGGTTCTGTAGGAGAACAAACCACTTGTCCCACTGCCCTGTGATGTCCCATTAGCCTCTGCTCCAGTATTGATTCAATGCCTTTCAAAAAAAATTGCTCATGAATCTGCTTCCACAATCCTTTCCAATAATGCATTCCAGAACACAACTCGTTCAATAGACAAAGGATCATAATCTTGGTCACTGGACCTGAAACATTAACTCTGTTTCTCTCTCCTCCACAATGCTACTAGACATGCTGAGCTTTTTTCTGCACCCCTTTTATTTCAGACTTCCAGTAGCTGGAGTATTTTATTTTTATTTGAGAGCTCATAACAGGTGGTATTTTACAATCATAGCTCTGAATCTGGAGTTACTAAGATCAGGTCTATCCCTTCATTAAGTCCCTTCGATCTTAGCTGGAGGGAAGCCAGGCTCCAAGACTCATAATATGGAGTCCACCCAAAGGAAGAAAACTAATCAAAAGTGTTACCCTCTTTCCAATTATCTTACATTTTACAGAGCAGCTGAGTGTCTTTTTCCAGCAATTTCTGTTTTCTTTTCTGATTTCCAGCATCCACAGTGTTTTGATTTTTTTTAAGCCTAATCTTTGATTACATTGCTAATTATTTGAAGTCTATGACCTCCTAGCTACAAATCTTTCTGCCAGTGAAGACAGTTTCTCACATCCACTCTATCAGTATCCCTCCTCATTTTGAATATCTGCTTTCCATCTTTCCTTCACCTTCTTTGCTCTGAACAGCGTTATGATCCTGAACCAGACAACAAAATTTATGTTGTGATCTGGCTAGGGTCCAGTTTATTTTTAAAGAATTTGAGATTCTAGGTCTTTACTTAGAGAATGAATCTACAACGATTCCAAGGCTTCCAACAAAAAAGTTTTTTTTATGCAAAGTTACAACTTACAGGACATAGATAGAACTTATATTCTAACATTTGGGATAAACATGAGGTAAATATGAGTCAACTGTGGTGGGACACTCCACAGAATACACTTGAAAGCAAATGTGCTCGAGACAGATCTCATAAACATGTTTATAAATCTGTTCTGAAGAAGGGTCACTGGATGTTAACTTTCTCTCCATAGATGCTGCCATGCCTGCTGAGTTTCTCCAGTTTCTGGTTTTGTTCCTGTAAATATGTTGGATGAATATGGCAAGCCTTACTTGAGCTTCCCAATGAAATAGAGGTCATTGTTATTGAAAACTGCTCCTAATTCAACACTCAATGATAACCTCACTCAAAGAGACAACAGGAAGCGAGGTGAAGGAATTGGAAAATGCCTAAGGTCATTTCAGGGGGAAAAAAGTCTCCTATTGAATAAATTCCAAAGTATGGAAATGGAAAAAAATGTACAAAATAGGAACATTTGAGGAAAAGCTGGATAAACACACAGGGAGAAATGACCAGATGGTTACACCAATCTGGTCAGATGAGAGAGGTGGAAGGAGGTTCATACACCTCACAAGCACTACCATATACCAGTTGGGCTAAATAGCCTGCTTCCATGCTTTTGATAATATCCAATGATGTAAATAGAACCAACCAAGCTCTAACTGCGCTGTTCATTTTGTGGAAATGGCTAGAAACACTCCTTGTTTTATAAGAATATCCTGAACCCTTGACTGGATAATCTTCTTGTAACTCATCAATATCCATTTGCTAAATAATTATGTTAAATGAAGAAAAATCACGCCAAGATGTCAATTTTGTGTAACACATAAATAACCTTCACTTGATAAAGCACGCCATTTATTTTTATTATACTCATAGAAAGGGTATTGTAGAAAAAAAGGGAGAATATTTTTGCCGTGTTTAACGTAGTATGGTAGTAGAGTACACAAGTATTTTCTACATTGTTCAAATGGGCTCAGCAGCATGACAAAATTAAAACTTATCTCTATCAATGCAGTTGTCATCAAAGTTCACTCCCTCACTGGGGAGAAACCTGTTGGCAAGCTTAACCTGTATCACCGTATCCCAGCCTGAGGACCGTCATGGTAATCTCAGCCAGACTGGGATTGAACCCTGTTGGTGGCATTAACTCTAGATCGTAAACCAGCCGTCCTGCCAACTGAGCTAACCAACTCAATGTACAGACAAGCACTGTTCCATTTTCTCTAAGGAGGTGATGGCTCCCTGGCTTATTTTGGCTAGACCTCAGAAATTGGAATACATAAGTGCCTGGGAGGAGGAGTTGGCCATCTTGGGCCCTCAAGTCAATTGATATGAGTGTGGAAGATTTGATAATGGCCTCAAGTTGACACAGAAGAGGGTGAATGATAGGCCATTAAATATTTTTAATGCAGAGATGGACGGACTTTTGTTTGGCAAGGGAATCATTGGTTTTTGAGGGTGGATCAGAATGTGGAATTTGAAACATAAACAGGCCAGCCGTGATCTTATTGAATCGCAGAACAGACTCATGGGGCAGAATGGTCTACTTCTGATCTTATTTTGTATGGTTGCAGTTCTCCCTCGTGTCCACATGAATATATAATCTCCTCAGTCCCTCGCCAATTGGTAAAGTAGGAAATCAGGCACTAAATACTTTTCTTGATAATAAGTTTATTCACAGAATGCAGCATTGCATACCTCTGCTCTTAGTCCTACCAACTTGGTGTCCCAGCATTCTCTCCTTATGTTATTCAGAAGCAGAACTTCAGGCACACACGGAAGACCTCTTCTCACTATCCTTCCCCACCCCCAGATTAGTGACGCTCCAAGGGAGATCAGCAGCCTTATCAATGTCAAACCAATTTCCAGGGTTCGTTCGGCTATTTTTCCCCTCCGACTCACCCCATTCAGAGATGTAATTACACATCTCTGGAGCAAGTAGAACTTGAACCCAGACTTGAACACTCCCAGGTGACATTCTGTGGAGATAGAACTGCACATTTCAAAAGTGTGAAATGATCAAAATTTCCTTGATTCCAACCTTCCTCCATCCCCCTGCCCCCAGCAATCCTACTAAGCCCACCGACCCAAATAAAAATGTAATTCTGTCTTATCAATAGCTCAGAAACTGGTGAGATGTTGCTGCCTGGCTCAGAGACAGGGACACTACCACTGCATCAGAAGAGCCCTCGAGCAACATTGCCTACTTGAGTGGAAAGTAATCTTGTCAACAATGATATTGCAGTAATAAATGCATTGGAGAAGGGGATGCTTTTTATAGCTCATGTTTCACACGGGAAGGGTCTGTTTCCGTGCCGTCCACCTCCAAGCCTCTATGGTGTACTTGTGTGTAACGCTCCCTCTCCCTCACGCTTCATGGGGAGGCGATGACCTTGTGGTATCATTGATGAACTGTTAATCCAGAGACTCAGATAATGTTCTAGCATCCCAGGTTTGAATCCTGCCACAACAGATAGAGACATTTGGATTCAATAAAATATCTGGAATTAAGAATCTAATGATGACCATGAGTCCACTGCCAATTGTTGGGGGGAAAAAATCCATCTGGTTCATTAATGTCCTTTAGGGAAGGAAAGTGGTCTGGCCTACTAGTGACTCCTGGCCCACAGCAATGTGGTTGACTCTGGGCAATTAGGGATGAGCAGCAAATGCTGGCCTGGCCAGTGTCACCCTCATCCTGATAATGGAGGCAAGTAATCTTGCAGTGCAGTCATCTCCCAGTGCTGATTAAAGTGAGCTGTGATTACAAACTGCTCCTGTTACAAGAATGATTTGCAGTCTTTCAGTATGGCCAGCTCTCATTCAAGCCTGTACAGACAAGCATCAGGATTGCTTGATCAACCAACCACAGCTCCACAATGAGCTCCTGGTCAACACCCAAAGGACGGCATGTGCTTGACCAGGCCAGTAATCCAGAGTGCCCCAGACAGGGGCAGCACGGTGGCTCAGTGGTTAGCACTGCTACCTTACAGTGCCAGGGACCTGGGTTCGACTTCACCACGCACCACTACCAACCCCCCCCCCCCCCCCCCCCCCCCCCCCCCCCACCTTGAGTGACCGTCGGTGTGGAGTTTGCACGTTCTCCCTGTGTCTGTATGGGTTTCCTCTTGATGCTCGGGTTTCCTCCCACAATCCAAAGATGCGCAGCTTAGGTGGATGCTCAAACAATTTCCATGTGGTGTCCAGGAATGTGCAGTTTAAGTGGATTAGCCATGATAAAAACCCTTTGTGGAGTTATGGTAATGGTGTGGGCCCGGATGGAATGCTCTTTGGAGGGTCAGTGCAGATTTGATGGGCCAAATGCCCTGTACAGATTCTAGTGGCAGTGGCGCCCCTTTTCCTTCCCTCTTGGGGTTGAGTTTTTGGAGACTAGGAGAGGAATAAAGATCTGAAAGTGAGTGAGATTCAGATCAGTCAGACTCCCATTATAGCCTGAATGACAGCTCAAAAGTCTTAATATAATTTTAAAATGCAGTTTACCAACACAAGGACAGTGATTTATTCTTCTTAAAGCTACTCTTGTGAAGCGTTATGCCCTTAAAATGCTTCCGTGGTCACTGAGGAAGAGGCCAGAGCAAATTGGCACACATCAGGCACACCTCCTTTACTCCAGTACCTATAAGCAGACTGGTACATTAGGGCAGGGCAAGCTGCTGTGTTAATGACTATCATTATCTGTTACTGTTATTAAAGTGCAATTCAATAGGCTCAAGGTAATGCAAATTGCTTTTGATATTTTCCAATCAACCCTGTTTCAAAATGTTATAACATTCCACTGGAGTAGGTGGGACTTGAACCTGGGTCTCCTGGCTCAGAGGGAGGGACCACTGTTACTGCTATTTGCTCCATGCCCCATGGCCAAATAGACTTTGGATGTCACTGGTTATGAGGATCCTCTCTGAGCTACCCTTACCTCTGTCAAAATTGGCAAGGAGGCAGGTTTCATTGTCCCTCTGTGAATCTCTATAGGGTATTCACTATATCTTCATTCAGAGTTAATTCAGCTTTCAGATACCAGAAACAATTGTACCTCCCTAGTGACATTTGTGAAGGGCTAACACTTCAGAAGTGTGAAATGTTCAAAATTTCTTTAATTTCAACCTTCCCCCAACCCCCAGCAATCCTACCCTCCGAACATAAAAAATATAATTCTGTCTTATCAATATCCCAGAGACTTGTGAAAGTTTGCAGCCATCGCTGAAACAGGCTAATGCGGATTGGGAACAGTGTAATGACCTACGTTGCTTTAAAGCAGTTTTCTTTTAAGGATTTTCCTTCATGCTGCCTAGAAATTTTTTTAATAGTGGTGGCTTGAGAAAGGGCATTGTCATGACTTCCATCATTCCCCAGCAAATCATTATTGCCTTCCTTATCTCCTGACTTCCAGGAGAAGCTAAGAGACCTACGTTAACCTCTTGACTAAGCTTATCTAAACATTCCATCATCTAATATCACTTTGCAATTCCCTCTTCAATTTTATGCAAGTCTCCCCATGATATAAACACTGTAGAAACTCACAAAATAAAATCAATTTTACATTAGTCTGAGACTGCGACGCACCTCCATATCAAGAAATGATGACTCATAAAGCCGCTTTTAGGCTAAAACATGGTTAGAATTTCTGATTCCATATAGATTAGGGCTCAAACAATTCAGAAATGATCTGTAATGCTGAGGATGGCTATTTACTGTGATATTTATTTTCTCATTAACCAGGGTTTTTAAGCTTGGTACAACCTCCTCTAAAACAGGAAACTAATCAAAACCATGGAAGTGGGGGAGGTGATGGCCTAGACTGTTGACATAGAGACCCAGGTGGTGTTTGGGGGACCCAGGTTCAAATCCTGCCATGGCAGATGGTGGAATTAGAATCGAATAATAAAAAAAAAACTGGAATTATAAGAGTCTAATGATGACCATGAAACTGTTGTTGATTGTCAGGGGAAAACCCCATCTGGTTCACTAATGTCCTTTAGGAAAGGAAACTGCCATCCTCACCTGGTCTGGTCTATATGTAACTCCTGCAATGTGGTTGACTCTTAACTGCCCTCTGGGCAATTAGAGATGGGCAATAAATGCTGCCTGGCCAGTGACATCCATGCCTCATGAACGAATAAAACAAAACCTTACTGTCTTCCAAACCTCACAGTTGTTTCTTGATTGAGGACAACTTCTGAAATTTACTGATTTTTTTCAAAAATTCTCATCCCACGTTTCCAAATTCCTCCTTGACCTCACCTTATTTTTTTTCAGTGAGCTCCTTCAAGCTAACACCACTCCTCAGGTCGCTGCCAGGATAGAATTTATTGCCCAATATGTTTTGCCACTCTATACCATTCACTGTCCCAGATTTTAAACTCTCCACCATTCACAGCTTTGCTTTCAGTGACTCCAGAATTCCCTCCCTGAACCTTTCTTTCATCCTGTGAAAACTTTTCGTAAAAGTATACCTCTGTAACCAAAAGTTTGGTCTAACAATTTTTTATTCATTCATGGGATGAGAGCGTCACTGGCTGGGCAGCATTTATTACCCACCCCTAATGGCCCAGAAAGCAGTTCAGAGTCAACCACATTGCTGTGGATCTGGAGTCACATGTAGGCCAGACCAGGTAAGGATGGCAGTTTCCTTCCCTTAAGGACATTAGTGAACCAAATGGGTTTTTTTGCCAACAATTAACAATGAATTCACGGCCATCATTAGATTGTTAATTTCAGATATTTATCGAATTCAAATTCCACCATTTGTCATGTCAGAATTCGAACTGGGATCCTCAGATTAACATCCAGCGATAATACTATGAGGCCATCGCCTCCCCTTTATGTGGTTCTCCATCAAAGTGCGTTCCACACATCAATGTACCTTGAGTTTCTTTTTATTCTTTCACATGATGGGTGTGTTACGAATTGGGTCAGTATTTGTTGCCCATCCCTAATTGCCCTGGAGAAAGTGGTGGTGAGCAGTTTTCTTAATCTGCTATAGTCCACCTGATGCGGACCAGAGGGGAAGGGTTTCAGGATTTTGGTCCTGCAACTGTGAAGATAGAGCTGATATGGTTCAAGTGAGGATGGCGTGTGGCTTGGAAGGAATTTGCAGGTGGTGGTGTCTCTATGTCCTTCTCCGCGGCAGAGGTGGCAGATTTGGAGGGTGCTTTCAGAGATGCTTTGGTAAATTGCAGCAGTGCGTCTTCTAGATAGTGCATACTGACGTTGCTGTATATCAGTGGTGGAAGAAATGAATCATTAGGTGATACTTGGAGGGGTCACGTCAATAACGCAAGTTTTCGTTGAATTCATAAATAACAATTATCTTCAGCTAATGAATTTACATGTTACATGTAAATTGTATTGTATTACCAGCATCAACACATACAATTTTAACATAATAAATTGCATATAAAATGACATAGAAATAGGTGGGAAGGCAAGTAGTGAGTATGGCACAAAGAAACTGCAGATACTTAGACAGATTAAGTGAACGGGCAAAAGCTTGGCAGATGGAATAGAAAGTGGGAAAATATCAGGTTTTGCATTTTTGCAGGAATAAAGGAACTGAACATTACTCAAACAGGAAACATCACAGAAAAGTACATATCAGAGAGATTTCGGCGACTTCATCCATGAAACAGAAAAAGCTAGTATACACGTTCAGCAGGTCATAAGGAAGGTAGATGGAATGTCGGCCTTTGTTTCAAAGAGAATGAAGTATAAAAGTAAGGAGGTTCTGGCAGAACTATATAAGGCACTAGTCAGACCACATCTGGAATACTGTGAATAGTTTTGCTGCCTTTATCTAAGGAAAGATATACTGGCATTGAAGGTAGTCCAGAGAAGGTTCACGAGACTAATACCAGGTACGGAGGGACTGTCTTATAAGGAGAGGGTGTGTAGGCTGGGTCTATACTCATTGGAATTTGAGGAGGAAGTCTTCTCTCAAAGGGTAGTGATTCTGTGGAATTCTTTACTACCAAGAGGTGGGGTTATTAAGTATATTCAAGGTTGAGATCGACTTTTAATCAGTAATGGAATCAAAGGTTATGGGGAAAAGACAGGAAGATGGAGAACTGAGGAGTGATGATCGAATAGTGGAACAGACTCAATGGGCTGAATGGCCTACTTCCGCTCCTACATCTTATAGAGTGTCACCAATGAACGGAGAACATTACATCGTGACAAATTGACATGGGCCATTTGCATTCTATGCGTGAACATCGACATTTTTACAGACGACATACAAAAATAAGAATGAATTATATCTGAATGCAATTATTACCCATCTGTAACATCAGCTTTTAATTTGTTAAGTCAAAGGTGATGCATTTAAGCGGAAGCTAGAAACATGTATGAGGTGGAAAAGACATCATAAGACAGCTGTTAGAGATAAAAGGTACTGCAGATGCTCCTATGATGCTGCTTGACCTGCTGTGTTCATCCAGCCCCATGCTTATTATCATATGACAGCTGACAGGTTGAAATGGGCAAGGTTGGGAGAAGCTCCATGCTGAACACAAACATTGACCAGTTGCATAAATGGCCAATTTCAGCACTATAACAACTCTGGAGTTCAACATAACTAGTTATATTATCATTATGACTGTAGACGACACATCGTTTAATACAATCTACAAGAAGGTAAAGTTGCCAAAATTTAACAGCCTATTTATTGCTAATTAATGAAAGCCAACATTCATTTGACACATTCAAAATCATCTTCAAACCTAATGATCCACGTAGCTTTTCATCAATGGTTCTCATCATTTCTTCCAGGGGTCAGCTTCTATCTGTCTACCATTTTTGAAGTGCCCCAAACTCTCATCTTTCACTGAAAGTGTTACACAGAAAATGTCAATTGTCATTCTGTTTGTTATTTCCTCCAATCTGACATGCTGCACTAATCCAAAGTATTAATAAACATCAGAGTGCTGGGCAAAACGATAAATTTTAAGCTTGGACTGTAATATGATCTGCAGCCATCTGAAGGAACCTGCATTTATATCGTGAGATAACAAGGTGTGGAGCTGGATGAACACAGCAGGCCAAGCAGCATCAGAGGAGCAGGAAAGACTGATGTTTTGGGCCTAGACCTTTTCTAGGCCTGAAACGTCAGCTTTCCTGCTCCTCTGATGCTGCTTGGCCTGCTGAGTTCATCCACCTCTACACCTTGTTATCTCAGATTCTCCAGCATCTGCAGTTCCTACTATCTCTGCATTTATATAGTATCTTTCATAATCGCAGGGACACATTACAGACAGTGATTTGCTACACAGTATGCTCCCTGTTTTAACATACGCAAACACTGAACTCTGTTTGCACACAGCAAAATTTCACAATGAGTTAAATATCTGGTAAAAACAGTCATTTAGTGAGACTGTTTGGGGGATAAATATTGCCCAAGTCAATGATTGTCTTTGAAACAGTTGATTTAACAGATCCCGATGCACTGAGTCTGGCTTGGTTAATCATCTCAACTAGAACATGTCACCCCTGGCAGTGTAGCCCTCTATCATTTCTATGCTGGGATGACAGCAGCAAACTGAATATCTTCTGACATGGAAACAGGAATGCTACCAGGAAGCCAAAGTCACGATTATCTGTTACTCTGTTAGAAACATAAAAGCAGGTGTAGGCCATTCAGCCCTTCATTTTGGATCATGCTGATCATCTACCTCAATGCCATGTTCCCACATCATCGACACATTCCTGGGTATCATAGCTGAGAAGAATAAAGTCTGCAAATTGTTACAAGTATTCATGCATTGATAGGAAACTATTTAGATTTTACACAGGTTTCAACATTCTAATACGCATGCCCATGGGATGATGGGAGTGAAACAGTGGGAGACACTGGATGGGTTAGGACTCTATAAGCTGGAGTTCAAAAGAAGTTGATGGGGATTTCATATAAACCTGTAAAATTTTAACAGGTAGATGCAGGAAGAGTGTTTCCAATGACTGGGGAGTCCAGAAGAAAAGGTCACAGTCTAAGGATAGGTCAGAAATTAAATTTCTTTTATTCGGAGAGTGATAAATTTGTGGAATTCTCAGCCACAGCTAATTGCTGGAAGCCAAAACGTTGAAGACTTTCAGGAAAGATGTAGGTATAGTTATTACGACAAAAGGAATCAATGTGTATGGGGAGGAAGCACGAACAGGTACTATATTGGTGGAGCAGGCTCAAAGGCCAAATGGCCTTAATCCCTGTTAACATTTTTCATAAATATGTACTGCAAGGAACTTACTATTCTGCACAAGGAGAATATTTCACATGTCCCAGAAACAGGTTATTCATCCCAACATTGCTATGCCAGCTCTTACACTCCACTTTTGAAAGCTCAATTTATATAGACTGAATAAAGCTCTTCTGGGTTATATGTTCCTCTAATTAATTGTCCTGAAAACTTGCTGCAGAATACACATTCAGCCCAGACTGGAAAACTATTTCCTACAGTATCCATATGTAGTCTTCTGCTGTTGATCAGTGCTCCTGGTTTACTCATTGGGACCACGCCAGTCTCCTGAACTGTAAACCCCATTCCTACTTGGGAGCTTTGCACCACTCAGTTCCCAAAGCTGTGTCTTTTTTTAAAAATTCATTCATGAGATGAGGGCATCAGTGGGTAAGCCAGCATTTATTGCTCATCCCGAATTGCCCAGAGGGCAGTTAAGAGTCAACAACATTGCTGCGGGTCTGGAATCACATGGAGGCCAGACTAGGTGAGGATGGCAGCTTCCTTCCCTAAAAGGGATTACAGGACCAGATGGAATTTTCCCCAACAATCAACAATGGATTCACTGCACTCTTAGATTCCAGATTTTATTTTAATAAATTCAAATTCCACCATCTGCCATGGCAGGATTTGAACTCATGGTGGCAGAACATTATGTGGGTCTCTGGATTAACAGCCCAGCAATAATAGCTCTAGGCCATCACCTCCTCCTCTTTTACAAGTTTCATTATCCAGTACTTTAGCTTTGTAGAGGCGCATCAGCTCTGAGTGAGGCAAGAGATGCCTTGAACTTTGTAATATAAAAGAAAATGAAAGGTTATGCAAACCAGAACAGAAATTATCATCATTACTGGGTTTTAGTATCCACACCGTGAGATATAATAATTCTAAAAGAATAGAATTAGGAGCAGCAGTAGGCCATTTGGTTCTTCCAGCCTGTTCTGCCATTCAACACGATCACAGCTGATCATTCAACACAGTCCCGTGTTACAGCTTTCTCCCCCATACTCTGCTCATACCTCCACCTTGAAAATATTCAACTTTTCCGCCTCAACTACTTTCTGTGGCAGTGAATTCGACAGGCTCACCACTCTCATGGTGAAGATATTTCTCATGTCAGCCTTTAAGTAACGTACTTTCTGAAGGGTCCTGACCCGAAACGTCAACTCTCCTACTCCTCTGATGCTGCCAGGCCTGCTGTGTTCCTCCAGCTCCACGCTGTGTTATCTCTGTATCTTTAGACTAGAAACTAAAACCATTAAGTAGTAATTCTAAATATTTGAAGGACTCGACTGCACTTGAAGTATTACAACTTGTGGGCAATCCCACTCAAACTAGTTAACGGGAGCATATTTGTTCAATGAGCCTTGCAGTTAGATAAATGAGACGTTTTCATGCAGTTTTAAATCATATAGATCTTGAATTGTTATGTAACATCTAACTCCAACGCTATTTATCAATCAAATTATAAGACTGTGTTTCAATTTGGCCATCTGACAGTGGGTGCTGGGAGCTGGAAATGTTATATAATTCCTATATGGATGTAACTAATGCTTGCTCCTCATGCGACTATATTTGCACAGATAAGAACGTCCATACACACACTTACTTACATCGCTCCAGACTCCATGCTTACATATATCTCAACACACATCTCACACCTATATACGTCTGCAATGCACACACGCATATATAAACTCATCCTTTCCCTCTTTCCTATACAGAAAAACCCAGTTTAATACCCCCATCATTCCCACAGACCACTGTTTACGAAACCAATGCAATCATATCAGGCTCTGATGCCTAAACAATTGAAATAACTGCCTGTAACATGAGAGTTTCTGCTTTGAATGCAACAGAAAATTGAACCCACTTGAAACTGCACTGTTAGATTACATACCAGGTGTATGCTAAAATGCATTTAGATTGATCATAATTACATGCAGACGGTGTAAAAAGAACAATTATTTTACGCTTTCTTTGCAATTAAACAGTAATCCCTTGACGTATTTAAGAATGTTAACCAGGTGCAGTTTTATTAAAACAGGAAATCAGGTTTTTACTGAAAATAAGCATTTGAAAAGGGTACAAAGCCAGCAGAAGCATGTCCGACTCCCTTACCCAGCCTGTTATCTTTACAGATGCAGGCACCAATCAATACAGATGAACATGGTATTTCCACCTCCCACACATTGGTAAGAATATACCTGACTAAAATGACTGGCCACTCTGAGCATCAACAATACTCTCGCATTTGGCAGAAGTTAATGTTTGTGGTAAGTAATGCATCACTCCAGTAATCTCTCTATTTCTAGATAGTGCTCAGCTCTTTGTCAGCTCGCGGACTGCAGCATGATACATACGACATTTAGATGTGTAAATTCAATGGCAGTGAAAGGAAAATAATTCGCTCTGTAAATAAACTCTACTAAATGGAACAATTAATATAAACGTGATGAGCTGCTGTATTGAGAATTGATGCGACATTAAAAGAATAAATGAGAAAAACACTAAAAATGCAATTTATTGTACATTATGTCTGCTATATATTGTTTGTATTCAGAATGTTATTCAATTCTTACATTGAGAAAATTATGCGTGACATGACTTCCAAGAACACACGAAAATGTATTGAAGCATGTTATAATGCTAATTTCTCTCTGTCAGTGGATTGGTTAGTTTCACTCATTTATTTGCTAAATATATTGGATTTGAAAGTTAAAAATGAGCGCTACCAAATTTGCAGCTGCCATCTGACCCTCTCCCACATGTAGTTTGTAAATGGTCACTGAAGTTTCAAAATTGGCTGTGTCACAAATGACTAACGGCAAATTTATCTGCACAGCTTGAGAAATAGCATCCCTGGGGGCAATTGAATTCATAGCAAGCATCTTGTTTCCATGTCATTGGCTGCAGACAAACATGACATGGTTCATTCGATGCGTTTTGGGAGATTTGTTCCGCGGAGATCACAGTCGTCATTATCAAACCCACTTGTTAAATCAAAGCACTGCAAATGCTGAAGATCTGAAATAAAAGCTGTTAAGTGCTGGAGAAACTCAGCAGGTCTAGCAGTGCCTGCAGAGAAAGAAACAGAATTAATATTTCAAGTCCTTACTTTGGAAGTTAAGAGAGATGGAAAATGTGATGGGTTTGTGATGTGAGAGCAAATTTACAGAACTGTGTGATATATAATGCATATGGGCACACGATTTAACTGTGTATCCACTGCAGATATCATTACTGCATGATAAGGCTCACTCAGGCTTACAGGTATCTGAGTTTGTATAGTGTACTGACATATATGCACCCAAGCTTGCTGAATGCAACCTAGAATAAAACTGCACAGAAAGGGGGACAATTGGTCCATCGTATTCCTGCAAACTCTTGGCATGCACTGTCCAATTTAATCCCAGGCCTCAGTTTCTTCCCTATAACCTTGTCAATTTGCTCGAATGCATGCTGTATTCACCTCCTGACCCTCTCCAGGGAGGGTCACCCTCTCTATAAGAGCGCAGAAGGAATGGACGCCTGATAAAACAAGCAGAATTCAGTGAAATTCAAATTGTGTGATCAGCCAATATTCTTCATTTCTATTTTAAGAAATGGTTTAATCAACAGGGGGATAAGGTGCTCCTTAGTTAAGAGAAAGACTTAAGATAATTACAATTCTAAAGATTAAATCAGGAAAATCCTTTTCTGTTACAACCCATTGGCACCAATGCTTGAATGGTCACTAGTAGAACTTTGCCCGTAAACTATATTCCATTTAAGCTCAGAAAAGTCTAAAAGAATCGAGGCTGTCAACATCGACAACAATGTATAGAAGTCATGAGCTTTCAATAAACCTTTGCTCTATCACATTCTTGTCTGAACACACGATCCTTCTGTGTTATAGTGGAGTAAATAAATCTCTACAGACTATCTGAGTTCATTTGAAACAGCAGCCTCTATCTGCTGGGAGACAGGGAACACACAAAAGTTCCTGAAAAGGGATAAAATTAACTAAAAGACAGCGTAGGAGTCTCTTGTTAAAAAAAAGGAACTTATGAGTTGAATTTGTACAACATTTAGGAGCATGGAAAATTGAAAAAGGCAGTGAGGTGAATTGATAAAACTCGCAAACACTGAGGAAAGGCTCTTGGTGGAAATTAAGTGCAATTCTATGCTTTGTTTCATCCTTTTTATCCACTGGAACCATGGCGAGATTTGAGGAGGGCCCAGGGAGAATACAGCCCAGTTCCATTCCAAAGTAAATTATTAATTAACAAGAGCTGAGTTTCCCTGTTTATCCCAGTCACATCCAAAGACATGAGAAAGAGAGAGACAAACACAAAAATTAAAACACCCACCTTTCTGGTTAACGAGGCAAATTAAACTGAAAAGGAAAACCCCAAGAACTGCAGATGTTGGAAACAGAAAGTGCTGGAAAAACTCAGCAGGTCTGGCAGCATCTGTGGAGAGAGAAACAGAGTTAATGCTTTGGGTCGAGTGACCCCTCTTCAGAACTGGACCAAATGCGTTTTTTGCAATATCTTTCACCCAGTCTGCGATCTTTGGGAACTTTGCTTCCATGTTGGTTTTGAAGTTGCAATGAAGTTTCCCTTCTGTTATGTCTTCTTTTTGTTTGTGATAAAGGCCTTCTAACATTCAGGAACTTAACAATGTATCTCCACTGTATCATGACACACCCACACACAGTATTAATTTTCTCTGTGCATTTTAATATTTACAAAGTGCCCTATAATTGTATAGATTGTCTAGTACATATGATAGAAATTTCAAATCAACTTCCTGTTACAGCACAACTCTGGAACAGGTGGGACTTGACTGGGCCTCCTGGCCCAGCAGTAGAGACATTACCACTGTGCCACACTGAGCCCCTGCCATATTTTCTTTTCTATTTCAATCTGTTCAGAGATTATATGACACACCTCTGCAGCAAGTTGGAGTTGAATCCGAGCCAACCAGTCCAGGGGGAGGCACACTACCACTGTTCCGCAACAAGGCCCTTGTTAGAAAGTGATTTTTTTCAACATGTTCAGAGATGTTATGACACATAACCTGGTCCAGCGATAGGAACATTACCACTGTAGCACAAGAGGGCCCTCACAACAAAGTGATTTTTTTTAACCTGTTCAGAGATGGTATGACACATCTCTGGAGCAGGTGAAACTTGAAGCAGTGCCACCCAGTCCAAGAGTTGGGCCAGTACTGACCAGAAGAGGACCCTCAGGACAAAGTGATATTTTTAAACCTGTTCAGAAATGATATAACACCCTCCTGGCCCAGGACTAGTTCAGAGATGTAATGGACATTACTACTGCACCAATACAAGAGCCCTCAGGGCAAAATGATTTTTTTAAACCTGTTCAGAAATGATATAACACCCTCCTGGTCCAGGAGTAGGGACACTACCACTGCACCATAAGAGGGACCCTTGTGGCAAAGTAATTTTTTTAACCTTTTCAGAGATGGTCTGACATACCCTCTGGAGCTAGCAGAATTCCAACAAGGATGGGGGTGTGTGCTCTGGTCCTGGTCCAGGGCCACTACCACAACACCAATGGGGGCCCCTCATTGCAAAGTGATTTTTTAACATGTTACGGATGGTCTGACACACCCTCAAGAGGTTGTGGAACTTGAATGAGGATGAGGGGGAAGTTCTGGTCTAGGAGCAGGAACACTACCACTGTACCACAACAGGACCCCTCATGGCAAAGTGATCTTTTTTCAATCTCTTCAGAGATGGTCTGACACACCCTCTGTAGATGGTGGAACTCCAACAAGGATTGGGGGGGGGGGCACTGGTCTAGGAGCAGGAACACTGCCACTGCACCACAACAGGACCCCTCATGGCAAAGTGACTTTTTTTTTACATAAACCTGATCAGAGATGCTATGTCACACACTCCCGGTGCAGGGGTAAGGGCACTACCACTTGTGCCAGCGGTCTGTGTGTTACTGCTGGGGGTTCGGGAGGTAAGTGCAGCCGGGGAAAGGAGCGCTCTCACTGGCCTGTTCCCCTTTGCTGAGCTTCGGGACCATCTCGCCCCCGCTGCAGCCGCCGCTACCGTCGCTTCCCCGGGAGCGGCGCTTGATGCCCCGGTTGACCGGGCTGAGCCCTCGCTCCTCTTGCCCCGTTCGGGCACCAGCAGCCGGCTCCGGCCACAGCGGCGGTCCGCAGTCCGGAGGCTGGTAGCCGGCTTCGGCCGGGTCCAAGGGCTCCTTGGATAGCAGGATGCAGACGGACGGAACGGTCTTGAGCAGGGTGAGGGCACCCGCACTGCCGGCGGTGCTGCTCTGCCAGGTCTCCCGCAGGCTCCTCGGACGGAGCTTGGTGATCTGGTGCAACCCTCCCAACCTCCGCTTCATTATCTCGGCGCAAGTGATAGTCTTGGTGACCGCCCGGCCCGAACCGCTGAATACTATCCTCCGCGTCCCCTCCAGCTCCATGCGGGCCAGCGCGAAGCCCATCAGGTTGCGGATCTTGCTGCCCTCCTTCACCCGCATCTCCACCGTGTCCGCCGGCAGGTCAGCGAAAGGCAGGGGGCTCTCCTCCTCCGTCCGCCCGATCTTCCGATAGTTTGCCATCTCGCCACTTGCAGCGGAACCCTGCATCTCTCTTTTCCAAATGTACTCTCAAACTATGCACCAACCCCCTGCCATTATCACTCACACCAAATTCCCAAAGTGTCTGCTCTAACTTCGTCTTTTGGTTTGGAATCAGTGCTGCAGGAAAACCATCCAAGTCCTTTTATTTTGTCCCCCTCGTTTGCAAAAATAGGCAAAATCTTTTCTTCGCACTTCCTTTGCAAGAAAATTACTTTCGTCGTTTTCCTTTTGCAAAACTGGGCAAAGCCATTTTATTTTCCTCCTGTGCAAAAGCTGACAGATTTTTTTTTGTCGCTGTTTTACAAAACTAGGCAAGGTTTTTCTTTGTTTTCCTCATTTGCAAAAACTGAAAGACTTTTTTTCGTCGTTGATGTTTTGCAAAACTGCAAGATTGTTCCTGGCCGAAATCCTACTATTTTCCTTCCTGTGCAAAAGCTGACACTTTGTTTTGTCGGTGTTTTGCAAAACTGGGCTCGTTTGTTTTATTTTCCTCCTTTTGCAAAACTGAGCAAAGTCTTTCTCTTTTCCTTCCTGTGCAGAAAACTGACAAGACTTTTTTTTGTCGTTGTTTTGCAAAACTGGGCAAAGTTGTTAATTCATTCCTTCGCGAAGATGGGCTGTCTTTTTCTGTTCCTTTGCAAAACGGAGCAAAGGTCGTTTTCTAATAAAAAAAAACTGGCAGCTTTTTTTTGCCCTTGGTTTGCAAAAACGGGGCAACGTTTTTTAAGCAACGAACAATTTGGGCAAGATTAGTTTCAGTCCATCATGCTCCAGGATAGGGGCTTATTTTCTCATTCCGGGGCAAGCGACAGCAACGGATCCAAACAGTCTTGCAAGCTCCCTAATGTTTGTGTTTTGTACTTTGCATCAGCTCCATCCTCCAAGCTGTGGCCATCACTTACTTCCCTTTCGCCCTGCGACCCCCGGCTGCTTGTTCCTCAGCGAAATCTCCTTCGTCTACAGCCGGCCTGAGAGTAATCTAGGATGGCGCAATGCCTCCCCATTTTCAACGCGTCTTGTGTTTTAACCACCTTCAATTGCAAGGAGAGGTTAACAGAGAGAAGGGGGGGGGGGGAAAGAAAAAAAAAAACGCTTCTCTCCTGATGCCAAGGCAAAGCTGTTTGCAGCATCTGTACTGAACAGGGAACAATCTCTCTCCCTCACAGTCCCTGTGACGAGATCCTGATATCCTGATTCATGGCGAATGAATCTGTCATTTATTTAACCCCTTCTGCACCAAGCTCCTCTCTCCGGCGTTTGCCTCACTCTCTTGCAGCACTTTGCAGTCCCCAGCAGTGACAGACAAGTATTCACCCGACAGGAGTAGGCTGTTCTGCCCCTTGACTTGTGCTAGCTGAGTAAAAAAAATCCTTTCCAGCAGAATTCCAAATTTATTTTTCAAATTAGGGTTTCTGCACTGTCTGGGTTAAAAACGTACTGATGCTGAGGGTGACCTTATAGAGGTTTATAAAATCAGGATGGGCATGGATAAGGTGAATAGCCAAGGTCTTTCCCCCAGGGTAGGGGAGTTCAAAACTAGAGGGGCACTGGTTTAAGGTGACAGGGGAAAGATTTAAAAGGGACCCGAGGGGTGACTTTTTCACACAGAGGGTAGTGCATATATGGCATGAACTGCCAGCGCAAGTGATAGATGTGCGTGCAATAATAACATTTAAATAAAAATTCGACAGGTACACGAATAGGCAAGGTATATAGGGATTATGGGCCAATTGGACTAGTTTATTTTGGAAAACCTGGTCGGCATGGACGTGTTGGACCAAAGGGTCCATTTCTGTGCTGTATGACTCTATGACTGTGTACTCATCAACTGCTCCCAGTCCTTCTTCCAATTACTTTAACCTGTGGATATTATTCATGGACGCTATATAATGTGTGTTTTCAACAAATTAGATGGATATCTTATGTGATGTACATAGTTGATCATCCTCCTTCACCCTGACTTAGAAATATATCACTGCTCCTTCACTATAACTGAGTCAAAATCTTCCTCACAGTATAGTGGTGTGAAGGCAACGCACCACCATCTTCTGGAAGGCAATAACGCTGGACCAGCCACATCCACAAAGAACTAAAATAAAAACAGTAATGACAAGTGAATAGAATGGAGGTACAAAAGGCAACCCATTAAGCAGAATGTTAAATGCATAACATGGCCAACATTGAAATACGGCCAAGATAAAACCTGAAAGAACTGCAGTAAATCAGAAACGAAAACAGAAATTGCTGGAAAGGCTCAGCAGGTCTGGCAGCATCTGTAGAGAGAAGTCAGAGTTAACGTTTCGGGTTGAGTGACCCTTTCTCAGTTCTGAACTATATGGGCTTTCCTTCACTATCACTAGGTCAAAAGCCTAAACAATATGGACAGTAGTAGATCAAGGAAGTGGCAGTTGAAATATAGAGGGCACTTGGCACAGAGAACAAGCTAGGAGGGCTGTTACAAAGGACGGGCTCCCCTATTGTTTCCATCTAGCCATAGAAGCATTTACAGGCTCATACCTGACCTGTCTGACCATTAGACACCCATTGACTATGACCCCCAGGCCCTGGAGTGGGACTTAACCTGAGAACTTTCAGCTCAAAGAACAGTGATATTACCCACTATACCACAAGAGCTCCTGCAGAAAGTGATGCACCAATACCTTTCTAGGGCAATTAGTGATGAGCACCAAATGTTAATGTCACCAGCAACACTGACATTGCATGAATAAATAAAAAGAAAATAAATTTAGGGTTCATCCACCATGTGGACAACAATGCTCAAATGAGCCCATTGCAGAGCCTGCTTGGATCTTCCAAGCAGGAAAAAAACAATGAAAATCAAATCACATTTGCTGGTTTTGAAAGCTTGAGGAACAGAGATGGTGCACTGCCTCTTTTGAAGTCTCCATTGTCGATGAACGAGGATTTCTTTCATTTTCTGTATTGGCATATTACAAGCTTTCAATTTGGGATTCACCATGCAAATTGACTCCTGAGAAATCCTGAAAATGTCAATCATTTTACAGGAAACTCCTCATAAATACCCCCACACTCTTAATGTACCGGGCAGCCTTGCCATATTTGGTTGCACTCTTGACTCTGAGTCAGAATCATAACTCCAGCTGCAGGAGTTCTACATTACCAAAGGTGTCATCTTTCAGATTAGATGTGAAACCAAGGCTTTTTCTGCCTTCTCAGCTGGATTGTAAACATCTCGTAGCTCTTTTTGAACAGCCAGAGAGTACTGTCCTGTGTCCGGGCCAAAATGTAACTTTCAACAAACACCATAGGTGTGGATTAGTTGGTGATTATTTAATTGCTTTGCATGGGTGCATGCTGTGTGCAAGTAGACTGCCCGATGCTTCCCTACATAACAATTACTACAATTCTAAAAACACTTAATTGACTGTAAAGGACTTTGGACATTCTGAGACTGTGAAAGGTGCTATGTAACTGCAAGTTATTTCTTTTTGTTTGCTCAAGATGTCCCCAGATATATCAAAACATTCCCAAAAAACATCACCTGAAAAGATGCTCAGAGATAGTAGGAACTGCCGATGCTGGAGTCTGAGATAACAAGGTGTGGAGCTGGATGAACACAGCAGGCCAGGCAGCATCAGAGGAGCAGGGAAGCTGACGTTTCAGGTCTGGGCCCTTCTTCAGAAATGGGGGAGGGGAAGGGGGTTCTGAAATAAATAGAGAGAGGGGGAGGCGATGATAGAAGGTGGATAGAGGAGCAGGTAGGTGGACTGAAGACGGACAGGTCAAGGAGGAGGGGACGAAGCCAGTAATGGTGGGTCTAGGTAGGAAGTTGGGATGGGGGTTGGTCGGTGAGGTGGGAGGGGTGGGTAGGTGGGAAAGAAGACGGACAGGTCAAGGAGTCGGGGACGAGTTGGGTTGGTTTTGGAATGAGGTCGGGGGTGAGGAGGTTTTGAAGCTTGTAAAGTCCACTTTAGGAGTCCACTTGCTGCCTATACGGTTTGGTACACAAATAGTCCTGTAGCATCACCAGATTGATACTTCATTTTCTGATGAAGAGTCACCGGACTTGAAATGCTTTCTAATCACAGATGCTGCCAGACCTGCTGAGTTTCTTCAGTAATTTCTATTTCTGTGACACCTCATTTTAGCACCTTTGCATAGTGCTGCTCCTGGTACGCCCTCCTGCACTCTTCATTGAAACCTTGCAATATGCAATGCCTTCAGCTGCTTCTTGATATCACGTGGAGTGGTATCTGTGATGCTCGGGACCTCTGGAAGAGCTCGAGATGCATTACTTTCTTGGCACTGCTGACTGAAGATGGTTGCAAATGCTGCAGCCTTATTTTCTGCACTGTTGTGTTGGGCTCTCCTATCATTGATGATGGGAATATTTATGGTGTCTTCTCCTTCTGTTAATTGACCACCACCGTTCATGACCGAAATGGCAGGAGTGCAGAGCTTAGATCTAATCTGTTGTTTATTGACATGCACAGCTCTGTCTGTCACTTGCTTCCTACTACATGTAGCTCTGAGTTGTAGCTTCGCCAGGCTGATACTGTAGTAATTGTAACAAAGTCAGCCAGGTTGACCTTAATAGAGCATGAGTTCCCTGACTGGGGCTGTTAATTTCAGGGAGGCAATGGCCTAGTGGTATTATTGCTGGACTGTTAAGCCAGAGACCCAGATAATGTTCTGGGGACCCAGGTTCAAATCCTGCCACGTGGAATTTGGTGGAATTTGAATTCAATAAACATCTGAAATTAAGAATCCAATGATGACCGTGAATCCATTGTCGATTGTTGGGAAAAACCCATCTGGTTCACTAATGTCGTTTAGGGAAGGAAACTGTCATCCTTACCTGATCTGGCCTCCATGTGACTCCAGACCCACAGCAATGTGGTTGACTCTGAACTGTCCTCGGGGCATTTAGGGATGGGCAATAAATGCTGCCTGGCCAGTGATGTCCTCATCCTGTGAATGAATAAAGAGAAAAAAAAATCTGGTCCAACCTGGCTGACAGATATAAACATGAGTGTCAGACATCTTGCTCACCCTGAGAGTTGGCTCTGAGGAAGCTGGATCAGTGTCAAGGGCTCTTCATGTGTAAATAAAGGGCATCTTGGTGATGAGATTCCAGTGTGGAGTCATTTCAATACCACAAGTTTAGGTATACTGAGGGTATTCCCCCAGTATGCCCCCCTGAACTCTTCATAGAACCAGGGTTGATCTTCTGGCTTGACGGCAATTGTAGAGTGAGGCATAAGTCAGTTACTGAGGACACACAGGGTGAGATTGAATACAATCCTGCTGCTGCTGATGGTCTACAGTGCCTTATGGAAGCCCAGTTTTGAGTTTCTCGATCTATTTAAAATCTATCCCATAGTAGTGCCAGACAGTACAATGTGGGGTGCCCTCATTGTGAAGATGTGACTTCATCTCCCCAAAGACTTTGCGGTCGTCAATCCTACAAATTCTGACATGGACAGATGCCCGTGCAATGGGTAGACTGATGAGAGTGAGATTGAGTAGATTTTTGCCTCTTGTCGGTTCTCTCACTACCTGCCACATGTCTGGTATAGCATCATTGTCCTGTAGGACACCGCCATCTCTGTATGTATTGTTGCTGTCAAGCCACTCTTGGTAATGAACATTGAAGTTCTTTACCCAGAACATGTTCTGTGACCCTGCCACCAATGGTGCCTCCTCCAGATAGTGCTCAACATGGGGGACAGCTGATTCATTGGATGAATGGTGGTGTACCAAACTCTCTGGTAGGTCTGTGCTGAAGGTGGAACAGATCATACCTAGGGATAGTGATAGCACTGTCTGGGACATTGTAAGGTATGATTCGCTGAGTGTGATGGTGTCAGACTGTTGCTTGATTTGTCTGTGGGACAGCTTTCCCAGTTTTGGCACTGGGGACATTACAGGGTGAACAGGGTTAGGTTTTCTGTTGTCATTTCTGGTGCCAAGGTCAATACCAGGTGGTCCATTGCTTTCATTAATTTTAGATCTCCTACCCACTTGATACAATGGAGACAGTTGCTAGAAAATTTCAGAGGACATTTAAGAGTCAATCATTGCTTTGCGTATGGAGTCATGCAGACCAGCCCAGATAAGGACAGCAGATTTCTTCTCTAAACTTGATGGGTATTCACAGCAATTGACAAGGCTTTCTGGCCACCATTAGCCTAGGTTTTCATTTCATATTTATTAAATGAATACACAGGCAGTCCCTGGACTGTGAATGGATTCTGTTATTGAGTCCGCTTGCAAGTCGATTTGTAAGCAAGTCAGAACACAATACAGGATAATATAAAGCAGCTGTGCATTAGTACAGAAAATGTTAAGATGTCAGGTCGTTGAAATGACACATGGGATGGTATGCATAAGTATGAGCGTTTGTAAGTCAGATCCGCTAGTACATCTGACCATCCAACCCAAAACATCAGAGCATTCGCCAGTGGCTCTGGATTAGTGAAATAACATTACTACCCTTTCTCCCCTGTCCCCAGCCAAGGATAGACTTTCTTTTAACATTGCATTTTATTTATTGAGTATGGTTAACCATATGTACGAATGCAGTCTTATTTCTGATCATCTTATGTAACCTTGTTTCTTATCAAAAAGTTGCTGCATTAAAAAGACTTACACAGTGCAAAGCTGGAAGTATGTTCCCTTCAAGTTCATGTTTGCATTCAATGCATCTGCAGGAAATGTCGTTAACAAGGTCAAGATTTAAATCTGTGTATTTGCAGGTTCAGTGCAAGGTAGTGCAAGTGTACTCAAAGATGCATTATTTAATTTAAACCATCATATAAATACTTGTCTAATCCAGACATTAACTGGAATACATTCAGTCAGGGCTAGAGAAAGGTCTTTCTCTTTTCTGGAAGTCATGTGTGGCTCCTTTCCCTTTTAAATTCCACTGTCTGCAACAGTGGGATTTGTATCCGCAGTCTCAATGCATTAGCCTAGGGTCTGAATTCAAGAGAGAATATGGCCTAATGGTATCATAGCTAGACTATTAATCCAGAGACCCACGTCCTCAGTTCAAATCCCTGCAATATTTCATTAAAATCAATAAAAAAAATCTGGAATTAAGAGTCTAATGGTGATCATCAAAATTAATTTTCCTTGAGATGATGCGAACTGCCATCCATACCTGGTGTGTCCTACATGTGACTCCAGACCCACAGCAATGTGGTTGACTGCTGTAGGAAGGATATTATTAAATTGGAGAGAGTTCAGGATGTTGCAGGGGCTGGAGGGTTTGAATTATAAGACTAGGTTGGAGTGAAGAAGGTTGAGGGGTGACTTTATAGAGGTTTATAAAATTGGGGGGGGGTGTTGCGGGGGGCATAGATTAGGTGAATAGCAAATATCTTTTCCCTTGGTAGGGGAGTTCAAAACTAGAGACCAGATTTTTAAGGTGAGAGAAGAAAGATTTAAAAGGGACCTGAGGGCAACCTTTTCACACAGAGGGTGGTTTGCATGTGGATTGACATGCCACAGGAAGTGGTAGATGTGGATACAATTAGAACATTTAAAAGACATTTGGATAGGTACATGAATAGGAAAGGTTTAAAGAGATATGAGCCAAATGCAGGCAAGTGGGACTAGTTTAGTTAGGGAAACTTCATCCATATGGATGTATTTGACGAAAGGGTGTCTTTCCTTGCTGTACTTGACTCTTAACTGACCTCCGGGCAATTAGGGATGCCCAAAACACATGAATGGATAAAACAAAAGACTTGTTTAGTGACATGGCCAATATCCACCCATAGTCTGAGACAGCGAGACGCAGATGTTGCTGTTTTAGGATATGGGGAGCAGCAGGAAAGTGGGGTTTACACCCAAGATCCGCTTCAATTGTATTGAATAGTGGAACAGGCTCGATGGGCCAAATGGTCTACCGCTGGTCCTATTTCTTGTAACCCAAATTACAAATCCTTCTATTCATTTCTACTGACCCAACTTCAATTTAAAAGGCATCTGTGTCTTATTTGCCTCAGTGACTTCCGGTGACAGCAAGTTCTACATTTTAAAATTACAATCTGAAAATAATTGCTTTTGAACATAAAATGACATTATACAAAAATCAACGGACAATGGCTACTGCTTTGCAGTTCTCTAATAATTGCTCATCTCACAATGACAGCAAAGTTATGGAACACTTCATAACTTCCCTTAGTTTTAGCTAATGTTTGCATCTAATCAGGGTTTGAATATTGGAATAAGTCAATGCACCACGAGTTCTTTTATTATCACACCGAATTTAGTTTCTCATGAGGATGTATGTTTAGCTTTATGAAGATAACTGAACATTTTGAAATTATAATGAATAAGACTTGTATTTATGCCACATCATTTTGCATCTTCCAAGGGCACTTGTCATATTGTCAGCCATTGGACAGCTACTTTTTACACTAGATTCCAGTTTATGGACTAGGCAGGAAGATTAGGGGAGCTGAATATTGTTTAACTGGAGAAACATGGAAAACTGCAGCACAGAGAGATGGAAGTCCTTCTTATGAGGGGTTGAATAGGTTGGTCCTGTGCTCATTGGAGTTTAGAAGAATTAGAGGTGACATAATTGAAACGTACAAGATATTTAGGAAACTTGACAGGATACATGCAGAAAGGTTGTTTCCCTTGTGGGACAGTTTAAGACCAGAGGGCATAATCTCAGAGAGAGGAGTTCCACTCAGGACAGAGATAGGAAGGAATTTCTTAGCTCAGAGAGTGGCGAAACTGTAGAATTCTTTACCCTGGAAGACTCTAGGAGCAGAGGAACTGCAGATGCTGGAGAATCCGAGATAACAAGGTGTGGAGCTGGATGAACACAGCAGGCCAAGCAGCATCATAGGAGCAGGAAAGCTTGACGTTTATCATTATCAGAATGATAAGGCCCTTCATTTCTGATGAAGGGTCTAGGCCCGAAACATCAAGCTTTCCTGCTCCTATGATGCTGCTTGGCCTGCTGTGTTCATCCAGCTCCAGACCTTGACAAACCTGCTCCTAGAGTCTAACAAGTATATTGAAGGCTGAATAAGGGAATCAAGGGTTATGGGCATAGGCAAGAGAGTGGAATTGAGAATTATCAGATCAGCCATTGATTGGTGGAACATTCAATGGGCTGATTGGCCTACTTTTACATCTTATGGTTCAAACAGCCAAAATACGAATTCAAAGTTAATCTAGTTGCGGGAGGAATGTTAGCCAAAACACCAGGAAATTCTACTATAGATAACAAAGTGTTGAGCTGGATGAACACAGCAGCCAAGCAGCATCAGAGGAGCAGGAAGGCTGACGTTTTGGGCCTAGACTCTTCTTCTGAAAGATTTTTGAGTCCATCCAGCTCTACACTTTGTTATCTCAGATTCTCCAGCATCTGCAGTTCCCATTATCTCTGAGGAAATTCTACTGATCTCTTTCAGTAGGGTCTGCACGAAAGACCTGAACCATTAAAGATATGAGGTAGCTCAGGTCTCAGAGCATCTCCAAATAGTGGCAGCTGATAATTGACTCCCTCAGCACTGTCAACGACTGCACAGTCTGCATTGTGAACAAAAAAGTCACACAGTGCAGGTCATAACCAGAATGTTTTGGCTTCGAATTGGTCAGGCTATCAAGGGAGCTAATGAAAAGCTTGGGAAACAAAATGAAAAGAGGAAATAAAGTTGAAACCAATGCAAAAGAGAAAGGTGTCTCAAGGATGATGAGTTCCAACGAAATGGAGAAGAGAGCCACACTTTCGGAAGGAAATTGGATTTTGAGGGGGGTGTAGCACTAAACCAACTGAATGATTCCAGGGTTCATGAAAGCTGCAATGCTTTCAGAAAACCTCAGTAGGTGAGAAATAGTGTGAAAGTTTAAAACCCTGCCATTCAGCTTATCAAAGCACAACTGATTTAAATCTCAGAGATAAAAGGTACTGCAGATGCTGGAGAATCCGAGATAACAGGCATGGGGCTGGATGAACACAGCAGGTCAAGCAGCATCATAGGAGCAGGAAAACTTGACGTTTCGGGTCTAAACCCTTCATCAGAAATGGGGGAGGGGAAGAGGGTTCTGAAATAAATAGGGAGAGAGGGGTAGGCGGATAGAGGATGGATAGAGGAGAGGATAGGTGGAGAGGAGGCAGACAAGTCGAAGAGGCGGGGATGGAGCCAGTAAAGGTGAGTGTAGGTAGGGGGGTATCCAGGTGTTCATCCAGCCCCATGCTTGATTTAAATCTCAAAAGTGTTTAACATTTTCTTAGATAAGATCTGAAACAAAACTTCGGGATATATTACACAGAAGAAATTGCAACACAATCAGTCCACGTCTATATTTATATTCCACATCAGCCTCCTCATGTGGATAAGAAGTGCTTTTACAATCTAAATCTAAAAATCGAAACCATCTATTCCCTTCTCCATCAAATGGTATGCTCACATAAGTGTACTTGTAAGTCCTCAGAAGAACGTATTAAATAAGGGTTACACTGCAGTTTCCTCACTAATGGCCTCACAAATGATAGAGGTTACTAGTTAAGAAAGTCTAACATTTCAAATCATCCACAGGCTCTGCCTGTCTGTACAAAATTCATCCGAGTGAGTTAAGGAAAATAAAAGCCGGTGGGCACTCAGCATTAATGAATTGCAAAATGCCTTTGCTTAGCTTGTTCACAATTTTGCAATTTGTTATATTTCCATAGAAAGCAAAATACAGTTACTATACTCCTGTCAGATCATAGGGCTTGAAACAACTGGCCGGTATCCTGTCACCAAGTCACCCTTTATTCACATGTACATAGTACATGGGCACTAACCAACCAGCTCGGAGCCAGTCCCTCCCTGAATCTCCTGTTTATATCTGTCAGCCAGGGCTCCCTGATTGCCCCTAGTTTACAAGGCCAAGGAAGGATCATATATGCAATGAGATCCACCTGGCCCTCATTCTAATCACTACAGGCTTGCTCTTGCTATTCAAGAGAGACAACTGATGGTGGTTTGACCTGATGGTCTCAATGCCTTATGAAAAGGGACAGGTTGAGAAGGAGGGCCCTTCGAAGTAACAAATAGAGTGCAATCACAACCGTTATGCACAGCACATGCTGACCTGGCTTCAGTCTCAGTCTTTTGTTTACAACTCAATAGTTACCAACAGTTCTTTCCATCATACTGTACAAATATCCACACAACATTTGCACTCATCCATCACTTAGCAATTCAGGCATAGTGACACTTTCAAACCCATGAAGACATTCATCTAGAAAGACAAGAGCAGGAGATACAAGGGAACATCTGCATGCTCCCCTCCAAGCCTAACACCATCCTGACCTGGAAATATAATCACTGTTCCATTAGTGTTGCTGGGTCAAAATTGTAGAATCCCCTCATTAACAGCATAGGGGTGTCCCTGCAACAATAAGACTGCAACAGTTCAGGAAGGTACACCTCCTAAAGCCAACGAAATATGGGCAGTAAATGCTGGAGAAGTCAGTGATATACTCATCCTGTGGGATACATGAAAACAACTTTTCAAATATTAAAGTCATTTGTTGCTACCTTGTGTCCATTTCCAAAAATTACATTTCAGTTCATCTTCTCAATTTCCATGTATGGTTTAATTATAACTGGAGGATAATAAATCATGAACTTCCCTGATGCAGATCTTTAGAAATCTACAGCAGTGCAAGAAAACCACCTCCAAATCTGCATATAAATGTAGAAATTAGGAGTGGAAGTAGGCCATTCTGCCCCATGTAAGGCTCAACAGGACTAGGATTGAATCTTATTGTATCCTGTAATTTCCTGTCTATCTCCTTCCTCCAACTCAGAGGCAGTGAACATGGAAGTGATGGCACCAGTAATGACAGGAAAGGAGCACATTGCCAGGACACTGGGGACAATGTCAGACAGTGGTGAGTGGAGAAGCAGAGAGAGTGAAGACTATGGAGAGGAAAAGATGAACTTTTGTAGCTGTTTCAGCTTTAGTGATGTCAATTTAATATTAATTTGATCAATATTCTACCATTTATACAATTTTTTCTCTGTAATCCAAAATGGCACCGGAATGTGGTGACATTATCCACTTTTCATTGCACTTCGGTACCACTGACAAATTAAATAAATTCAAATCTAAACCCAAAATCTTTAAATTCATTGACAAGCAAGAATCTAACTCAGCCTTAAAAAATATTCAATGACCGTGTACCTACCACTAAGGAAGGGAACGTCACAGACTATTGATCCTCTGAGAGGGTCTCCTCATCCCTGTCCTACATGGGAGATCCTTTCTCTTTAAACTGTGTTCCCAAGTTCTAATCTCTTTCATAAGGGGAAACAAGCTTGCATCCTCCAGCCTGCATGAGATCCCTGTGTAGGCTGAGTGGGATCTGATAGGTCAAATTTTAAGAACCATCATTATCTTTCAGAAGGAAAAATATAAGCAGTGAATGCCTCACAATTGTTGTGGATAAGTCTTCAGAATTGCTGTTAGATGTCTTATTAAACCAGTCGGATGAAGAAAAACTTTGCAGACTCATTTGTTCTCCCATGTTACTCGTCAAACATTGTTCAAGGTACTTTATTTAAGGAAGGATATTAAAGTCCTGGACGCAGCGCAAAGGAGATGCACTAGAACGATATCAGGAATGAGGGATTTTAGATACTAAAATTAGAGATTGAGCTTATTCTCCTTGGAGTGGAGAAAATTAAGAGGTGACCTTATTGAGGTGTTCAAAATTATGAACAATTTTGACAGAATAAAGGATATTCTGTTTCCACTAGTTGGTATGTCAGTAACTAGGGGTTGGAATTTCAACATTATCAGGACTGAGATGAGGAGAAACTTCCTTACTCAGAGAGGTGTTAGGATTTAGAATGCGTTGTCTGGGAGAGTGGTGGAGGTGGATTCCATAGGAAGAATCAAAACAGAGCTGGATATATGTTTGAAAGTGATGCAGTTAGAGGGCCACAGGGTTAGGGTTGGATAACGGGACTAGCTGGGTAGTTTTTTTGGGAGCCAGTACAGAAATGACAGGTCAAATGGCCTGCTCCTGTACTGTAAAAGTCTCTAATTCTATGAACCATTTTCCAAAACTTTAATATTAGCTTAAACAGGTTGACAAGTTATTTGTTCACTGGAGTTCCCAAGGGTACAGCAGCATCATTATCTCAGCTACTTCTTATTTCTTCTAAGAAATTTTCTCAGCTTCATTTGAAAAATTTCAGCCTCCCCTACATTCTCCCCTTGGCACCATCAGTAAGTGCTATAAGATAATGATACTGTTTCAGGAAGTGTGAACAGCAGCATATCATTGGATGAGATGTGCAAACATTTCAGGGAGCACAGTGAAAATTAACTCCGTCTTGAATTGAGAATATGCCAAATAAATTGCCAGTTGGCAACTTTAAAAAGCGTGAATTGTAAAGGCATGCACTGAGAAAAGAAGAGAATTTTGAAAATTGGTTCTTCCATGGGATGTGGGCATTACTAACGAAGCCAGTATTTGTTGCCCATCCTAGTTACACATGTTTCAAAATAGTAAGAACTGCAGATGCTGGAGAATCCGAGATAACAAGGTGTAGAGCTGGATGAACACAGCAGGCCAAGCAGCATCAGAGGAGCAGGAAAGCAGACGTTTCAGGCCTAGACCCTTCTTCAGAGTTTCTGCTCCTTTCCAGCTTTCCTCCTCCTCTGATGCTGCTTGGCCTGCTGTGTTCATCCAGCCCTACACCTTGTTATCTCTAATTATACATGCACGGAGTTTCTTGATAGGGCTAGTTCAGATGGCACTTAAGAGTTGACCCCATTACTGTAGGTCTGGAGGCACGAGTGGGTCATTCTGTGTATGGATGGCCAATTGCTTTCCCTAAAGGACATTAGTGGACCAGGAAGATTTATATGACGATTGATGATGGTCACAATTAGATTTATATTCTAGATTTTATGAATTTAATTTGAAATTTCATTAACTGCTGTGATGGGATTTGAACCTTTGACCCAAAAAGCATTGGCCTGGGCCGGGAGAGGCGGTGGGTGGAAGGGTGTGTATCAAGGCCCAATAACTGCAGACTAGAGCTCAAGAGGACCTACTGTGCTCAGGTTGAGGGGGATAGGTTCATGAGCTTGGGTCGGGTGCTGGACAGACAATCCAGGATGTGTACTGGGACCCATTATTTCTGTCCCTGTCTCTGTCTGGCTCTCTGATTTACTAGTGTAGCGCTTCACCAGGTTGAGATATAATTAAAGAAGGGGTAGATTGAAGGGCAGGATAAGGTTCAAATACTGTTAATGAGCAAGGTGGTGTCTGAATGGAGTCCATCTGGGGCCTATGATTCTATAGATGATCATATAGAGTCAGTCATAAAGTATAGAAACAAGCCTTTTGGCCCATTAATTCAAAGCTGGCCAATAAACATACCAAACAACACTGTAGTGGTCGGAAGGAGGACCAGGTGGATTTCATTGAATATGAGAATCTTGACTGGGGCTGTTAACCTGGGTCAATAAGGGAGCCCTGTATGACAGATATAAACAGGAGATTCAGAGACTCTCCTCATTCTAGGGACTGGCTGAGCTGGCTGGTCAGAGTCCACATATGTGCATGTGTAAATATAGGGTGATTTGGTGATGGGATACTCTCTTCTGTGGAGTTATTTCATGTACTAATCCTATTTACTTGTACTTTGTATTGGGAATGAGCTCAAAAAAACTTAGCAGGACCCGACAGTAAAAAAGAAATACTCATCGAAGTATATGAAGGTATCAAATGTTATAATCAACAGAAACACTGGAATACTATATCCCGTTCTGGTCATCCAGTAAAAGGGAGGATATTATTAAGCTGGAGAGAGTTCAGAGATTTACCAGGATGTTGCCGGGTATGGAAGGTTTGAATTATAAAGAAAAGTTGGAGAGGCTGGGACCTTTCTCATTGGAGCGTAAGAGGTTGAGAAGCGACTTTATAGAAGTTTATAAAATAATGAGGGGTTAATGGTAGTTGTCTTTTCCCTAGGATGGGAGATTGCAAGACTAGGGGGCACATTTTTAAGGGGAGAGGAGAGAGATTTAAAAAAGATCTTAAGATCGAATTTTTTACACAGAATGTTGTTCGTGTGTGGAAAGAACTTTTTGAGGAAGTGGGGGATGCATGCACAGTTACAACACTTAAATGTCACTCATAAGTACATGAATAGGAAAGGTTTGGAGGGATATAGGCAAAGTGTAGGCAGGTGGGACGAGTTGAGCTTGGGATGATGTTCGGCCTGGACTGGTTGGACCGAGAGGTCTGTTTCTATGCTGTATGACTCTATGACTATGACTATATGATTACCTGTCACACCAAGAGTCATGAAATGGAGTAATTTAATTCAAAAACAAAACAAAATGTACAAAGGGAAGACATTCAAAGATATTAGAGCATTTGACATGTGGTTGAATTTTGGGTTAAGTACAAGAGTGTTGAGTTTCACTGGCTTGAGCCATGTTAGCTTTAGTTTTTGACTACACTGCGCTCTTTCCTTGATTGGGTTGCTGAGTTAGGGTATGCATCAAGATAACAGAGATGGAATATGCAGAACAGAAATGGAGTTAAACCACAGGGTGCAGAGAAAATGAATCAAGCTGTTTTGTAAAATTGGGTAATAATCATAAAACATGGAGGAATTGTGAGGGTTCACTAATGCAGACATAAAGAAATTGAATCACGTGAGGAGAGGTCAGAATTAGATGCCAGAAGTATAAGGTGGTCATTTATTAAAATCTGATAGAAAATTCAGGAAAAAACCCTTTATGCAGAGAGTAATGAGAATGTGGGCCATCCTATCACAAGAGTAGTTAAGGTGAATACATTTAAAGGGAAGCTAGAAGAGCTAGGAGATGCAAGGGAGGAAAGAGTTGAAGGATGTATTCATAACATTGGGTTATAAAGAATGGGAGTGTTTAAATTGTGTGGATTGTAAAAACCACCATATACCAATTGGGCCAAGTGGTCTGTCACTGGCAGACAGAGAATTCTATGCGATTCTATGTAGAACATAACAAATAGGTGCAGGAGTACGGTGCAGGATGATATGGTGGCTCAGTGGTTAGCACTGCTGCCTCACAGCACCAGGAATCTGGGTTCAATCCCACCTTTGGGTGACTGCCTGTGTGAATTCTGCATGTTCTCCCCATGACTGCATGGGTCCCCTCTGGGTGATCTGGTTTTTGACCATGTTAAATTGTCCTGTAGTGTCCAAGGATGTGTGGGTGAGGAGGATTAGCCATAGGACATGCAGGGTTATAGCAATGGAGCGTGGATGGGATACTCTTTGGAGGATTGGTGTGGACTGAATAGCCTGTTTCCACACTGTAGGGATTCTATGAGTAGGCCATTTAGTCCCCCAGCACTGATCTAGCCCAGGCCTCAACTCCTCGTATGTGCCAGCCGAGGACATCCCTGAGCTCCCTGAAACTTCAAAAATCCACTACTCCTTCTTTAAATACTTTCAGTGATTAAGACCCATCAGAATTTTGTATGATAAGATCACTCATTCTTCTAAATTGTAATGAATAAAGGCTGTTCCTGATCAATCAACCCCCTTCATCCCAGCAGTCATGGGGACAAAAACTGGTCTCACCAACACCCTGTACAGTTGTAAGAAGACTTCTGTGTTTTTAAACTCCAACCCTTGAGCTAAAAACCCAAAATTCCATTTTACTTCATAATTACTTACTGCATCTGCATACTAACTTGTTGTGTTCCATGCACAAGAACACCCAGATCCCTCTGCATTGCCTTCTTTGGGAGTCTCTCTCTCTCTATCTATCTAAATAACAGTCTGCTTTTTGATTTTTCCTACCCTGCACTTTCCTACTTTAAAAACTTCTGTTTTTGCTCACTCAACCTGCTTTTATCCCCTTGGAAATTCTTTATGGAGTTAAAATCCTAAATACAGGAGAGGAATTTTAATTCCACAGAAGTAGCTGATACATCATACCTGAGATTGCTATTTCAGACAAAACAATGTATGTACATTGTCACGGACCAGATCAGATCCCCTCAGACCCTAACTTTTTCTTATTTTAAAGACAAATGTAAAATCTTGTGTTCCAGATGCAATTTGGATCAAGCTACTCGACATTAAGCAAAACACAGCTTACTCAAACATTATTGTTAAAATACTAAAAAAAAAAAAAAAAGAAGGACTTGGAATAACTTAACTTTATTGGAAAACTTAATAGAATAATAGATGCAGTGACTATTACTAATTAACTGTTCCAATATAGTAACATCCCATAAACACACCCTTGGCAAAAGACAAATTCAGAAAACAGATCCGTCTGACATGCAATCCAGCAGCCCAGAAAAAGAATCCCCAGCTTTTGATTGTGATAGAGAGAGGCAAAAATAGCTTCTACTTCTTTAAGATCTCAACAGCAACTACTACTGAGATTTTAAAAAATCCCTGGTTGTGTGGGTGAGAGCTTGATCACACTCATTCAGGCTGCTTCTATTGTTCCAGCTTTTAAAAAGAAACACCTAAGTCTTCACATGCTGTTTAATCTTCTCATAGACGGCTCAGTACCCGACCCCCAAACTCTCTCTAAAAGAAACCAGGACAAAAACAACCCACAGCATCATCACAATCATTTTCAAAATAGAGTTGAATGCATTCTTGGAGAGAAAAAGAGATCACAGTGGGAAAGAACATGGGAGCGGGATTAATTAGGTAACACTTAACGAACTGGTACAAGCTCAAGGACTAAACAGCCTCTCTTTACGTGGCATTTCTCTACTATTTCTAGGGAGGAGTGAGTGCTACCTCCCCAAAATGGGAGAATTGTTCAGAAGTTAGAATGGGAACTGAGACTGAAGGGGGATTAACAGCAAATCTACCTTCCTTAAAGATAACTGCTCCATGTTGAGTCCTTTAGTTTTCCAACTATGGAATCCATTTTTATATAGTCTTGATGAGAAATAACAGACAAAAAAAATTGCAACAATCTCAAGGTGAGAAGATACAGGGCTGGGAACAAAGGTCAGAGTGCAGGTTCATAATATGATATTCGTTGTATTGTTTTAGTTGAGGATTGCCTTTGTTTCCTTCTTCTCTCTTCATTTTTCTCTGGGCCATGGATTCCTGGCCTCAGACTCTGCGTAAACCCAATGTAGTGGCCTCCTGGTCTGGCATGGCAGCCTCTGGCCTGGCGAGGTGGCCTTTCAGCCAAGATTTCCGGCTGAGCATGGTGGGCTTTTGGTGGTACATGGCAGACTCTTAGCCCAGCATGGCCTCAGTATGGACTTCTGGTCACAAGGTGATTGCTCGAAGTGCCATCTCACTGTGGCTAAGCACATAAGAAAGACTGTAATATTTGAACTTTCAGCTTCATTTCCTTATTTTCCACTTAAAACCATGAAGGTCTGCAGTGTGTAATGTTTAACCTTATTTGTATGTTTTATGCTATACCATAATTTCTGTAATGTATAACTTTTAATTGTGTTCTTTCATTCTTCCTTGTTCTTAAGATTCTGTACCTAGGTACTTGATTCTAAGATCGCACCTTGTGTGGTGACATTGTACCCTTTTCATTGTACTCCTGTACATTAGTATTTGAGTACATGTGACAATAAAAATCAAATCAAACAGATGTAGGATATTGATCGATTAACTTGGATAAACTGCAGAATTGGGCTGAAAGGTGGAAAATGGAGTTCAATGCAGATAAATGTGAGGTGATGCACTTTGGGAAGAATAATAGGAAGGCAGAATACTGAGTCAATGGAAAGATTCTTGGTAGTGTGGATGTGCAGAGGGATCTTGGTGTCCAGGTACATAGATCCCTGAAAGTTGCCACCCAGGTTGATAGTGCTGTTAAGAAGGCATACGGTGTGTTCGGTTTCATTGGTAGAGGGATTGAGTTCCGGAGCCGTGATGCTATGCTGCAACTGTACAAAACGCTAGTGCGGCCTCACTTGGAATATTGCGTACAGTTCTGGTCGCCCCATTACAGGAAGGATGTGGAAGCATTGGAAAAGGTGCAGAGGAGATTTACCAGGATGTTGCCTGGTCTGGAGCGAAGGTCTTATGAGGAAAGACTGAGGGACTTGGGTCTGTTCTCATTGGAGAGAAGAAGGCTAAGAGGGGATTTAATAGAGACATACAAAATGATCAGAGGGTTAGATAGGGTGGACAGTGAGAGTCTTTTTCCTAGGATGATGACGTCAGCTAGTACGAGGGGGGCATAGCTGCAAATTGAGGGGTGATAGATTTAAGACAGATGTCAGAGGCAGGTTCTTTACTCAGAGAGTGGTAAGGGCGTGGAATGCCCTGCCTGCCAATGTAGTTAACTCAGCCATATTAGGGGCATTTAAACAGTCCTTGGATAAGCATATGGATGATGATGGGATAGTGTAGGGGGATGGGCTTAGATTAGTTCACAGGTCGGTGCAACATAGAGGGCCGAAGGGCCTGTTCTGCGCTGTATTGTTCTATGTATCTTGACCACATATGAAAAGGGGCTGCTAGGATTCTGGGTTGGTTGGTAAGTAGACCTATAGTGACTTTAGCTTTTTAATAATTTAAAATGCATTTTTCAGAATTGTTTCATGGGATGGGTCTGATGCTAGCTGGGCCTGCATTTGAGTCCCATCTCTGATTGCCCCGGAGAAGGTGTTGGTGAGCTACCTTCTTAAACAACTGCAGTCCATTTAGTGCAGGGACATCCAGAGTGTTGTTAGAAAGGGAGTTACAGGATTTTGATCCAGTCACAGTAACAGAGTGATAATATGATTCCACCTCAGAATAGTGTGTGACTTGACAAGGAACTAGAGGGGAAATGATCTTTTTTTTCCTTTCTACATGGAAAGTTAAGATCTTGAAGTAACTGCACAGAGGCCGGTATCCTGTCACCAAGTCACCATTTATTTACATGTGGCTTTCACATTGTCTCTGGCCGGCCAGCCAGCTCAGAGACAGCCCCTGGAGTAAGGAGACTCTGAATCTCCTGTTTATATCTGTCAGCCAAGGCTCCCTGATTGGCCCAGGCTAATGACCCTAATCAGGGATTTCATAGTCTATGAGATCCACCTGGCCCTGGTTCCAATTGTTACAGATCTGGACCAAAATAATGGAATTAGATTCGCTCCAACTTTCAGTAAGGTGATTGGATGCATATTGAAGATGGTTAATTTACTGGTTTGTTGGGAAAGGGATAGGTGAGGGATGGAGGGAAATTGGAAGGATCTTTCAGATGAACATTTTGAAGATGGTTTGAATTGTCTGTGATAAGATTCTTCTCTCCTGTTCTGTTCTATTCAAAAGAATTACCGTTCCTGTCTGGGAAAGCTCCCATAGTACTTAATTACATTGGCAGATTTCATACTGGGAAGCTTTATCAATCCTGACCATTTTGCCAACTACCATCTTCTCAAGGGCAACTAGGGATGGGCTATAAATATTAGCCCAGCCAGCAACCCCCAGGTCCCATGAGTGAATTAAAAATAGCTTCCCCAATCCCTAAAAAAAGGGGACAAATAAATCAAAGGGTTGTAATAACTATAATTAAGGGTTGTTAATAACAAATGTATTGCATTGTGCACAATTGCCTGTGGAATTCTCTGCCACAGAAAGCGGTTAAGGCTAAAAACTGGATGTTTTTGACAAGGAGTTTGATATGATTGATAAGGATAAAGGGATCAAAGAGTACAGAAGAAAGTAGGAAGAGGATACTATGATGATAAACCACAATCATATTGAGTGGTGGAGTAGGCTCAAAGGGCTGGCCTATTCTGGTTCCCATTTTCTGTGTTTTTATGTATCCATTTAAACACATCTTTGCCTTTTATTCTGCAGACCCAGAACTTTAAAGAGAAGATATATTGTAAGTCAAGTCTCTTGCTGGAATTACAGCATTCCAAAAATTCACAAATATGTTGACAGATGTTATACAGTAGGCTATCCACTAACAGTGATAATTAGAGGAGACCTTAGGATAGAAAAGTACATTTGGCCTTTAGGAACCAATGGGTACAGGGGCTGAGACACATCATCGTTTTCCATCTAATGGTGTTTTGACAAGTTTCAGTTGCAGTTTTAAAAGTTTCCACCAACCGCTTGTGTGTTTTTGTTCCCTACCTGGCTTCTTTACCTGTTGCAGCTTTTATTTATTCAAAAGATTAGAAGGAAGAATTTAGGATTCATTGTCATCACCTGCCTTCATGCTATTTTCATTTGAATATTTCCTTTGAAATTTTACTTCTGTTACTTTCCTCTTTTGGACTGTGAAGGTGCTTTTAAATCAACATATCCACATCTGACCCACTGCTGGGGCAGTGTAGATACTGTAATCAACCTACCCACATACAACATATGCCAGTGGCAGATTAGACCACTAATAGTGTGCCGTTATGTGGTGTCAAGAGTCTTCCAGGTGTTCTTAAGATATAAGGTTTTGAAGGGAGTCACCAGTTGTTTAGACGCTGTCTTGGATCATCAACAATAGTGAAAATTGCCTCCCCCATTTAAATGGGGTACCTGCTATGGCCTAGTGGTATTATCACTGGACTGTTAATCCAGACCCAGGTAATGTTCTGGGGACCTGGGTTCAAATCCCACCATGGCCAATGGTGGTATTTGAATTCAATAAAATATCTAGAATTAAGAATCTAATTGTCAGGAAAAACCCATCTGGTTCACTAATGTCCTTTAAGGAAGGAACCTGCTGGTGTTCCCCACATGTGACTCTCAATGCACAGGAATGTGTTGAGTCTAGACTGCCCTCTGGGCAATTAGGGATGGGGAAGCCAGCAACACCCTCATCCTGTTAATGGATGAAGTGGGGGGAAAAAATACTCATAACAGATATATCACATCTTTGGAACAGATGGAACATAAGCCAGATCCCCTGGTCCAGAGGAGGGACACAGCCACTGCACCACAGAGACCTCTTTGGGCCTGGTGATGCTGGTTTTGTTTATTTTCACTCCTTGGTTATTTGGAAGTAACGTACAGGAAGATTGGGGGCAGTGTATGACCCCAAACACAAGCCATTGATGGAAATGACTGCAATTGGGTGGGGAGCAAAAACAAAAATGTGTTCTTGTTCCTCATTCATTTGCGTTGGAAAATTTGCTCAGAGTAAAAATTGTTGAGCTGTGCAATTTGCATTCATGCCAAAACACCACTGACTGAAAAATGTACATTTCCATCCAAACTTAGTCCAGTCCACTAAAACAGAAGCAATTAATTCAATGATTTTGATGTGCATGGTTCTACAAATACTTGATAGCCCTTGAAGGGGGGGGGTGGGAGGGAAGAAAGAGGTCATTTCTTAATTGGTAATGCCAATTAATTAAGGTTTCTTAATGTCCTCTGGTTCAACACTGACATTTCTCCAGACTGTGTGAACAAAAAGAATTCAGAGAATCATTGACAGAATTGTGTGCATGTAAGCTGAATGGAAATTTTCAAGATGAACAGCTTGTTTATATGTTTTCCGCAGGGAAAATATTAAAATTCTCATTTTCTTGAAGACGATGTGGATGTGCAACTCAAATGGTTCATCCTGTCACTCCATAGGATCTTGTTTGATTAGTAGTTTCCTGAACTGTAATACTTACAGTAACAAGGACAAATAGGTGAAAATATATAAAATTGTCAGCCAGTTGGAAATGGAAACATTCCAACATTCAGCTCTGCAAATAGTTACTCATTCTACAAGGGATCACTTAGCTGGACAGCTGGTTTAGCAATGCCAGGTGATACCAGCTGCTTGCATTCAATTCCTCACTAACTGACATCATCATGAAAGACTTGCCTTCTCAATTCTTGCCTGAGGTGTGGTGACGATTGGTCATCTCTCTCAAATGAGATTGGGACTATGGCATCTTTACATTTGAATGGGATTTTTTAAATCCATCTGATCCAGCTTTGGAACACCCATTTTTCTTGAGGTTGGTTGGCTGGCCGAACTGCTTCGTTGTTGTTCTGCAGAGGTTTTATTACCCTGCTGGGTAACATCATCAGTGCAGCCTCCAATAAAACATCAGTGTGCCTACCCACCAGGTTTTTTAAAACACTGGAGTATGTTGAGCTGGATTGCCTCACTTCCAGCTTTCCTTCATAGTGGAGTGTATCTGGGGTCAAGTTTTATGTGCTTATTGACAGCTTTCTTTGTGGAGTGCCAGGCTTCTAGGAATTCCTGTGCCTGTCTCTGCTTAGCTTGTCCCAGGATTTTCATGTTGTCCCAGTCGAATTGATAGTTCTCCTTATCCATGTGGATTGAGATGAGTTTCTGACAAGATGGCATTGAGCCTGGATTTAGCCTACATTGGATTGGAATTGTCCATTGTGATTCAGACTGTAGTTATACTGTTGCTTTGGTATCAATCCCAGGTCAATTTGAGGGTATGCTGGTATGAAAAGAGGCAGAGTTATCTGAATGTGGAGTGCTGACTTGGCTGTCCATGTGCTGAAGACAGATTATGTACAGACTCCTACAAGGTAGTCTCACACCGGATCCAGTCTTCACTGGCTAAATGACAGCTCCCAATCTGTACAAAACCACATGTTATAATATGGGTCAGACATGGCAATTTTGAAACCTTTGTGTTCTTGCAGCATTTCAGTTTAGTAGTGGAAGGAGCAGAAACTGCATGCTCATCAAGGCCAACTCTGAGTGTGTCATCATAGTCATCTGATGATTTTTCAACCCAATTAGACAATAGACAATAGGTGCAAGAGTAGGCCATTTGGCCCTTTGAGCCAGTACCACCATTCATTATGATCATGGCTGACCATCCACAATCAGTATCCTGTTCCTGCCTTATCCCCATAACCCTTGATTCCATTATCTATAAGAGCTCTATCCATCTCTTTCTTGAAAGTATCCAGAGATTTGGCCTCCACTGCCTTCTGGGCCAGAGCATTCCATATATCCACCACTCTCTGGGTGAAGAAGTTTTTCCTCAACTCTGTTCTAAATGGCCTACCCCTTATTTTTAAACTGTCCTCTGGTTCTGGACTCACCTATCAGCAGAAACATGCTCCCTGCCTCCAGAGTGTCCAATCCCTTAATAATCTTATACGTCTCAATCAGATCCCCTCTCATCCTTCTAAACTCGTGTATACAAGCCCAGTCGCTCCAATCTTTCAACATATGGATAGTCCCACCATTCCAGGAATTAACCTCGTGAACCTACATTGCACTCCCTCAATAGCAAGAATGTCCTTCCTCAAATTTGGAGGCCAAAACTGCACTCAATACTCCAGGTGCGGTCTCATCAGGGCCCTGTACAGCTGCAGAAGGACCTCTTTGCTCCTATACTCAATTCCTCTTGTTATGAAGGCCAGCACACCATTAGCTTTCTTCACTGCCTGCTGAATTTGTTAAGTAGCAATGTTTGCTCAGAATAACTAGACCTGGCCCTGAAGTACAGAAGGGAGTTTTCCTATGGACTGTCCTTCCAAAAAGAATAGCAGATTGCTAGCTAGGAGATCGGAGGAACTGCTGATGCTGGAGTCTGAGATAACAAGGTGTGGGGCTGGATGAACACAGCAGGCCAAGCAGCATCAGAGGAGCAGGAAGGCTGACATTTGGGTCTGGACCCTTCTTCAGAAATGCCAGCTATGCGGTTTTACCATCAGTGAATCTTCTCTAAACTTTAATATTCAGTGAGCAATTACTGAAGCCACACAAACAGTTATGAATACTGGAGAAAGAAAGGTACTGCAGATGCTGGAGAATCCGAGATAACAAGGTGTGGGGCTGGATGAACACAGCAGGCCAAGCAGCATCCTAGGAT
>JAHRHZ010000081.1:13811894-13864015 GCA_024137785.1 Ginglymostoma cirratum
ATCCTAGGATGCTGCTTGGCCTGCTGTGTTCATCCAGCCCCACACCTTGTTATGAATACCTGCCTGAAAAGTGATGAGATATTATTTTTACAGCATTGAATTCAGAAAAGATTATTAGTAATCAGGGTACAACATAAGCATTTTTCAGATTTGTGCACTGGCTTTGAAAGTGGTGCAATGCCATTTGTTATTTTTATAGCACAATTGACTTGTGTCATCATTCTGCTGAGTCAGACACTGACAAGTGTTAGCGCAAGCTGCATTATACAGGCTTCTTTTAGATGGATTTCCCATTAGAAAATTGCTTTGGAAATTACCAAAGATTGCAGAGTTAAATGAGGCACTCCTGTATTGAGAAAAGTCACACTTTCTTACCAAATGAATGCAGACTTGCTGCTCAGTATTATCTCAAAACTTCAGTCACGTAAGTTGTTATCAGATTAATTTGCAATAATTTTCACTTATCAAACAGCTTTAGTGTAATAGGGCGTTAAAATAGAGTAAAAGAAATCAAATAACTAGCAAATCAGAAGACCAAATGAGACAGAAGGAGACATAAGCCTGGAGAAAGTTCAGGAAGATTGAAAACAAAACATTTGCATTTATATAGCACTTTAAGATGCTCCAAAGCTCTTTGCAGCCAATTAAGTATTTTTGCACAGTGGTCAATAAGGCTGGGTAGGAACATATGCCCTGAGATTCACTCCATAGACTCTGTGCTGCTCAGTCTTCCTTTAAGATGCAACTTAAAACCATTCCTCTTGGCCAAACCTTTGGGCACCCATCTTCAGCATCAAATGTTGTTTTCAGTATGCTCTTGTGAATGGCCTTGAGGCATTTCACAATGGTAAAGATATTTTGCAAATACAAATTGTTATTCTTGGCTGAGATGGAGGGAGAAGCAGTGATGTAGTGGTTAGCACTGTCGCCTCAGTACCAGGGACCTTGGGTTCGATCCCAGCCTCGGGTGACTGTCTGTGTAGAGTTTGCATGTTCACCTTGTGTCTGTGTGGGTTTCCTCCCACAGTCCAACGATGTAAAGGCTAGGTGGATTGGCTGTGGGAAGTGTAGGGGGTAGGACTGGATGGGATGCTCTTAGGTGGGTTGGTATAAACTCAATGGCCCAATCGCCTGATTCCACACTATAGGTGTTCTATGGATGAAGCATTTGGAGACCATTCTTTAGAGTGTGGACTGGCAGCATGTGTTTGAAGGGTGATCAGGGCCTAATGCAAAATAGTACATGGGTGGGCAAGTTTGATATGGATTTAAAAATTATAGGATATGGAAGACATCAGGGAAGGTCATGGAGAAACTGATCAGGAGGTGGGAAAGCATGAAGGGTAATTAACCCAGAGATGAAGACAAACATTGTCACAGGAGTGAAATGCCAGTGAGGAAAATATCCAGGCTGGAATATCAATTGACTGTACCTTGATCAAAGTGTACTGTAGATTGCATAGAATAACTCAGGCCTGCTATCTGCAAAAGGAGAGATAGTAGCAGATAGGCAATGTCACTAGACTATTTGTCCAGAGACCCAGGCTAACACATCAAGGACAAGAGTTCAAATCCCACCACTGCAACTGATAGAATTTGAGATGAGTTAGGAAAATTGAACTGAAAGCTAGCCTCTGTAATCGTGACCCTGGAACTGCCATTCATTGTTGCTAAAAACAGTTCAATGGCTTAAAAATCCAACAATTAAATGGCATGGGAGAAAAGGCAATTTGCTGTCTTCTCCCTGTCTGGTCTCCAGGCACACGGCAACAGAACTCCTACAGTCCATTTGGCCCATCAAGTTTTGCACTGATCCTCTGAAGAGCATCTCATCCAGACTCATCCAATTGCAGCAAACCTGCTTCTTCCAGGACTAATCCACCTAATCTATACATCCCTGGACACTATGGGCAATTTAGCATGGCCAATCCACCTAACCAGAACATCTTTATGGATTGTGGGAGGAAACTGGAGCACCCAGAGGGAACCCATACAGACACAGGGAGAATATGCAAACTCCACACAGACAATTGCCCAAGGGTGGAAGGAAACCCAGGTCCCTGGCACTGTGAGGTGGCAGTGCTAACCACTGAGCCACCCTGGTTGGTAACATGGTTGACTCTTAACTTCTCTCAAATGGCATTGAGACTCATTCCATTCAAGGACAACATGCTAACATTCCATGGAAGAGTGAAGAATGGTAGATAAGCAACATGGTTTCACCAAATGGTTGAGCTGGCTTAAGCGAACAAAAGGACTATACCTGTTCCCATGATTTATATTCATAGAGTATCATCACAGAATCCCTAGTGTGGAAACAGGCGCTTCAGCCCAACAAGTCCATGCCAACTGTCAGAACATCCCACCCTGACCCATCACCCTATAACCCACCTAATCTACACATCCCCGAGCACTATAGCCAATCCACCCAGCCTGCACATCTTTGGACTGTGGGAAGAAACTGGAGCACCTGGAGGAAACTCGCACTGACAGGGAAAATATGCAAACTCTACAGTCACCTGAGGGTAGAAGCGAACCCCGGTCCCCGGTGCTGTGGGACAGCAGTGGTGACCACTGTGCCACCAAAAATATTCTTTCGGTGTTCTAAGCAGGTATTAGTCTCAAACCATATCTCTGGTCTACTATCTTTTATTTATTATGCCCATTGATAAACTAAAGCTTTTTAAGTTGTTAAGTTCTGAAGTGACAAAGATTCCTGACCCATTGAGTTCAACACATACGGATCAGTATTCCCTGCATGCTGTGCAGAAGTAGAGCAAATCCCTCAGTAAGTTTCACAGAATCCATCTTGTTTGTCTACATCTGTTCACTAGAAACCCAATTTATCAGATTTTTCTCATGATCAGCTGAAAGAACTGACCTATAATCGCTAAATCCCAATACATCCATCCATCCTGGAGATATTTTCCAAAGTGTCCTGTTCAGAGATACTGCACAGTTCTGGAGCTGATGGAACTGGACCAGGCCCCCTGGTTCAGAGGTAGGAACACTATCACTACACCACAAGAGTCTTTATCCCTCCTCTGGGCAGACTGACTCAGCATCAGCAACACCTGAAGTGGCATCTGCAATCCCGAGTTTTATATTGATTTATTCAGAACTGTTCAGAAGAAAAGGACACAAAACATTACCACTGCCTTTCTTGCTCCACAGATACTGCCAGACCTGCTGAGTTTTTCCAGCAATTTCTGATTTTGAATGCCTGTATCAAATCTCCTCTGAGATAACAAGGTGTGGGGCTGGATGAACACAGCAGGCCAAGCAGCATCAGAGGAGCAGGGTCTGGGCCCGAAACGTCAAACTTTCCTGCTCAGCCTGCTGTGTTCATCCAGTCCCACACCTTGTTATCTCGGATTCTCCAGCATCTGCAGTATCTTTTATCTCAAATCTCCTGAATCTTTTGCTCTCCGAGAAAGACTGACCCATCTTCTCTAATCATCCCCGGAACCATTCTCAGAATGATAGACATAAATAATATACAAAGGTGCTTGTGGTGTAGTGTCCCTGCTTCTGAGCTAGGAGGCCAGGGTTCAATCCTGTACTCCCTGCTCCAGAGATGTGTAGTAACACCTCTGAACAGATTGATCGAGTAAAATATCTATAAATAAGATAAGCATATAAATGGTAAACTAAACATTGCTCTCATGACATAACAGGGAATATCAACAAAATGATTTGTGTACAAACTTGTTAACAATGATGGATAGACCCATCAAAACTGCCCCACACAAACCAGTGTTGCCTTGTGGGGAGATAATGAGTTAATGATCAGAGACCTCAGCCAAATGCTCTAGGGATCTGGGAATTCAAGTTATAAATCTGAAATAATGGTAACTATGACTAATCTCAATTGTTATGTGCCATTCACTCATACCTTGGGAAAATCTGCCATCCACATTAGATCTGGCCTCCATGTGACTCGAAGCCCACAGCAATTTGATTCACTATCTGCTCTTCGGAATGGCTGAGCAAACCATTTAATTCAAGGACATGTATGACAAATACTGGCCTTGCCAACAAAGCCCCCACCCCCTCAAAGAAGAATTTATAAAGTCTATCCCTACTCGTCACTCCACTCGAGATCCAAGTCATCTCCAAAGGAAGGCAAAAATCTTCAGGGCCAATTTAGGAATTTATTTTTTAGAATGGAAATATCATTGTTTGGATGATCAAAGCTGACCAGAGGGGATGGCTGTGGTCCTTGGTGCTGCTATATAGTACCCACCTTTTTAGGAGATGATCTGTATGTCAAAGGAAAGCCAAATCCAGCTGTCTCGAAGGAATTCAGTGAGCTAGTCAGCACTTAAAAAGCAGTCTCCTGCAGAGCTACACTGCTCACTCAGTGAAGAACCACCTCCAAGTCTCCAAATCAAGGACATCCCATGTATAACTTGAGAACGTGACCACACTGCCCTCCTGAATCCATTTCTAAAATTCTCAGAATCGCAGAACTGTTAAGACACAGAAAATAGCCATGCAGCCCATCATGTCTGTACTGGCTCTCTAATGAGCATTCTAATTTAGTGCCATTCTCCTGCCTCTTCCCCACAATTTGCTCCTATTTGTATAAACCTCAGTTGAACCTACCTCCAACTCCACTGCCAGGCAGTGCCTTCCCAACCCAAATCGCTCACTTTGAAGAAGTTTCTTTCTCACATTGCATTTACTACATTTGCAAATTACTTTAAATCTGTGTCCCTTTCTACAAGTGGGAACAATTTCTCTGTATCTACAATATCCAGTCTCCTTGTGATTATTGGAAGCATTTGTCAGACCACCTCTTAGCTTTCTTTTCTCCAGGGAAAATCATTGTAGTCTCTCCAATCAATCTTCATAACAGAAGTTTCTCATCCCTGGAACCATTCTTGTGAATCTCAACTTACTCTTTCCCAGAGCCAGTGATAAGGGTTATATTGGGTCATAATTACTCGTGCCCAGGACTCAAGGGGGCCTGCAGTGCTTGCCCAGCGGGACCAGGAGCAGGAATGAGGTTCTTGATTTCTGACCCTGGCCTTCTTCCTTCCAGTCCCTTCATATCATTTTTATAATGAGACATCCAGAACTGTATACATTACTCCAGCTGAAGTCTAGCAATTGTCTAAGTTCAGCATCTCCTCCCTGGTCTTGTAGTCTATGACTCCATTAAGACAGAATCAGAAAAAGTAAGGTCCCAATACCAACCACTGGGGAACTCCAGTACAAACCTTCCTTCAGCCCAAACAACTTCCATTAACCCCTATTCTCAGCTTTCCATGGAAAGCGTAGGTACAGTAATTGAGTCAGAAACAGACTTGTCCATGCTGACAAAGATTTTAATTAATCTAGGCCCATTTGCCAGTGTCCCTCTACACCCTTAGAACATAGAACATAACAGCGCAGTACAGGCCCTTTGGCCCTTGATGTTGCACTGACCTGAAACCAATCTGAAGCCCATCTAACCTACACTATTCCATTTTCATCCACATGTTTATCCAACAACCATTTAAATGTCCTTAAAGTTGGCGAGTCTACAACTGCCGCAGGCAAGGCATTCCATGTCCTGACAACTGAGGAAAGAATCTGCCTCTGACATCTGTCCTATATCGATCACCCCTCAATTTAAAGCTATGTCCCCTTGTGCTAGCTGTCACCATCTGAGGAAAAAGGCTCAGTCCACCCTATCCAATCCTCTGATCATCTTGTATATCTCTATTAAGTCAGCTCAACCTTCTTCTCTAATGAAAACAGCCTCAAGTCCATCAGCCTTTCCTCATAAGACCTTCCCTCCATACCAGGCAACATCCTGGTAAATCTCCTCTGCACCCTTTCCAATGCTTCCACATCCTTCCTACAATGCGGCAACCAGAACTGTACACAATACTCCAAGTGCGGCCGCACCAGGGTTTTGTACAGCTGCATGACCTCACGGCTCCGAAACTCAATCCCTCTACCAATAAAACCTAACACACCGTACACCTTCTTAACAACCCTACCAACCTGTGGCAACTTTCAGGGATCTACGCACATGGACACAGATCTCTGCTCATTCACACTACCAAGAATCTTACCGTTAGCCCAGTACTCTGTATTCCTGTTACTCCTTCCAAAGTGAATCACCTCACTTTTCCGCATTAAACTCCATTTGCCACTTCTCAGCCTAGCTCTACAGCTTATCTATGTCCCTCTGTAACCTGCAACATCCTTCTGCATTATCCACAACTCCACTGACTTTAGTGTCATCTGCAAATTTACTAACCCATCCTTCTACGCCCTCATCCAGGTCATTTATAAAAATGACCAACAGCAGTGGCCCCAAAACAGATCCTTGCGGTGCACCACTAGTAACTGAACTCCAGGATGAACATTTCCCATCAACCACCACCCTCTGCCTTCTTACAGCTAGCCAATTTCTGATCCAAACCGTTAAATCACCCTCAATCCCATGCCCCTGAATTTTCTGCAATGGCCTACCATGGGGAACCTTATCAAATGCTTTACTGAAATCCATATACACCACATCAACCGCTTTACCCTCATCCACCTGTTTAGTCACCTTCTCAAAGAACTCAATAAGGCTTGTGAGGCACAACCTACCCTTCACAAAACTGTGTTGGCTGTCCCTAATCAAATTATTCCTTCCTATTCATATGCCCATCCAAATGTTTTTTAAATGTTGAGATTGTACCAGCCTCCACCATTTCCTCTGGCAGCTCATTCCATAAATGCACCACCTTCTGCGTGAAAAAGTTATCCCTCTGATCTTGTAGTTTCCAATCTAAAGTCCCAGTGAAAGTGAAAACCTGGTGTCTGAGCAGATCTGTGCCTTAACAAGCCACTTGTCCTGTTTTCTTTGAAGGTGAAATTGTCTTGCCATATTTTTATTGAATTCCTTGCCAAGCTGTGCAATAATGATGTTAGAAGCCTCCTGTCCCCTTTATGCTGTGTTTGAGATCCCTTGTGCCCTTCACAGGCCAGTGAAGAAAATTGTGACCAAACTCTAAGATTAAACATGCCAGCTCCTTGCTTCAAGGCATTTTGCAAGACTTTCAGCTGAAGAGTTCACTTTGCAATGTAATGCAAAGGCACATATGTCATTGAGGAGAGTTTGAGGTCAGCACTTTATAAAGCTGTTAACCTCAACTGAAATTGCTGTGCTAATGGAACACCTTGTCCTTGTCCATAATTAGGTCCACTGAGTGCTGACTTTATTTTGAGTGCATTTGATTCGCATGCATGTATATAGATGTACAGAACAGAATGAGGGAGTCTGCTGATCACAATGTAGCTCTGCAACTGAAGAGACATCATTAATTCTTGGCATTCATGCTTGACAAATCTACTGGAATTCTTTGAGGATGTAGAGTTGATGATGGCGAGCCAGTGGATGCAGTTTATTTAAGAGATTTTAATTTTTCATTTATGGGATGTGGCCATGACTAGCTAGGCCAGCATTTATTGCCCATCCCTAATTGCTCAGAGGGGAGTTAAGAGTCAACTACATTGCTGTAGGTCAGGAGTCATGTGTAGGCCAGACCAGGTAAGGATGGCCCTAAAGGACATTAGTCAACCAGATGGGTGTTTCCAACATTTGACAATGGATTAATAGTCATCATTTGACTCTTAATTCCATATTTTTATGGAATTTTAATTCTACCATGGTGGCAATCAAACCTGGGTCCCCAAAACATTACATGGGTCGCTTGATTAACAGTCTAGCAATAATGCCACTAGGCCATCACCGCCCCAGAGTTTCAGACTTTGGACTTTCAGAAGTTTATCATCAGTACTGCCTAAGAGATCAGTGTGCACAAAACAATGTGTCTTCTTGCACTTTCCCATCACAAGAAGCAGCAGCTTTTTGACGACAGTGGTGCAGACCACATCAGCGACAACCCCCTACCTTCACTTTCCACCATTGCACATCCTAGCTTTAAATATTAAAGCATGATTGCAAAAAAACCAGATCCATCTGTTACAAAAGCCCCTTGGTGTGTATTTGCTCAGGACATGGGACAGAACAGTTTACAGCCAACTGCAGACTTGCCCATGACTTGGCACTCAGTCTGCAATCTGGTTCAATTGGTTGACACAGTCAGTCATATGGCCAGTGTGCACAAGCTCCCTCCCATCTGGAAATACCAAGCACAAACTTCGTTTTTAATGAGCTTCCTTCTATTGGATGTCCTATTCTGTTGGTAGGAATAGCTAACTGTTTCAATGCATCTGCAGTTTTATAGAATTCCCGCAGTGTGGAAGCAGGCCATTTGGCCCATTGAGTCCACACATACCCTCTGAAGACCATCCCACCCAGACGCAGCCCCTTACCCTATCCCTGTAAACCTGCATTTCCCATGGCTGACCCACCTAGCCTGCACATCCCTGGACACTATGGGCAATTTAGCACAGCCAATCCATCCTAACTGACACATCTTAGGACTGTGGGAGGAAACCAGAGCACCCGGGGGGACTCACACAGACACGGAGTATGTGCAAACTCCACAGACAGTTGCCTGAGGGTGGGATCAAACCTCAATCCCTGGCACTATGACAGAGGATCAGGGATGGGATCTAAATAAAATTAGCTTAAGTGAATCATCACAATTGGAGAAATTAAAAGAACTAAAAAAGTGGACAAATCCCCAGGATCTGATAGTTTCCATCCATGGTTGTTAAAGGAGGCAGAGAACAGATTGCTGGTGTCCTAACTGTAACCTTTCAGAGTTTCCTGGATTCGGAAGCTGTACCTCTGGTTTGGAAATTTGCTTAGGTCACTCTACTCTTCAGAGGGGTGACAGAGGAATTATAGACCAGTTTAGCCTGACTTTAATGGTGGGTACATTGTTGTAGTCTATAAATCAATGATAGACTAACTGATCACCTTGAAAATTTTCAATTTTAGCATTGATTCAAGAGGAGCAAGTCATGCCTGACAAATGTCAGAGTTTTTTTTGAAGAGGTGACAAAGATTGTGGACCCAGGTAAGTTGATGGATGCTATGTACATTGACTTTCAGAAGGCTTTTGATAAAGTCCCAGACAAGAGACTGTTAGCCCATTGAATGGAGAGCAAACTACTGATGTGGATAGGAAATTGTTTGAGTGACAGGAAACAGAGTTGGAATGATGGGTAAGTACTCAAATTGATGGGACGTGACTAATAGTGTCCCAGACGTCTGGGTACTTAATTATTCACAATATTTGTTCATGACTTGGATAATGGCATAAAAAGTCAATATCAAAGTTAGCTGACGACTCAAAATTGGACAGCATTGTAGACACTTGATGACAGCATAAAATTACAACAGGATATTGCTAGATTAGATGAATGACCAATGGGCCTGCAAAGCTTTTAGAGTGATACAGCACAGAAACAGACCCTTCAGTCTGACGAGTCCATGCCAGCCATAATTCCAAACTAAACTAGTCTCACCTGCCTGTGCTTGGCCCACTTCCTTCCTAACATTTCTTATTCATGTATTTAACTAAATGTCTATTAAAATGTTGTAACTGTACCCACATTCACCACTTCCTCTGCAAGTTCATTCCACACATGAGCCAGTGTAAAAAAATTACCCCTCATTTTTTTTAAACCTTTCTCCTCTCACCTTTTGCCCCCTAGTCTTGAAATCACCCACCCCAGGGAAAAGACGCCTGCTGTTCACCTTATCTAAACCCTTCATGATTTTATAAACATCAATAAGGTTACGCCTCAACCTCCTATTCCCAATGGAAAAATTTCCAGCCTTTCCAACCTCTCCTTATAATTCACACCCTCCATTCCCAGTAACAGCCTGGTAAACCTTTGAGCCCTCTAACAGGGTGACCAAAACTGGGCACTACTCCAGAAGAGGCCTCAACAATGTCCTGTATAACCTCAGACATTCTAAACTCATACTCAAAAGGTACAACTCAAAGTACCAGCCAGTTTGAAAGCAGCTACTATTTTAAACTAGTCTCAATGGCTTCCAGTTGCTGTTTCTTTTCGGATTTTGTTTTTTTAGGTCCGGGTTTAGGATTCTGATGTTACATTTGGTGCTTGGAACCCTCAGTTCAAGGAAATTGAAAAGACAAATGGTACAGTTGGTAAGTTGATTAGTGGGACAAAATGCCTCTTTCCACACTATTGAAAAATGCTGTGACTCTATGATTGTTCTTCCTTCAGAAGGAGACTCAGTTTTTATAAGATGAAGGAAGAGTCCTTTCAACTTGAGCCATAAGAACAAACATCTCTTTAGAGACAAACAAATTATTCCAACTTTAACTCAGACATTAATTTTAACATTTTGCTAGAGACTACATGGCTACCATTGAGACAGTGGACATGAAGCATCAGCTGTAGTACAGAATGTCACACAGAGTCAGAGATACACAGGGCAGAAACAGGCCCTTCAGTCCAACTCACCCATGCTATCCAGATATCCCAAGTTAATCTGGCCCCATTTGCCAGAATTTGGCCCATATTGCTCTAAACGCTTCCTATTCAGATGCCTGTTAAAATGTTAACATTGTAAATGCTTCCACCAATTATTCTGTACATGCACTAAAGTAGATGTTATTCTACTGTAATCTGATATAAAGATCTTTTCTGGCAATTCTGCACAGGTGATTTTTGATGCAAAGGCTTTAATGCAGAGATAGATGTTTTAAAGCTGTCCTATAACAACTCCAGCATTACAACAGGCTTGTCAGTTTCATTACTGCCTGCTGCAAAACTGCATGGCAGGTAATTATCCCAGCATTGATATTACCAAAGGGGAGCCATTGCTCAAGTGAGCTGGGCCCCTTTAAAAGTTCTCGGTATCAAGATTGATTGCAAGTTAAAGAACAGATTGACTGGGCGATTTTCAGAAGCTGTAGGAATGTAGGAAGAGTAGGCCATTCAGCCCTGTGAACCTGTTCCACCTTTCAATCGTGATTGTGACTGATCTCAATCCCAACACTTTCAACCCGCTTTGTCTCCTTGTGGTCTTTTTAAACCAGTGGCTGCCAATTTTTGAATTTATTGAGCTGACTGCATTGCTTCTTTTGGCAGGAGAGATGGAGTTCTAGATGTCCAGCGCTCTTTTCCAAGGAAGAATTTTTCCTTATTTCTATCCTTTATGACCTGCTTTGATCTTAATGTTCCATTCTCCTATCTTAGACTTCCCAACTTTTTTTTAAATTCATGCACAGGATGAGGGCATCGCTAGCTAGGCCAGCATTTATTGCCCATCTCTAATTGCCCTGAGGGCAGTTGAGAGTCAACCACATTTCTGTGGGTCTGGAATCACATAGGCCAGACCAGGTAAGGATGGCAGTTTCCTTCCCTGAAGGACATTAGTGAACCAGATGGGTTTTTCCCAACAATTGACAATGGATTCATGGTCATCATTAGACTCTTAATTATGATATTTATTGAATTCAAATTCCACCATTTGCCATGGCAAGATTCAAACCCAGGTCCCCAGAACATTGTCTGGGTCTCTGGATTAATAGTCCAGAGATCATACCACTAGGCATGAGATCATACCATCATCTCCCCTCATGACATGCATGCAGTAGAAGATAAAAATAAAATCAGATTTCAGACAGCAATAGCTTGACTTGAGGGAGGCATTGGAATGAACAAAGAACAAAGATCTGTTCCGCACAGGAACAGGCCATTCAGCCACTAAACATAATGCCCCTCTGAACGAAGAACCTTTTGCTTGTATGTGGTCTCTATCTCTCTATTCCTTGCCAATTCATGTATCTGTCAAGATGCCTCTTAAATGCTGTATCTACCACCTCTGATAGTACATTACAGATACTACCTTCTGTGTAAAAGAAAACTCACCTCTTACATCTCCTTTAAACTCACCCCCTTTTCTCTTAAACCCATGTCCCCTAGTAATTGACATGAAATATCCACTATTCGTGCATCTCATAAGTTAATTAACTCCAATCAGGTTGCCCCCCCATTCTTTGGCATTCAAGTGTAGACAAACCACATTTGTCCAATCTGTCCACACAACTAATACCCTCCAAACCAGGCAACATCCTGGTAAGCCATTTCTGTACGCTCTCCAAAGCTTCCACATCCTTCTGGTAGTGTGCCAACCAGAACTGAACACAATATTATGATTAGAGATGTAATTGGCAATGCTCTACAAAATAAGTTACTTCACCATTAACTAAGGAAAATTTTGAGAACTTGGGGGAGCCTAGATAGTTACTAGAGGCTGATATGAAGCATCAGCCATAGTACAGAATGAGACAGTGTAATACACTAAAGCAAATGCAAATCTACAGTCATTCCTGATACCAAAATCATTTTCTGGGAGATAAAAAGCTGACTTTTCAAAGAGACTTTTATGCAGCTGTGTTAAACCTGGCAAAAACAACATCTCCAGCATTACAATTGAAACAGGCTTATCATTTCCATTGCCACTCACTTCAGGAACACAGTGGCTCGGTGGTTAGCACTGCTGCCTCAGTGCCAGGGACCCAGGCTCAATTCCACCCTCAGATGACTGTGTGGAGTTTGCACAGTCTCCCTGTGTTCGTGTGGGTTTCCTCTGGGTGATCTGGTTTCCTCCCCACAGATCCAAAGATGTGCAGGTTAGGTGGATTGGCTATGGTAAATTGCCTGTAGTGTCCATGGATGTGTAGATTATGTGGGCTACAGGGAGGTGGGTCTGGGTGGGATGCCCTGAGGGTGGGTGTGAACTTGTTGGCCAGAGGACCTGTTTCCATACTGTAGGGATTTTATGAAATGAAAGACAACACAAGCCAAAACAGAAACTGCTAGAGAATGTCTCTTTCATGAGCTTTTGCCTTCAGGATCACTGGACTTGAAACATCAACTCTGCTTCTCTCTCCCTGATCATGGCAGACCTGCTGAGTTTCTCCAGCAATTTCTGTTTTGATTTATTTTAGATCAGGCCTCTTCTGGAGTGCATGTCCAGTTCTGGTCACCCAGCTACAGGAAAGATATTATTAAGCTGGAGAGGGTTCAGAAGAGATTTACCAGCATGTTGCCAAGTATGGAAGGTTTGAGTTATAAAAAGAAAGGCTGGATAGACTGGGAGATAGTAAGAACTGCCAATGCTGGAGTCAGATAACAGTGTGGGGCTGGAGGAGCACAGCAGGCCAGGCAGCATCAGAGGAGCAGGAAAGTTGACATTTCGTGTCAGGACCCTTCTTCAGAGATTTTCTCCTCCAGCTCCACATAGTATCATCGCTGGATAGACTTAGGGCTGTTTTTCACTAGAGCATAGGAGGTTTAGAGGTGACCTTACAGAAGCTTATAACATAATTAGGGTTATAGATAGTGTTATTGATAGTTGTCTTTTCCCTAGGATGGGGGTTTTCAAGGCTAGGGGGCACATATTTAAGGAGAGAGGAGCGAGATTTAAAAAAGGCAAGCAGCAAATATTTTACAGAGGGTGGTTAGTGTGGAATGAACCTCCTGAGGAAGTGGTGGACATGGGTACAATTACAGCATTTAAGAGACATTTGGATAAGCACATGAACAGGAAAGGTTGGGAGGGATATGGGCCAGGAGGAGGCAGGTGGGATTAGTTTAGTTTGGGATTATGTTCAGCATGGACTGGCTTGACTGAAGGGTCTGTTTCCATGCTGTATGACTATCATCAGCATCCAGAGTCGGTTTTTTCACAAAACCTCAAATTTATTCGGGATCTGAAGAAAAGATCAGAGTAAGATGTGGCACCAGGCAGCAATGACTTGGCCTCAACTTTCAAACTCATACCATTAATAGAACATTATTTATGTTTGATAAATACCATTTGACCTGAGGAAATACTCAAATGACAAAATACTAGTTGATGATTGAAGAATATTGTAAATGAAGAATCTAGTATCAGTGTAAATTAAATATATTCTTGGACCAATTTAATGGACTTTTATGATAATAACTATCACCTCTACATGCTCTACTGTGGGCAATGGACTAGCATTTATTGCAGTGTGCATTATAATAACTCAATTGAATCAGTTAGCAATTTTCGTCAAATAGAAAATGTTCCAGTTAATTATGTTCATAAGTTCTGACTGACTGGGCAGACAATGATTTACTGATGAGAAGTTTGTGTGGGAGGTGTTTTTTGCATGTGTTCTGTTAAATGCATCTAGAAATCCTAATTATGTGACACCTAAATGTTTGTAGGTGTCTCCTAAAAGGAGCACAGAGGCCAGCATACCATCACCAAATCACTATTTACACATGGCGTCCTTGACATGGATCCAGCTCCCTCAGAGCCAGCTCTCAGACTGAACAAAACCTCTGACAGTCCTGTTTATACCTGTCAGCCAGGGCTCCCTGATTGGATCAGATTAACAGCCCCAAGCAGGGTACTCATTGTATGAGGTCCACATGGCTGACCTTGTTACAAACATTACATCCCTCCCCCTGAGTCCAAGCACATAGGCTGGTTCTTTTCTCCTTTTAGCACTGGGTCAGGTTCCTCTAATACGTGTGGTGTGTAATGCACAGTAGCCTGCCTCTTGTGCCCAGAGTGTCTAAGAAATTCATTCCCATCTCCAGGCAACATCAGCATCAAGGCAGCAACATCTGTCATGTCCATCTCAGATTCTGAACTATCTCCAATGCTTGACAGACAGAGAACCCAAGGGTTCTGTAGCAGTCGAACAGCCAGGGCACATTTTGCTCCCACACCATTTGCCAGTTTACAGCTTTCATATGATTCACATGCTTGTTCAGGACAATTGCACCTACCTGAACTTTATAGGTCACTGGGACACAGCCTTGTGTTGACCATGCCTCTTACCCATGCAGGACCATTTCTGTGGTTTAGGCTCCAAACTTTGTCCCCTGAGGTAAGCTGTCTCACTCACTTGAGTGATGTGCCTGGCATTGGCATTCCTGATGCTGTTTCACCCTCAACCCTAGGGTCAGGAAAATCAGATTTAATCTGGTGTGGAGTCTTCTCCCCATTAGCAACTCTGCTGGAGCTATCCATGTAGTTGCACAAGGGGTGGTCCTATAATCAAATAGGAACTGGAACAGTTTGGTGTCTAGTGAAGCTGTAGGCTGTTTCTGTAAGCCTGCCTTCTGCCAGACCATTGGATGACAGATGGTACAGAGCTATCCTGAGATGAGAAATACCATTCGGCTTGAGAAAATACTCAAATTCCCTGCTGGTAAACAATGGCCCACAATCCGTGACCAACACTTCTGGGAGTCTGTTTGAAAAAGATGTGCACAGTTTTTGTCTCATCATCTCCGTAATTAATGAATGAACTCTATCCATGCCCAGTGACTTCAAGTGGGATCCACAATGACTAAGAACTTGAGCCCCTGAAAGGACCTGCATAGTCAACGTGTAACAGTGTCCAGGGTTTACCTGGCCGTTCCCAAAAATGTGGGGGAGCTACTAGCAGTAATTTTTGTCCTTGTTGGAAGTTGGTAATGGAGGGTTTGAGTTATAAGAACCAGCTGGATAGACTGGGATTTTTTCAGTGGAGCTTAGGAGGGGTGACCATATAGAGGTTTATAAAATAATGAGGGGTATAGATAAGGTGACTAGCAAGGGTCTTTGTCCCAGGGTGAGAGTGTTCAGAACTGGGGGTCATATTTTTAAGGTCAGGAGAAAAATTTAAAAAGAACATGAGAAGCAACTTTTTTTGCACAGAGTGGTTCATGTGTAGAATAAACCTACAGAGGAAGTGATGGATGCAGGTACAGTAACAACATTTAAAAGATAAGTGCATGAACAGGAAAAGTTTGGAGGGAAATGGGCCAAATATAGGCAGGTAGAGAGAGTTCAGTTTGGGAAAATGGTCAATGTGGACTGGTGTGGCCAAAGGGTCTGTTTGCATGCCCTATGACATTATGACTCTGGGTACTGCCCCACTAACGCAGCTACATCTGCATCCAGTTCTGGCCACCAGACAACTTCAGTTCCAGCAGAATGCCAGTGGTGTACTGGCACCTGCTCCAACAGCCCCAGACACCTCTTCTGTCACTGTTACAGACGTCAGATCGGTTTTACTGGGAGTCAATGCAAAGAAAGCAATGGGCACAGACAGAATCCCCAGCCATGCACTTAGTTCCTGTGCAGACCAGCTGGCATCAACTCCAGCCTCCCAGCCTGCCTCAATCCCCTGCAATTTGCCTACTGACACAATATGTCCACAATGGATGCCATTTCCCTAGCCCTACGCTCACCCCTGGAACATCTGGACAACAAGGACACCTACATCAGACGACTCCTCATCGACTACAGCTCCACCTTCAACACCATTATCCCATCCAGACTGATGTCAAAACTGAGACCTAGGCCTCAGCTTCACCCTCTGCAACTGGATCCTGAGCTTTCTGACCCATAGACAGGAATTAGTGAAGATAGGTAACTGCACCTCCTCCACAATAACTCCACACTGGAGCCCCCCAAGGATGTGTCCTCAGCCCCCTACTGTACCCCCTGCACACCCACAACTGTGTAGCCAAGTTCCGAATGAACACTATCCACAAGGTTGCTGTTGACATCACTGTGGTAGGAAGGATATCAAACAACAATGATCCTGAATACAGAAAGGAAATAAAGGGTTTACTGACATGGTGCAATGATAACCTCTCCCTCAATGTCAGCAAAACAAAAGGACTGATTGACTTCAGGAAGAAAGGAGGGGGGCACTCCCCATCTACATCAGAAGAGTTTGGAGAGTGTCAGGTTCGTAGGATTGACGATAACTGATAATCTGTCTTGGACTTCCCACAGATGTGACTGTTAAGGCAGCACAAAAACACCTCTTCCTCAAACAGCTTAGGAAATTCAGTATGTCCATAAGGTCCCTCACCAACTTCTACAGACGCACCATAGAAAGCATTCTATCCAGGTGCATAGTGGCCTGGTACAGCAACTGCTCTGCCCAGGAGTTTAAGAAGCTACAGAAAGTTGTGCGCACAGCCCAGACCATCATCGAAGCCAACTTTCCATCCACGAACTCCATCTACACTTCTCACTGCTGTGGAAAGGCAGCCAACATCAAAGACCCCTCCCCCCAGTAATGCTTTCCTACAACCTGTTCCATCAGGCAGAAGATACAGAAGCTTAAACAGGTTCAAGAACAGCTCCTTCACCTGCTGTTGTTTGGCTTCTGAATGGACTCTAACTTCAAATAACACTGATCTTGCTTTGTGCACCTCCTATGCAGTTGTAACCATGTACACCTCACTCTGTCTAAGCACCCTATGATCTGTATGTCCTTGTTTGCTATGATCTGCCTGTACTGCTTGCAAAACAAAAGTTTTCACTGTACTTAGATACATGTGACTACAATAAATCAAATCAATCACCATTTTCATTTTGCAAACCCCTGGATTACCCTGGAGGAGTTCAGCCAGTATCTGGTGGGTACCTTTGCTCAGGACTATTACTCTTGCTCCCCATAGTAATATGCCATCCTCTACTGCGATCTGCTCTTTCAGAATTCAGTTCTGGTTATGTAAGCCTTTGGTTTCCCCTGTCACCACCAGCTGTTTCAGTTTTGCCAAGACCACATCTTTCTGCATCCAAAGTCTATTGTTGTCAGCTGTGACTGGAAGTGTGGCCAGAAAATTGAAAACCGTTACAGACTCTAGTTGTGGTACTAGTGGGAGGTGGCTCAATGCTTCTGCATTTGCAACTTGTCCTCCCTGCCAGTGTTCCAACTTAGTTGCACTTAATCAGAGCCCACCATTGAATTTCACCTGAAACTATGGGTGGCACTGCATTTTCCTCTCTAATTAGACCTGGCATGGGTTTGAGATCCATTATGATTACAAATTTACATCTGTAAAGGTAATGATGAACTGCCTGACTCCAGTATGACCACCAAACCTTTCTTCTCTATCTGGAGATATTTACACCAAAGTCATGAATGCATAAGCTATTGGGTGTTCCTCTCCATTGGGCCACCAATGAGCTAATACTACCCTGATGTCATAAGGGAGGCATTGCATGACTATAGCAGATTTCACTTGGAATTATAGTGTGCCAACTCCTTAGTGGATGATTGCTGTTTCTTCACTTCCTGAATGGCTATGTGACCATTTCAAGGCTAGCCCTTGAGAGTTGATACAATGGCACCAGGATGGAGGTCAAGTTATGTATGAACTTTCCATAATAATTCACCAGCCCAATGAAGACCTAAGCTCCAGTACTGATGTGGGAACTGGGCTACCTTTAATTGCCCTCACTTTAGCTTCCAATGGGTGTAACCTGGCCTTGCCAACTCTATAGCCCAATTATGTCTCTTGGGAAGTCTGGAACACATTTTTCCCTTCCAAGGTGTATGTCTGCCTGGGAGTAATGTCTAAGGACTAGGTCAACTTCTAAGTACTCCTTATTGGTTTTCCCTTATTATTAGGGTGTTATCTACATAAATAGCAACCTGGAATAGACCTTGTAAAACATTGTCTGTCAGTCAGTGAAATATTGCACAGTCTGATGATACCCCAAATGGCAGTCTCATTGGTACAAACCCTTATTGGTATTCTGGGAATCCTCATCCAGTTGCAATTACAAGCACATAAGGCTCACACCCAGCTTCATGAAGGACAGTACCCCCTGCTAGCTTTGTGTATAAATCCTCTATGCATGGGATTGGGTACTTATCCAGCTGTGAAAAATGGTTTACTACTCATTGAAATGTCCTCAAAGAGGAAGAAAGAGGAAAGACTTCATAATCAGTGACCAGTGCTGCATAGTCCACAAACTGTACTGGTTTGATGATTCCTTCTCTTTCCAGCCTCCTGATTTCTGCCTCTACTTTTGCTCATAAGGCAAATAGAACTGGGCAGGTCTTGCAGAATCATTGAATTGCTTCCTGGTCAACATGTAAGGTTGCCTTGGCTCCTGTGGTAGTCCCTAGACCTTCCTGAGAAGGATCTAGGTATTAATTAGGACTTCATTCAAGTATCCCATTTTCGATTCGAAAAATGTTGAGCCAATCTAGTTGAATCTTGCTCCATCAAGCTTGGGCTCGAGTTTGAGTGCTAACTGGACAAGCTGCTTCTCATAACAGGCCAGAACTAAAGTTGCACCCTGAGTATGTAAATGTTCCCCTGCTTAAGTTCTCAGTCTAGCCAAAGTCTCACACAAACTTAAGGGTTGGAGTCCAGAGTGAATTCTGTTAAAGACTGGCTCTGTAGTCACTGAAACAGCTGTACCAGTATGGACCTTCATGGGAACTGGGTGACTGTGTAACCAGATGTTTATTTTGATTGGTTCTGATTTTGATGTTGCTAAGCAATTTAACTGTTCCAAACCAGATGTAGGTGGATTTCCAGGGTGTGTACTTTCCTGGATATTGGCCTACGAGTTCTTCAATTTAGATCTAGTGGGACCTCTTACTGTCTTGAGTCCACATACCAACAGCAACTACAATGCTTAGCCGACCTGGATCCTGCAGAAAATTTTAACAGTTTGGTCAAGGGTTGGCTTTGTTTTGAGGTTTTTGCTGTGGGCTGACCAGAGTCCCTCCTGTTCAGGATATGGCCTGAGTGAGGCTATGCAATTGTTTTTTCCCTCAAGTAGGGCTTCCCCAAGCTCAGTTGGCCTGGTGAGGGTGTCCATTTCCATCAGAGTACCCTGCAACTGAAATGCTTCAGTTACTGCATTTTCCAAAGATAAATCCAGCTGTAATGCCCATTTGGGCTTCAGCTATTATGCACTTTTGCACAGTTATGTCATTAATCCCACATACCAAATGGTCTCATCTCATTAAGGGTTAAACCAAAGTCACATGCCTCTGCCAGTTGTTAACCTAATCAAAAAATTCCATAATGGATTCCCCTGGTTCTTGAATTGCTGAGTAAACCCAATAGCATCTCAGAATTAGAGGAGGCTTGTCATTGTAATAGATCTTTATTAAATCCATCAACTCTTGGAAAGTTTTAGTATCTGGTGACTCAAAGTCAGGCCCCCAATAACCAAAAAAGCTACAAGTTCACAAACTGCCAGGAGAATTACATATTGCTTTTCATCTACTGAACCCAAGAAAATAGAACATATTCTATCTGCATATTCTTTGTCTTCGATGGCAGGATCGAATGAGTCAAGATTCCCAAATAACAGCATGATGCCAGAAATGCTTACCCCAACTCAAAGATGACAGTCGAGTAAATATCTTCAGGTGTGCTTTTCTCTCATCCCCACTGAAATAACCCCAGAGGTCAGTATCCCATCACCTTTCATTTAGGTGTGGAGGGACCTTGACACTGGTCCAACTCCCTCAGAGCCAGGTCTGAGTGAACTGAATCTCTGACACTCCTGTTTTACCTGTCAGCCAGGGCTCCCTAATTGGACCAGATTAACAGCCCCAATCAGGGACCTCATTCCATGGGTCCAGCTGGCTGACCTCATTACAATTGCTGCACCTCCTAAGCATGCTCATGTCCTGACATATCGTGAGTCTTGGCACATTCCTTCTTCTGCACAAAAGCAGCCAATTAAAAGAAGTTTTATAGGAAGTCCAGAGATTCTCACTATTATTAACCTGCTAAACAGTTCCAAACTATGATGTGTTGTGTAGTATTGCAGTAAGATGCAAACCATTTCAATAATGCTTCGTTCACAAGCTTTGGCTAACATTTATCCCTCAAGCAACATGTAAAAACAAATTATCTGCTCATTTATCATATTACTACTGAGAGGAGCTTGCTATGCACAACTTGGCTACAGACATCACGTGACAATGGTGACTCAATTTCAGATGCACATTGTAGGCTACAAAACACTTCGGGGACATCCTGAGGCCACAGACTAAGATTTAGGTTTAGTTTTTAAACCCTTATTTAAAAAATACTTTTGAATATTTAAGCAATTGATCAGTCAAAGAATTGAACTATCAGGTTTTAAGAAAACTCTAGTACACTGTCCAAAGCTGGGTAACTGAAGGGAATGCCTGAGTAGTGTTGGAAGAATTCTCTTGTGTCCTTCTAAACTTTTACCTGTGCTGACTGTCTTCCCTGGTTTCTTTCTCTTCTGCATCATTGCAGCAAAAGCATGGATATCAGAGATAGTGGAATTTAATTTTGCTGAGTAAGTTGGCCCACTTGCCAAACTGCTGGATACACATGATTCCCTAACCTGCCACATTCTTTTGCATACCCTTCAGGAAGTCACCTTAATACATTGCATCAGGTTCAATGGAACAACAGTCTGACTGAATTAGCAAATCACCATTGAGTCTTTCATGTGCTGACTTGCTAAATTCCAGAGGATGACCCTCTTGTCCTGGAGATGTTTTTTGGTTTGATTGCATGGAGAGAATCTAGTGTGATGTTAACTAATTATTGCTTACTGCAATTTTATATTTCAGAAGGCACATTTCTATTGCTGCTGTATTCATTAAAGAAAGTCTCTTTCTTTAATGTTGCAGAAGTTATCAGTTCAAATTGAATTAGAGGGGTCCCCGTCAGGATTATGGAGCAAGTAGAGAACGCTGAGAAACTCAGCAGGTCTGGCAGCTTCCATGGAGAGAGAAACAGGTAACAGAGTCCAGTGTGACTGGTCAGTTCTGCAGAAGATTCAAAATGTTAACTGTTTCTCTCATTCTACAGATGCTGTCAGACCTGTTGAGTTTCTCCATCATTTTCTATGTTTGTTTCAGGTTTCCAGCATCTGATTTTTGCATCCAGTTTTGCATTTCTTCAGTAATGTTGCTGAGATCGGAGGGTTCAATTTCTGAAAGGCACACTCCTTGTGTGCATCATCATTCAGAAAATCAAAATCTTACCATTTACTAATAAGGTGACTGTCACACTAACCATTCCCTTAGTGTCCACAAGGATGTGCTAACATTAGATTAGCTATGTGTCTCTGATCATTGCTGCTCCCAGACCAAGAAAAGAGATCTTGGATTGAAATAGTACTTACATCCCAGAGCTGGTCATGGCCAATGCAATATTTAAAAAGTTAGTGTTCCAAAAGGAGGGAAGTGTTGCTTTGTACACAATTTCCTAGAAACGGCCACATCATCTGATCTGTTTTCAGATATAAAAAAGTTAACTACAAGCCTCAACAAAACCACCCATGTTTCCCTGAAAAGAGCCAAGAGTTCTTTCTTCCAACCAGGAGGGTGTGGAGTCTTGATTTAATGGCACTTCTACAATTGGGCAGCTCTGGCAGGCCAGAACTCAGTCAGTACAGCGAGGGAGCGAGGGAGCTTTGTCTCCAACACATACTGACTTTCCTTAAAAAAAAAAAAGGAGTGAATAAAGTGAAAAATTGTACCCCATTGTTGCAAATGGTATTGTTCTTTCCACCATCTTTGAAATTAAAACATACATTGAGTATTTATAAAGCTTAATAAATGACAAAATAAAGACCATTAAGAATGGTGCTAAGCTGTAAAATCAAAGAAAAACAAATTGCTGGAAAAGCTCAGCAGGTCTAGCCACATCTGTGGAGAGAAATCAGAGATACGGTCTCAGATTGAGCAACCCTTATGATCAGATCTGGAATGTTAACTCTGATTTGTCTCCACAGGTGCTGCCAGACCTGCTGAGCTTTTCCAGCAATTTCCATAATTCACAAATGAAGTGGCCAGATTTTGAAATGGGTTGCCATTTTTCTCATTGCTCTTAGCAAAGAGAATTTCTCAAATCATTACCTCAGTTCTTGACTCAGGTTGAGGTTGAGATTGAGGTGGAATTTATTTCTTAGGGCCAGGTCTTACTCAGATGACTCACTGTTAGCAAACAGCCCATTGATTCTTTTGCTGTGCAAACTGTAAAAGGAATCACTGAGGTTTGCAGCATTGTGCAACCTGGAACACAGAAGGAATGGAATGCTCCTGGAGAGCTAATGCAATCGCCATCAGAAACACTGAATTGTTACTGTGCAAAGGAGGCTATTTGGCCCAACATGTCTGCACTGGCTCTCGGCATGAGCATTTCAGTCCATAATTCTCTTGCCTTTTCTCTAATCCTGTACCTATTTCTTTTCAATGAACAATCTGATACTCGAGTGCCTTCCATGAAACTGCATCCATCACAGTTTCAGGCAGTGCTTTCCAGAAGTTAACCTACTCACTGGCTGACCATAAGGCGTTGGAGCAGAAGGTCATTCAGCTCTTTTTCAGTCTGCTCTGCCATTCAATGAGATCGTGGCTGAACTAATAATACCCAAGATAGACAAACAGGAAGCTGGAAGAACACAGCAAGCCAAGCAGCATCTGGAGGAAAGGAGCAGTCAACATTTCAGGTATTACCCTTCTTCAGGAAGAGATTTGTCTCTAAACTTCCAGCATCTGCAGTCTTTTTGTGTCTAATAATCCTGCCTTTCCCCCATAACCCTTGATTCCCTTTCCGATTAAAAATCTGTCCATCTCAACCTTCAATGACTCTACCTTGACAGACCTCTTGAATGACAGAACAACCTCAAGAGGCCGAACACCGTAACACTCTTCCTCTTTATGATCTTACCTTAAGGAGGGAGTGGTTAGGTGGAGAGGGAACCAAGAAAGAATATGCAGACAAAGGGATTGTTGACAAAAAGCCAGGCAAGAGGAGAAACTTCACTTGCTGCAATGTAGAACAATTTTTGGTGCCAGTAAACTCTTGAATTTCATCTTCCATTGCTACCATCTCCTGCCACAAACATGTGGGAGTTAAGTGTGACAGAATTAAGCACAAATACAACCAACAGCCTGTTTACTAAAACTCATGAATACCAACAATTGAGAAATGTAAGAACTTCAAGCTAACATCATAGAATCCATTAAGTTAATACAAAATGCAGAATTCATGCAGCAGTCTGTGTTTCTTCTGTAAGTTAGAGAGAACAGCATTTTGCAATGTAAAAACCTGTACACTGAAATATCCAAGATAACAAGGTGTAGAGCTGGATGAACACAGCAGGTCAAGCAGTATCAGAGGAGCAGGAAAGCTGACGTTTTGGGCCTAGACATTTCTTTGGTAAAGTTTTTTCTTGAGGGCCTAGGCCCAAAACATCAGCCTTCCTGCTCCTCTGATACTGCTTGGCCTGCTGTGTTCTTCCAGCTCGACACCTTGTTATCTCAGATTCTCCAGCATCTGCAGTTCCTACTATCATTGAAATCTCCATTAACAAAATATCCTACTCTAAAACCTTAGATATCCATTAATGCTTACTCCATTTATCATTTTGTACTGGTTTTGTTTTAATGATTGTCTACAGTGATGTTACAAGCTACAATTACTTGTTTTATTTGTATCATTAGAATTTGGCAGCTGTCTCACCATGAGAACTGTTTTTAATAAACCAATTATCTATCTAAGATCACAGCTCCATTTATCTCATGCTTTGCTGTTCATGCCAACTGTAAGCCACAGGCAGAATTGTTCATCAAATACTTATGCCAAGTAGTTGCTGGGCTTTGTTTTTGATCTGAAGTCTCTTGACAGATCACCTCAAATTATGGCCTAGTACCTTTAGACAGTAATTTGCAGTATACAACAATTTGGTGCAGACTTGCTCAGCTCCTCTGGGACATGAGCACTGTCAGTGAAAATAACACAACATGGCAGCCCTCAGCACTCTTCAGCTGAGTATTTCCACAGTGTATGACTCAATAACACTATCTGTAGTCTATAAAGACTTTTTCCCACTTGTAAGATATAGTCATCAAGTCATAGAGATGTACAGCATGGAAACAGACCCTTTGGTCCCACTTGTCCAAGCCAACCAGATATTCTAAATTAATCTAGTCCCATTTGCCAGCATTTGGCCCATATCCCTCTAAACCCTTCTTATTCATGTACCCATCCAGATGCCTTTTAAGTGTCATAGTTGTACCAACCTCCACCACTTCACCTAGCAGCTCATTCCAGACACACACACACACACCTCTCTGCATGAAAGTGTTACATCTTAGTCCCTTTCCCCCTCTCAGCTTAAACCTATGCCCTCTAATTTTGAACTCCACTATAGTGGGCAAGAGTGCTTGTCTATTTACCCTATCTATGCCCCTCATGATTTTATAAGCCCCTTCAAAGTCACCCCACAACCTCCAACACTCCAAGGAAAATAGCCCCAGTGTATTCAGTCTCTCCCTATAGCTCAAACCCTCCAACCCTGAGAGCATCCTTGTAAATCTATTCCACACCCTTTCAAGTTTAACATCTTTCCTACAGCAGGGAGACTAGACTGAACACAATATTCCAAAAATGGCCTAACCAACATCCTGTACAGTTGCAACATGACCACCCAACTCCTATACTCAATGCAATGACCAATACAGTATTCCAGTGTTTCCAAACTCTTGCTTACAGTAGGAATTTAGACATCACACCATGTGTATTGGGAGAGTTCAGCAGGCATGGAATTATCACTAACTATTTTGTACAAACATTATACTCACAAGGTACATAACTTTCTGGTCTGGCAGCAAGCTTTTCACACCAAAAGGGAAAACATACATCTAGCAACATGTCACATTTCAAGTGAATCAAGGTGGGATGGAACATGAGACCTTTATATCCTCAGGTCACATGCCTCGACACGATGATAATTTCAGGAGCAAGTCTCTTAAAGGCATATCGACATTCTGTATCTCTTAAAGGTGTACGAATGGACTGTACCTCTGAAGGTGTGCTGACATTCTGTTTCTCTTAAAGGTGTACTGACAGACTGTGTTTCTTAAAGGCATACCAACATGCTGAATTTTTTAAAGACATACTCATATATTGACAGTGGGATGTAATGCAACAGGCAGGATTACAGGGATGGAGAAAGCTTTTTAAGAGAGGAAGGCGATTGCGAAAGTGGTGGGTGTCTATTAAAGGCTTTTAATGGCATTGGCCAACCAGAATTTTGCAGTTGGCCTCTGTAACCCCACAGGTGGAGATGACTTACAGTTCTTGGTGAGTTAAGTGTCTGCATTTTAAAGTGCATTCGCTCACCTACAGTGACATCCTGCAGTTGCTAACAAACTGCGAAACCTCCTACTAGCCCTTGAGCTTTAAGAGCTCACCTGCTATACTGAAATGGATGGTGAACCTGCTTAATTGGCCAGGTTGGGCAAATAACAATGAGGGGCTATTTCCATAATACCATGAGGTAAAGGAGCAGAATTAAGAATATAAGTAGGCCATTTGGGCCATCAAGTCTGCTCCACCATTCAACCATATCTGATATGTTTCTAAACCCCATTCTCCTGCCTTCTCCCTTTAACCCTTGATCCCTTTACTAATCAACAACCTATCTATCTCTGTCTTAAATGCTTTCAATGACTTGGCCTCCACAGTCTTCTGTGGCAATGAGTTCCACAGGTTCACCACTCTCTGGTTGAAGAAATCCCTCCTCATTTCAGTTTTAAAGGACCGTCTCTTCACTCTGAGGCTGTGTTCTCAGTTCCGAGTCTCTCCTACTCATGGAAACATCTTCTCCACTCTATCCAGGCCTCTCAATGTTTCAATGAGATTCCCCCTTATCCTTCTAACTCCACAGAGTACAGAACTTGTGGAGTCTTCCATCTTACATTTGAACCTGGAAAGGGAGTGTAAAGCCCTCAGACAGAGACCCCTCCTGCCCCCACTGAACCTAGGCACTGCCTTGTACACACACATACACGCCCTTCTGCCATGCTCACATCTGTTCACACATGCCTCACGCACTATTTGATACACACGTTGTCATTTCCACACACACAAACACGTGCACATTCACATGTGTTCCATCTCACATGTGTACACACACTTCATTTGAACAGACAGCCTTCCACCCTCGCATATCCACCTCACACACTTTCAGCTCCATACGACCAGCAAATGGCCAAATTGCGCTTAGGAACTGGCACAACCCCAGAGAGTGTCTTTTTTTCAATCCATGCTGAACTCAGGGAGTGTGTTACCCTGAACATGTTCTGGTGAAGTGAACAAGTCTCCGGTTTCTCTAGCACTGTGTTGGCTTGCAAGCATGCATCAAGTTCCTTTGTGTGTGATTTAGCATGGCTGTTAACCTATTACAATAAGACACGAAGGAATTAAACTGAAATGTAATCATTAGTGTGATAGCTGAGAAAATGAAACATCTTAATAGTGACCTTTATAAAAGTTTACGAGGATATAAAACCAGTCAATTTGGAAATAAATTAAGTCTGTGCTGACGGTTGAGTGGGAATCATAATACTGATACAACAAAGCTCACATTCTGCTTTGGGTGACCCTAATGGGGAAAACTATAGACAAATGCAGTAAACCAATACCTCACTCACAGGTATCTGGATCATTTGGGTCAAGTATTGTGGGTTTGGAGTTTCTGTTTTGCTGGGACACCTTTTCACTGACTGAAAGGTCTGCTTGGAAGAAACTACACATATTAATACGCAGGGACCTGTCATCTGCAGGAAAAAGGAACATGTCCAGGACTTTTTTGAATTAAACAAAGGCTGTGTTTGCTGCTTCTTACCAAGTGCTGGTCACCCTAAGCTTAAAGTGTGTGAGGGTGGACTTGCGAGAGTGAAAGGCTATCTGTGCCAATGAAGTGTGTGTACATAAGTGAGACAGGACACATGTGAATGTGCACACATTAAGTGTGTGTGGAAATGAGAATATGGATCAATTTTCATCAATGTTACGTACGCCATAGAGTCATAAAGTTGTACAGCACGGAAACAGACCCTTCTCTCCAACTCGTCCATGTTGACCAGATATCCTAAATAAATCTATTCCCATTTGCCAGCTTTGGCCCATATCCCTCTCGACCCTTCCTATTCATCTACCCATCCAGATGCCTTTTAAATGTTGTAATTGTACCAGCCTCTACCACTTCCTCTGACAGCTCATTCCATTCATGCCCTACCCACTGTGTGAAAATGTTGCTCCTTAGGTCCCTTTTAAATCCTTCCCTCTCATTTTAAACCTATGCCCTCTAGTTTTGGACACCCCTACCCTGGGAAAAAGACCTTGTCTATTCATCCTGTCCATGCTCCTCATGAATTTATAAACCTCTATAAGGTCACCCCTCAGCCTCCGAATCTCCAGGGAAAAATAACCCCTAATTTCAAAGCAAGGTGGTAAGGTAAGTGGGCAGCTCAGTGCCAGGCAGGGTAATGAGTGAGGCTGCAAGCACAATGATAACATTAGTGGCACCAAACCGATGAGCAGAGTGGGCGCTAACTTCCTGTGAAGTGCACACACCAATTATGTTAGCGTCTCCAACTTGTACAGGAAGTACATTGTGAACCGAAAGGAAGGAGGTTGGGTAATAGTTCCTTGACGTCTTGCCCATGGCAATGTTTTGACCAATTGGAGTAGATTTTTCAACCAATCAGCACCCTATCCATGTGTAGTATGAACTGTTGCTCCCTTCGAAATTTGTTCTGAACAGTGCAAAACGTCAACAAAAAAAATCTTTTTCAACAATAGTCAAGTTCTGTACTATTTAATGACAAAAACTGGATCCTGACATATCTTCCTGTTAATATGTCAGCCTCAAAGATACAAATGCAATCACTTTTGTTTCCAATTGACTAACAACAAGACGTATCTGAAAATAAATTGGTTTTAAGAGCAGTGTTAAAATAAGTAGTGAAAGAATTTAATGCAGCTCAGCCCTATCACCAATATCACTCATTTTGGCTGTAATACGGTGAAACCATTTGTGATTTGATCTCCATTGACCTTTCACAGACTTCCTTCATCATCTCACCTTTGCATTCCATTACTTTAAAAACTTTGACACCCACTACTTCTATCCATCGTCAATGTCAATGACTTGAAAAATTGGCCCAAACTTTCCAATGGCAAGATTAGATAAAAACATTTGGTGTTTTCGACTGTGAAAGATGGATCAATGTTAATTTTGCCTGGAAAGAAATAAGAGAACTTTATCTTGGATGCAGAAGATGTGGAAACCCTGGAAAAGAGAGATAACCACTTCATTGGTCAGCAAGTAAGGTGGGAAGACCTTAAAAATGGTAGCGAAACCAGGCACACTGTATGAAAATATAGTAGAGTATTGCATAAAACAACAGATTTTAGAAACTTGAAAGCAGCGAATCACTACAGTTCAGCTAGTTAAGAGAATTTAAAGCTTTATTGAAGAAGTCAAACAGTATCACTGTAATGTTGAGTTTAAGAAAGCTAAGAAGTCAAAGGAATCACACAGAGTCTAGCAAACTCTATGGCAACTGAATTTAGAAAAATATCCGTGACTGTAAACTCAAGCAGCAGCAGATTACAAGCAGTATTGAGATGGTACAGATTTAAAACACCTCATAGTAATAAGAATTAAGAAAATCATTGACAATAAATAGAAAAAGATGTAACATTTCCACAAGGGTTAGTGGCCTGAGAAGGATCGTACAATATACAATATTAGATACCATGGAGGTGACAGTTCTTAAGGTACATCTGTGTTAAACTCGTGTAAAGTCAGAAGCCACACAACATCAGGTTATATTCCAACAGATTTATTTGGGAAATCACAAGCCTTTGGAGTGCTGCTGCTTTTTCAGGTGAAGTCACTGATGTTGTGTGACTTCTGAAATTATCCAACGCAGTCCAACGCTGGCACCTCTACATCATGACTACCAAACTTGTGTAATATGTTATTGTCAATTCTGAACCTGGACTTTCAAAACAAAAAGCAGATGGACTAAGGTTAAATGTGAAGGCTTTGTGTTTTCTAAACAAAGGTCAGAAATTTATTTGGACAGTGAGCTTAAATATGACATTTTAAAGAAGGCACGTGACTTCAATTTGCTGCATCTTAGAGCCCATGTGGTCTTAATGGATAAAATGTATACACTGTTGAGTTTATGACATATGAACTAAACACATTAGGGCCATTAGTTTATATCTGAGTTTAGAATAGTTTGTCTCAGTTCAGAGTGTAGAGATTGGAACCAGGTCCAGGTGAATCTCATTGACTAAGAGATCCCTGATTGAGGTTGCTAGCCTGGGCCAATCAGGGACCCCTGGCTGACAGATATAAACAAAAGATTCAGAGAGTCTCCTGATCCTAGGAACTGGATCTGAGCTGGCTGCTCGGAGCCCATGTATAAATCACATGTAAATAAAGGGTGACTTGGTGATGGGATGATGGCCTCTGTGCAGTTATTTCAAGAGGCAGTCAGAGTTCCGTTCAAGAGGGCAAAACAGTTTCTCCCAGCAGGAGAATTGAGTCAGTTCAGGGGATAAGACAGTCAGCCTAGGTAATGATGCGATGTAGAATTATTTCTCTTGCAGCTAAAATCTATGTACCATACATAGATGTAGGATATTTGAAGAATTATGAGACAGAGCGCTGTCTAGCAGATTTGCCCATTTAGTGAAATTTACACTGCAAGTTTGCAAAGATACTTTTCCAAAATCAATATTTGTGCTTTGTAGTTGAAGTAGAAATTTAATTAGAATCTATTTTGTGATAACAAGGCTCACCACCCCAATTCACTAATGTGAATATCTAGCCAGGAGCTATATTACTAATGAGAATATCTTCTGTTTATTACAGTTTATGGTTTGCTAGTAATTTTTATCAGCAAGTACAATGCACACTTATTAGTTTAGGGCCTTTTGTGTATCCTCTGCAAAGCCCTTCTATTTCATGGTAATTTATTTGCTCTTTCCCCCTGCCACTTAAATGGAGGAAGAAGGGAAAAGCGATCAGAGGGTACAGATTTGCAGATCGTTACAAGCTGTGAAACAGATTAACAAGATTATTTTTAAAATACTGCAAAGCACTGAGGGATAACAGTTAAACTACCCAACAGACGTACCCTGTAAAAAAGTTCTGTCCCTCATCGACAACCCATCACAAACTGAGAACCGCTTCCAAAGAAGACATTTGGGAGGGAGTGGAATTAATGAAAATGTTAACAGTCAAATGTTCTTTGTTTAGAGAAATTATTAATGGTGTGAATTAACTGCATACAAGCCGGTATCCCTTCATCATGTCACATTTTACTTACATAGAGATAGTAAGAACTGCTGATGCTGGAGTCCGAGATAACACAGTGTGGAGCAGGAGGAACACAGCAGGCCAGGCAGCATCTGAGGAGCTGCAAAATTGACGGGAATTTACTTACATATGCACAGTACACTGGCTGTGGACAGTCAGCTCAGAGTCAGTCCCTGAACTGAGGAGATACTAAACCTCCTGTTCATAGCTGTCAGCCAGGACTCCCTGATTGGCTCAGGTTAACAGCCCCAATCAGGGAACTCATAGTCAATAGGATCTACCTGGTTTCAATCACTACATGGTGAAATGATAATGATGGTTTCAAAGGGATTGAACAAAGTCTTCGGGAGAGATGTATAATGATGGTTATGTCTTGTTATGGTAATGGGAGGGAGATGTAAGTTGATGGTTATGCTCTGCTATGGTAATGACTAGCAAGCGTCATGCCCACTGATGTAGGACACACTTGGAACTAGGACTCAGCCTATGAGGATGCAGAATAATCTCTCCTACCCACTTATGTATAGAGTGTAAATAGCTTTGAAAGGTTGCTGATCCCCAGTATGCAGACAGACCTGTTTCTCACTGCATCTTCAGTAACACCTTACAACACGGTCCATATCTAAGAGGAGTGCAAATGAAAAAGTAGCGAGATAATTTTACTCGTTTAGAATCTTGAGTAGCACCACATATAAAATGTGTTAAGCTGCTTTGCACTCCATCTTACATCCAGAATATCGAGGAACAGGAGAAGGTGAAAGGAAGCGTGTAGTGTCGAAAGATTATACCAATTGCAAAAGGCTGGAGCTTTTTATTTACGAACAAGAAAACTGAAAGCTAACCTATGAGTGCTCTACACAGTTACAGAGGAGTTTATTAGGTCGGATGTAAAAGAAGTCCTTTTGCTTTGGGGAAATCCTAAATGAGGGGTCATAATTGAAAATGAGTCATTAGGAAAATAAGAAATTCTTGATTAAGAGAGTTGTTCAAATAGTGATTAAAAGAGACCACATGAGAGGAAAAGGAATGGAAAGACATACTAAAAGGCTTGAGGTAAGGTAGAAGGAATGTTCAGAGACTAATATGGCATTGATTGGCCAAATGATCTGCCTCTGCTGGAAAACATATGTAATTCTACGGTCTGTCTGCTTCTTGCATCGTTGTTGTTGTGAGTTGTAGAAACCTAGAAAATAGCAGCAAGCATATTGGAAGGGCAAATCAGGGCAGGACTTATACTCTTAATAGTAGGGCCCTGGGGAGTGTTGTTCAACAAAGTGAACTTGGGGTGCATGTGCATAGTTCCTTGAAAGTGGAGTCGAGGGTGGACAAGGTGATGAAGAAGGCATTTTGTACACTTGGCTTCATTGGTCAGTGCCTTGACTATAGGAGTTGGGAGGTCATGTTGCGGCTGTACAGGACGTTGGTTAGGACGTTTTTGGAAAACTGCATGCAATTCTGGTCACCTCGCTATTATAACTCACCTGGACATACCCTGAGAGGGTCAGGGTTATTCTCCTCTGTCCTTTTCTGGCAAGGTTGACTTCCCAAAGGGAGAATGAGCAAAATAGAACAAGACACACATGCTCAGTCACAGACACTGGCCTCCCACACATATCACCAAGACACTGTACATGCAAACACCTCACATACATACCCCAGTAAATCCTGCACACTCAGATCACACACCCCACTAACACACACTCACACACACACTCACACACACCCTACCCGCTATTGGAAAGATGTTAAACTGGAAAGGGTTCAAAAAAGATTTACAATGATGTTGCTGGGATTGGAAGGTTTGAGCTGTCGGGAAAGGCTGAATAGGCTGGGGCTATTTTCCATAAAGCATCGGAGGCTGTGGTCTGATCTTATAGAGGCTTATAAAAACATGAGGGGCTTAGATAAGTTGAATAGCCAAGGTCTTTTTCCCAGGGTAAGGGAGTCCAAAACTAGAGGGCATAGGTTTAAGATGAGAGGGGAAGATTTCAAAAGGACCAGAGGGGCAACCTTTTCACACAGAGGATGGTGTGTATATGGAATGAACTGCCAGAGAAAGTGGTGGAGGTGGGTAACAATTACAACAATTAAAAGGCATCTGGATGGATATATAAATAAAAAGGCTTTAGAGGAATGTGGGCCAAATGCTGTCAAATGGGTCTGGATCAGTTTAGGATCAGCCTGGACAGGATCAAGTGAAGGGTCGATGTCCGTGCTGTATGATTCTATGACTCTAAGAATAAGACATTCAGTCCTTTGAGGCATCATCCATCATTGCTATGCCTGTGTCCTAGACATCTCTTGGAGAGACACCATCAATGAAGAAATGCTACATTCGACAAACCGGAGGTGAGTGAAGGTCATTGTGATGGAGACATACCTGCCAGGGTGGATGCCAGCAGATGGGAAATGAACACGGAATCCAGAACAGTACAGCGCAGGTACCAACCCCTCGACACTCCATATCTGTGCTGACCATGATTACATTCTAAACTAATTCCACTGTCTACTGATAGTCCATATATCCCTGTATTCACTGCTTGTTCATGTGTCTGTTTAAGTAGCCCTTAAAATGAAGATGGGGCTGGCCATTGGAAGAATGGTGAAGTATACTTAGTGAAGAGCAGAGCCCCATACGGGCTAGAGCAAAGGAGATGGGTTGGTACCAGACAGTGCAGTCTTGCTGCCCATTACGCAGTACAGGGCTGGAGTAAATGGCCTGAGTAAGTCATGTTACATTCAGAAGGTGGCAATGTGACCAATTATAACTCACCTGGACACACCCTGAGAGGGTCAGGGTTATTCCCCTCTGTCCTTTTCTGGCAAGGTTGACTTCCCAAAGGGAGAATGAGCAAAATAGAACAAGACACACATGCTCAGTCACAGACACTGGCCTCCCACACATATCACCAAGACACTGTACATGCAAACACCTCACATACATACCCCAGTAAATCCTGCACACTCAAATCACACACCCCACTAACACACACACACACACACACACACACCCTACTAACACACACACACACGCGCACAATCTCCCACATGCACACACTCTCACACACACACCCCACTATCACACACACACCCACACACACATCCCACTAACACACACACACACCCACACACTCACACATGCACACACCACTAATACACACACACACACACACACACACACGTGCCACTAACACACACACACACACACACACAAACACACACACACACTCCCCACTAACACGCCCAAACACCATACACCCAACTAACTCTCACACACGTTTTTTAATGAAAGCCACGGGGCGAACAATACTCATACATTCTTCTGCGATTGCAACCATTTGTCATGTCGTTTTGTCGAAAAGAACTGTCATTAAGAACATTCCATTAAATATTGTGAACAATCCCCAGGCTATTTATTGTTCTAAACTCTGAAGCTCCCTGCAACTTTCCAAACAGCAGGGTAACTGCATTTTGCTGTTGATTATTTGTTGCTGGGTTGTGGGTTTGGGAATGAATGAAACGGAATTAAGCAGGGTGGGGTGGGACGTGGGTTGGGGTGGGATTAGTGTTTGGGTTGGTTAGTGGGTCAGAAGGTTATTGGTTTAAGTCTTACTCCAGATACCTCAGCGCTTAAAGTGGGTTAACATTTCATGAACACAGTGCCATATTGCCAGATGTACCATCCTTCAGACAAGGCTTAATGGTCGCCCTATCTCTCCTCTCAAGTAGAAGTAAAGTATCCTGCTTTGAAGAAGGGTTGGTGGGGGAGGGGGTTCTCCAACATTTCATGTCCTATGTCGCTATGTTGTGGACTTTGTTTCCAACAGGGTAGTTGTATCTAGTGAGGCAAGGTTTATATTAGCTCCTGCAACATAAGAATTAGATGTGGGTAACATAATATCGGGGGTCAATTAGTTTCAGTTGGCTGGCCAACAGTGTTGGTTTGATTCCTGCACCAGCTGAAGTCATCATGAAGGAGATAGCAAGAACTGCCGATGCTGGAGTCAGAGATAACACAGTGTGGAGCTGGAGGAACACAGCAGGCCAGGCAGCATCAGAGGAGCAGGAAAGTTGATGTTTCGGGTCAGGACTCTTCTTCAGAAATGGGGAGGGGGATGGAAGCTCTAAAATAAATAGAGAGAGGAGGGGTGGGGCTGAGGAAGGTAGGTGGGATGGTGATAGGTGAGTGTAGGTAGGCATTGGTGGGGATTGGTCACTGAGGTGGGAGGGAGCGGATAGGTGGGAGAGAAGGTGGACAGGCTGTATCAGGTCAAGTAGGCAGGGATGAGAGGGTGGATTGGACATGGGATGAGGCCAGGGGTGGGGCGTTGGGGAGGTTTTAAAACTGGCCCCTTTTCGACCTCTCCCCTTAACTGAGGCATGGTAACATTCAGGTTAAACCACCAACAGCTATCTTTCTCTAATGAAAGAGCAGCCCTGTGGTCTGGTAGGACTGCAGCAACTTTACTGTTTAGTTTTTCATAAAGTAGTGAAAGATTCAATTGAATTTTATCACAGCGTCGGGTACATACATATATTACAGTTACAGGCAATTTAAGTGTTCTGGCAAATACTGTGTTCTTTGGTTACAAACAGTAGCACACTATCATCAACATGTCATGCTTCAAGTGGCCCCAGTTAAGACGGAGACTGGGAACTTTATACCCTTGCGTCACACAATATGATATAGTGATGACATCATGAGCGTGACTCTTAAAAGTACTGCATACAAACCATGAGGTACAACACATACTTCAGGCTGATAGTTTTACCCTCAATTAGCACCAGAAGGGATAGGTTATTTGGTCATCATAACACTGTTTGTGGAAACTTCCTGTGTGAAAATTATCTGCAACCTTTCTAGTGTCCCTAATTTCCAGAGTGTCGTTGCCTGTAAAGTTTGGTGATGTCTACTGGCCTTAAAAAGTGGTATTTCTTGTCTTTAGAAATTCTGTCCTAGATACTGGGAGATCTTCATTCTTCGTTAACATGACTGATCTGATTTTAAACTCAACTTGACGTTCCTGCACATCTCTCATAAAGTTCATCCCGTTGGTAATCAACAATTGATCTGTCTCTGCCTTAAAAATTGATTCCATATTCACTGCATTTTGAGGAAGGGAATTGCAAACACACACAACCTTCTGAGAGAAATTATATTTCTTCCTCTCTTTCTTAAATGGGCACCCACTTATTTTTAAACAAATTCTAACCACTTTCTGGGTAAAGAAGTTTCTCTTGAATCGCCTTCTGGATTTATTGTTGACTTTTATATTTATGGCTGATAGACTTTTGATGCTCACACACAGGCTGCCCTCTGTGTTACTCATTTGATTCTGAAATCCTTGAGATTCTATTGTTGTTATTCGAGGGTGATCTTTCAAAGAAGAACAGGACACCACAAGCTAACAGAAGTCCAGGTTCCAGATTCTCCCACAAGTGGAAATATCTTTTGCACATCCACCTGTGCTAGGCCCGCTCAGGGTCTTATATGTTTCAATGAAATCACATCTGACTGTTCTAAACTCCAGCCGATACAGGCCTAGCCTTTCCTAGAATTCGTACAGTGTGGAAGCAGGCCATTTGGCCCATCAAGTCCATACCATCGTCCAAAGAACATCCCACCCAGACCCACCCTATCCCTGTAACCCTTCATTCACCATGGCTAACACACCTAGCCTGCACATCCCTGGACACTATGGGACAATTTAGCATGGCCAATCCACCTAACCTTTGGATTGCGGGAGGAAACTGGAGGAAACCCACAGAGACACAGGGAGAACGTGCAAACTCCACACGGACAGTTGAACCTGGGTCCCTGGCACTGTGAGGCAGCAGTGCTAACCACTGAGCCACCGTGTCACCATGCCTCAGAAGACAATTGGCTCATTCCAGATCATTAGGAGTAACCCAGGATAGGAAGGTTGGAGCAGTCTGGAAAGGCTGAACAGCCTGGGGTTTTCGCATTCAAAAAGGGAAGAATGAGGGATGATCTGATAGAGATATTTAAACCCAGGCAGTGCTTACTGATTGCTGAAACGGTGGGGTAATAGAGTCTGTTTTCTCACTCAGAAACACGTGAGTGCACACTTACAGACCCTCTACATCGTTGTGTGATGCGCAAAGTGCACATCGCACAGAACAAGTGTGAGATTGAAATGGTGTTCAGCTGCAGAACAGACCTCCAGGATCGGCTGGGGGCTTTTCAGACAGAGGAGGAGTGCTGATCGGGGTTGGGGGGAGAGATTGGAGAATATGGATGGGGAGTTTGGATGAGTGGTGGTGGGGACAAAAGGGGTTTCTCACCTTCCCTCATTTTAATCCAATTCTGATCCTGGCTCCTGGTCTGCAGTGAAATTGCACATATGCTGGAAGTAGGTATACAAATGAAATGCTTTGACAAATCTCATTCATTGGGACCAAGCACAAGCATTTCCCAAGAGCACAGTCGTCAGCGTCAACACATACACCATTAAGATTACCAAGGAGAGACATAGAGAAGAGACTTTCAATACTTACTGGGCAGAAAAGTGGGGGTTCATGAATGTAAATCCAACAAAGGCTTCTAGAGGAGCCTGTCTACTAAGAGATTGGTTAGAATGTGGAACTTGCCACAATGTAATTGAAGTGATTAGCATAGCTGTGTTAAGGGGAAGTTATATCATTAAACGAGGGACAACGGCTTAGAAGGTAACACAGTTTGGGCTGGAGAAAGTAGGACAGGAGAAAGCTAAAACAGAAGTTACTCAGCAGGTCTGGCAGCATCTGTGGAAGGAAATCAGAGTTAACGTTTCAGGTCGAGTGACCATTCCCAGAACCCAAGGAAGTAGGTTCATATGGAGCATAAACATAAGTGTGCACAAGTTGAACTGAAAGCATTTACAGCACAGAAATCTACCTATGTAATTTAATGTACCAGTCCCAGAGTCTTAATTAATCAACATGTGACTTACACTATGGTTCAACATCCCACCCAGCTCCAGAAGTTAACTGTGCGTCCCAATACTTAATTTCTCAATGTTTGGAGCACAAAATGGAAATGCCATAGATTTAATTCCAAAGTGTTGTTGAAAACTGGTAGGATTTTGATTAAGGCGTATAAAAAAGACCTTTACTTGTTTTTTGCTTTCAGTTGTAAACTGTATAGGACTTCTGTTAGCTTGTGGTGTCCTGTTCTTCTTTGAAAGATCACCCTAGAATAACAATAAATCTCAAGGATTTCAGAACCAAATGAGCAAAACAGAGGGCAGCCTGTGTGTGAGCAACAAAAGTCTACCAGCCATAAATATGAAAGTCAACAATAAATCCAGAAGGGGATTCAAGAGAAACTTCTTTACCCAGAAAGTGGTTAGAATTTGGACCCTGGTAATACAGGACACTTAGAAACTCCAGAGTGCGGAAAGAGGCCATTCCGCTCTTTGAGTTTGCACCAACCCTCTGAAGATCATCACGCCCAGACCCTGACCCCATAACCCTGCATTTCCCATGGCTAACTCACGAGACCTGCACATCCCTATACAGTATGGACACTTCAGCATGGCCGATCCACCTAACCTGCACACCTGTGGACTGTGGGAGGAAACCAGAGCAAACCCACACAGACACAGCGAGAATGTGATTATCAGAAACTCTTTATTGTCCTTTATCACTTTTCATGTCGATATATCTCCAGAATTGTTCGACGGTGAGTAACAAGGTTATGACCCAGCATTGATGAAGGAATATACGGCCTGAAACCAAATCAGAGCTGCTGCCACTAAGTAGAAATCAGCAGAGGATTCTGTTGCCCAACTTGTTCAACTTACTCCATCTTACTTCAAGGGGTCCGAAGTCAATGTTGAGGACTCCCTGGGTACCATTCCCATCCTGGTTGTGTACACTCTGTGAACTGTCTGATGGGACTGGAGACCAAGGGATGGTGACAGACAACTCTGGAATTTAAGTTGAGTTAATATAACTAAGAACTATTTTAGTGATGAGTGGTCCATGTTGTTTTCGAAAGCTTGGAAAATAATTTTGTAGTTGACACATACGGTGTTTAATATAATCTTTTGATTCACAATGATTTCATAACTGACCAAAAGGTCTCTTGTCAGATTCAGTGATAAATTACCTCTTCAATGAGTGTTCAATATCAAATTTGCAAATTTGATTAACCTCGATTATCCCAGATACAGGGAAAAATTGAAGGGTGACAAAGTAAAGTTGTTATAGACAAATAATTCAGGAAAGTATAGTGTGATGATGTTGTGGCTTTAAGAGGTGTGTTTTGTCCTAGTTTCTTTTAGAGAGAGATTGGGGGACAGGTACTGAGCAGTTTATGAGAAGAACTTGTGAGGCCTTGGATTTTTTTTTAAACAATAGAAGCAGCCTGAGTGGGTGTGGTCAAGCTTGCACAGATCCAGGATTTTTAGTTTTAGCTTTCAGCAGTTGTTGCTGGGGTCTAAGCAGGGCTCGAAGACGGAGAGGATCTACTGGCTGCTGTGCTCTCTGTGTCTCAGAATCGTCTTTTGTTATTTTTTTTCCTCCTGGATGAGAGGACAGCACATGAAGCAATCTGTTTTCAGAATTTGCCTCTTTCCAAGGGTGTGTTTATGGGACGTTGCTATATTGGAACAGTTAGTGATTAGTGGTTAAATAGTCTATTATTCTGTTAAGCATTCGAATAGAGTTAAGTTATTCCAAGTCCCTTTTTTTTTGTTGCATTTTAACGACAGTGTTTATATAAATTGTGTTTTGCTTAACATCCTGTAGTTTGACTGATTGAATGGCAACGGAACACAGTACCTCACACTTACCTCTAAAATAAGAAAAAGTTAGGGTCTAGGCTACCTTCTTAATATATTTTGAGGACAACGGGTCTGGTCCATAATAATAGACATGCTTCAGAAAATAAGTAACCTGATTTGTTCACAAGATAGGTATTGATCAGTAATTGATAGTGTTCATTATTAATAATAATTAATGCTAACAGTTTTGTTTAATGGTTTAATGTTTAATAGTTGATAGTATTCCAGAGTGAAAGTAGTTGTCCATCATTGTCTCAGCTTCTTGGCAACTCAACAAGACTTTCCCACCATTTATAATATTTAATTTTACCCTTAGTCCGTGATTGGGATACCACTGGGGTTGAAAAATAGGGGACAGAGGCAGGAGAAACCAAGAAGGTCAAGTGAAAACAAGTGTGTAGTGTTTTAAAAGACTGGAAAAACTGAATGAATGCCAAAATGCTTTCGAGGGGGAGAAACCAGTAAAGTAACCAGTAACCATTGGAAATAAATGGACTGGTCGTGCTGGTGCTGCATTTATGAAATGCACAAGCTGAGACGGACCATATGTTTTGTTGTCTTTTCCTTCTGTGATGGGACAGCAACAGAGTCCAAGATGATGTGGGGAGTGTTCACAGAGATTCTGCTCATGTTTGCTTGTTCTCAGCTTTCAAGGTCAGTTGAACTTCCACATCACCCAGTCTGGTACAATGGGGAACCTGACTGAGGAAGTCTACTGGGCTGGGACAGAGGGTCAGTGGTTAGCACTGCTGCTTCACCGTGCCAGGGATCTGGGTTTGATTCCAGCCTCAGGTGACTGTCTGTGTGGAGATTACACAATTCCCTTGTGCCTGTGTGGGTTTCCAATCCATAGTCCAAAGATGTGCAGGTTCGATGAAGGGTCTAGGCCCGAAACGTCAAGCTTTCCTGCTCCTATGATTCTGCTTGGCCTACTGGGTTCATCCAGCTCCACACCTTGTTATCTCGGATTCTCCAGCATCTGCAGTTCCTATTATCTCTGCAGGTTAGATGGAATGGCCACGCCAAATTATCCATGGCAAACAGACTAGGTGGATTAGGGTTATTGGGATGAGGTGGGATACTCTTCAGAGGGTTGATATGGACTTGATGGGCCAAATGGCCTGCTTCTACACTGTAGGGATTCTATCTTGGAGACTTATTTTCTCAGTAGCTGATTAATTCACATAAATTGTTGTCATGTACCAATGAGCCAATTGTATTTTCAATCAGGGATAGGAAAACAAAGGGCATTGTTCTGACCTGCCTTTTCGGCAGTCTTCCCCTGCGCTCACAATGAAGTCATAACTGCATTAGAACCAGCCTTCAAAGTAAGTCCTGAATGTAACAGAGATTTTATTCTATGTTTTTAGGAGCTTCTGAACAAAAGAATAGGCAATCATTGTATTCCACAGGGTCAAGAGAGGCAAAGTATTAATGTCTTCTTCATCATGTTGACTACAGAGGTCATGTGGAGCCCGAGATCCGTGGCTGGCTCAGGTGCTGGCACAGGTGTGGCAGAGGTTTAGGCATCAGCAGTGGAGGAGCACAGAGCCCGGAGCCAGGACCCTGGTGACTCATGACCATTGGCAATATCTGGAGGAGCATCGGAGGGGGAGCAGGAAACAGGAGACACGGCATTTGCAATAGCCGTGGCAACAGCAGAGGCAAACCCGTAACCGAGACCATAGAGCCTGTAAACGTGATCCCAGAGCCCCGTACAGAGACCCCAGAGCCTGTTACAGAGATTCCAGAGCCCCTTACAGGGACCCCAGGGCCTGATATAGGGACCCCAGGGCCAGTTACAGGGACCCCAGAGCACCTGACAGAGAGACAAGGGCCTGTTACAGAGAGCCCAGGGCCCATTACAGAGACTCCAGAGCCCCTTACGGAGACCCAGGACCTGTTACAGAGACCACAGAGCCTGTTACAGAGACCGCAGATCCCATTGCAGAGACCCCAGGTCTGTTACAGAGGCCCAAGGACCTGTTACAGAGACTCCAGAGCCTGATACGGAGACTCCAGGGCCTGTTACAGAGACCACAGGGCCCGTTACCGAGAACCCAGAGACCCTTACAGAGCCTGTTACAGAGACTCCAGAGTCCCTTAAAGAGACCCCAGAGCCTGTTACAGAGACCCCAGAGACTGTTACAGAGACTCCAGAGCCTGTTACAGAGACTCCAGGGTCTGTTACAGAGACCCCAGAGCCCGTTACAGAGGCCCCAGAGCCCCTTACACAGACCCCAGAGTGTGCTACAGAGACCCCAAGGCCCATTACAAAGACCCAGGGCCTGTTGCAGAGACTCCAGGGCCTATTACAGAGACCCCAGGGCCTGTTACAGAGACCCCAGGGCCTGTTACAGAGACTCCAGAGCCCCTTATAGAGACCCCAGTGCCTGTTACAGAGACTCCAGGGCCTGTTACAGAGACCCCGTGTCCCGTTACAGAGACCCTGGCCGATGTCAAGCCGTGAACGGATTAGAGGAGGAGAAACGTGAAGGGAAGGGGAAGATGAACTCTTTTGCAGTAACAGCTTGCATTATATGCATGATGGCATCGGAGCACGGCAACACTTGGTGTTTTGCACACAATAAAACCCTTTCCACTGTGTTTTTATGTACAGAGAAAGGAGGCAGCTTGGATCTTGCTGCTGCTGGGATTGCAGGCTTAATTAATGATTTATTTCAGTTTATTGTACAGGTATTACAGTCATTATATTTTAGATACACGAATAGGAAAACTTTAGAGGGATACGGGCCAGGAGCAGGCAGGTGGGACTAATTTAGTTTGGGATTATGCTTGGCATGGACTAGTTGGACCGAAGGGTCTGTTTCTGTGCTGTAGGACTCTATGATACTACGTGACAATAAATCTAAATCTAACCTGATTGCAGAGAATGAATAAATATTATTAATCAGCGTATTATAATCAGCAAAAGAAATAGCTCACCATTAATACTTTCTGACGCTTCATGAGAATTCAGACTTTTTGTTACCTTTGAACTCAATAACCAAAATTCTTGTGAGATCTCCTCTGATGAGGAAGTACAAGGAGCTTGCTCGCATTCGTCACTTGAGAAACATTTTGGAAAGCTTTCTAATCTGGAAAGCAGGTTTGAGCAAATTCAACATGTGATATGGAGCTCTCATGTTACCAGGCTGTCATTGGGTGAATACCCATGCACATTTAATGGTGACAGCTGTTGAACCTGTAAACCTATCTCCTGCGCTAGTTCCAGCTTGATCTTTGCTAGAATGTCCCACTGATTTCAGTTTCATAAATCATTTGCAATTTTTGGAATTCGCCCCTTTTCAGTGCTGTGAATTCAGTGAAAAGGGGTATGCAGCTGCGCTGGGAGAAGGTCAATGATCTTCCACACTCCACGAGGGCAAATGTTCTCCCTGCTATCTTGGACTTATTCACTCGTACTCTGTAACTATGCACTCGTCCCACTAAGGCTCATGGGCTGCAACACTCATTATCGCCCTCTCTCACTCAGATCATCTTCCAACTATTAGCCCTTCTCACCCTCTACACATCCTGTGGAGTGCGGTGAGGGTGAGGAGTGAAATGGGTGCCGTGTTGGTGGCAGACATCAGGCTTCTCACTCCAAAACAGGAGAAAGTTCTAAATTTTGATGGCGTTCGCATAGAGGCAGGGAGACATTCAGTGGCCAATAAACCCAGTAGGTTCCATTGCACTGAGCGGCACTGCTCTCCCAATAATACTGGTTAATTAACTTCATTAACTTAGGAACAGCAGCAGGCCATTCAGCCCTTCAAGCCTGCTCTGTCATTCAATGAAATGATGGTTGATCTGTGGCCTAACTCCATATGGAAATAGAGTTATACAACATGGAAACAGATCCTTCTCTCATCCATGCTGACCAGATACACTAACCTGATCTAGTCCCATTTGCCAGCAAATGGCCCACATCGCGCTAAACCCTTCCTATTCATGCACCCATGCACCAGATGCCCTTTAAATGTTGAAATTGGACCAACTTCAACAACTTCCTCTGGCAGCTCATTCCACACACACACATACACCATTCTTTGCATTTAAAGGTTGCCCTCAGATCCCTTTTAAATCTTTCCCCTCTCACCTTATACCCATGACTTCTAGTTTTGGACTCCCCTATCCTGGGGAAAAGACCTTGGCTATTCACCCTATCCATACCCCTCATGATTTAATAAACCTCTGTAAGGTCTCTCCTCAGCATCCTACGGTCCAGAGAAAAATAGCCCCAGCTTATTCATTGTCTCCCTATAATTCAAACCCTCTAACTCTGGCAACATCCTTATAAATCCATTTTGAATCCTTTCAAGTTTCACAACATCCTTCCTACACCAGGGAGACCAAATTTGAACTCATTATTCTAAAAGTGGCCTAACCAATGTCTTGTTCAGCCTCTACATGACCTCCTCAATCCTATACTCAATGCACAGAACAATGAAGGCAACCATTCCATTCACTTTCTTCACTATCCTATCAACCTGCAACCCCACTTTCAAGAAACTATGAACCTGTGCCCCTAGGTCTCTTTGTTCAGCAACACTCCCCAGGACCCTACCATAACTATACAAGTTCCTACTCTGGTTTGTCTTACCAAAACGCAATACCTCACATTTATCTAAATTAAACTCCATCTACCACTCCTCAGCTGATTGGCCCATCTGATCGAGGTCCTGTTGTACTCTGAGATAACCTCCTTCACTGTCCATTACACCACAATTCTGGTGTCATCTGCAAACTTATGAGCCATACCTCCTAACTTCATATCCAGAACATTTGGATAAATCACAAAAAGCAGTAGACCCAGCACCAATCTTGCGGAACACCGCTGGTCACAGACCTTTCATCCAAAAAGTTTTGCAGATACTTGAGAGGCCTGTGTTTCCCTACATGCAGAAATGTGCAAGTTACCGATATCCCTGGGCTCAAAAGAAAGGGTTGAAGGGCTGAGGTCATATGTGAGTTAGTCAGAGGGTAGGCACAGTGATGTTCTTAGGCTCGTGCTTTGCCAATGCCAACTTGTATGGACAAAGGGTCAAGGAGAATAGACCCCATGGAGAATGTAGTGCCATTGTGCTGAAGACCCACTTGGTTAATGACCAGGATAAGTAACCAGTGAGCTGCAGCTGCCAAGTGTGGCATAGTGACTCAATGGTTAGCACTGCTGCCAATTCCACCCTTGGAGTGGAGTTGGTACATTCTCCTCCCAACTGTGAGGGTTTCCTTCCACACTGCTAAGCTTTGCAGGTTAGATGCTCAATTGCCCATAGTGTCCAGGGATGCGCCGGTTTGGTGGACTAGCCATGGGAAATACAGGGTGTTAGGAATAGGGGTGGGTCTGGATGGGATACTCTTCAGAGTTTCAGTGTGGATTTGATGGGCTGAATGGCCTGATTCCACACTGTCGGGATTCTAAGTGACTGCTTAAACTTACAAGTTGGGTTTTGCACCATCTAGTGTCTCAGCAGAAGAGAAAACGATTGGAAGTGGTAGAAATATGGCAACGTGGGCTATTAATGAGATGCAAATACATAGAAATAAGGCAGTCGACAGTCACTGGCAGGATCTTGAAGTCACTATTTAAGGCTTCGGCGGAAAATTGTGAGACATTTTTTCGATATTGAGATTCTGACTATTTTCATTCTCTCTGCATTTTGTCAACTTTCCCTCCATCGAGGGTGAGAAAATTCTGCTGATTATCTTGGAAGGTATAGCTCAGTAATTCTCACATCAAATCGATATACTGTTTTGAAATGGAATGCAGCAACTTTCCAAATGGCTTTTGTGCGCTGACCTTCAAAGTCACAATGTTGCTATAAATCTAGACGAAATATGTCCAACTGCCTCTGCTATATGAAGATGGATGGGGACACCGTTATGAAATAGTTTGTACATGCAAGAACTGATTGTAATGAACTGAAGGCTGTTCCTAGCCCCACAGCACTGATGAGACCATATAGTAACATTAGCTTGTTTCCTTACATCAACAGTGTCACAATACAAACTCTCTCGATGAACATAATTTTGGACCTAATGACTTTGCACTGCCTTTATTATGCTGGCAGATCACTTGTGTTAACCAGTTAACACATAAAGTGTTCAGCCACAATCTTAGAAAACACAGGGTCACAGAGACGTACAGCACCCTTCAGTCCAACTCATCCAGATGCCCTAAACTGATCTAGTTCCATTTGCCAGCATTTGGCCCATATCCCTTGAAGCCCTTCCTATTCCTATACCCATCCAGATGCCCTTTAAATGCTGTAATTGTACCCGCCTCCACCACTTCCTCTGGCAGCTCATTCCATATACTTACCACCCGCTGTGTGAAAGACTTGTTCCTCAGACCCCTCTTTCCCCTCTCACCTTAAACCTATGCCCCCTAGTTTTGGACTCCTTTACCCTGGGAAAAAGGACGGCATATTCACCCTATCTATATCCCTCATGATCTTATAAACCTCAATAAAGTCACTCCTCAGCCTCCGAAACTCCGGGGGAAGTAGCCCCAATCTATTTAGTCTCTTCCTATAGCTCAAACCCTCCAACTCTGGAAACATCTTTGTAAATATTTTCTGAACCCCTGACAGACTGGGCTTGTTTCTACAGGAGATCAGAAAAGTGATATGACATAGTGGCTCAGTGGTTAGCACAGCTGCCTTACAGTGTTAGAGACCTGGGTTTGATCCCAGCCTGGGGTGACAGTCTGTGTGGGTTTCCTCCGGGTGCTCTGGCTTCCTCCCACAATCCAAAAATGTGCAGGTTGGGTGGATTGGCCATGCTAAAATGCCTATAGTGTCCAGGGATCTGCAGGCTGGGTGGATTGGCCATGGAAAATGCAGAGTCACAGTGAAAGGTTGGGGGTGGATCTAGGTGGGCTACTCTTTGGAGGGAGGAAGAGGACTTGATGGGCCAAATGGCCTGCTTTGCTACACTGTAGGGATTCTAAGAGTGAGGAGTGACTTGATTTAAGTGTTTAAAATCCTGAATTGTCTTGACAAGGTGGATGTAAAAAGGATGTTTCCTGTTGTGGGTCAGTTCAGAACTAAGGACAATGTTCTAATGTGAGGAGTCGCCCTTTTAGGTTAGAGATCAGGAGGGTTTTTTTTCTCTCTACGGACTGGGGTGAGTTTGGAACTCTGTGCCTCAGAGAAGCGGGTGTGCGGCAGAGATGGATAGATTCTTTTCTGGAAGAGGAATGGTGGGAGTGGATGGGAATGTGGAATTTGAAACATAAACAGATCAGCCATGATTTTATCACATGGTGGAGCAGGCTCAAAGGGACGAATAGGCTACTCCTGCTCCTATTTCGTACATTTGTATTTTTGTAAGATCCTCTTTCTGTCGATCAAGCAAGGCTATAAAAGTGGAATATTGAATCTGTGATTCACTGCACTGTTAGAAAAAAAATGTCAAGTCGTTTTAATTCCCTTTATTGGTTCTGGGTTTTTATTCCCTGATTAATTTGCCCCTTCAGGAGATTATATCGCTGGGAGGAGGGTGGATAAGTGTGGGAGCAAGAGGTGTCCAGTCATGTTACTTCAGGAATATGGGGCAGGGTTAAAGCACTTTGCATTGTTTTTGTTTTACTAAGTTGAGGGCACTTTAAAAATGCAAGTTGTTTTTGTAGCTGGTCATTTCCCACCTCAAATTTTCCTGAATTTTGCACAACTACCCCTTTGGAAACCTGGAAAGCAAAGCCATCAGTGACACAGAGAAACCTCTCTGCAGTATGGATCCAGAAAGCAGGAGGGAAGCAGATGAGATAAAAGGTACTGCAGGTGCTGGAGAATCCGAGATAACAAGCATGGGGCTGGATGAACACAGCAGGTCAAGCAGCATCATAGGAGCAGGAAAACTTGACGTTTCGGGCCTAGACCCTTCATCAAAAATGGGGGAGGGGAAGAGGGTTCTGAAATAAATAGGGAGAAAGGGGGAAGGCAGATAGAGGATGGATAGAGGAGAGGATAGGTGGAGAGGAGGCAGACAAGTCGAAGAGGCGGGGATGGAGCCAGTAAAGGTGAGTGTAGGTAGGAGGGTAGGGAGGAGATAGGTCAGTCCAGGGAGGACGGACAGGTCAAGGGGGCGGGATGATGTTAGTAGATAGGAGATGGGGGTGTGGCTTGAGGTGGGAGGAGGGGATAGGTGAGAGGAAGGACAGGTTAGGGAGGCGGAGATGAGCTGGGCTGGTTTTGGGATGCGGTTGGGGGAGGGGAGATTTTGAAGCTTGTGAAATCCACATTGATACCATTGGGCTGTAGGGTTCCCAGGCTGAATATGATTTGCTGTTCCTGCAGCCTTCGGGTGGCATCACTGTGGCATTGCAGGAGGCCCAGGATGGACATGTCATCTGAGGAATGGGAGGGGGAGTTGAAATGGTTCGCGACTGGGAGGTGCAGTTGTTTGTTGCGAACTGAGCGCAGGTGTTCTGCAAAGCGGTCCCCAAGCCTCCGCTTGGTTTCCCCGATGTAGAGGAAGCCACAACACGTACAGCGGATGCAGTATACCACATTGACAGATGTGCAGGTGAACATCTACCTGATGTGGAAAGTGTTCAGCAGATGAGGTGCTCCAGTGCCACTAGTGGCTGGAGGATGTTACTGCATATGTGACCAGTGTAGGTAGGTAATTTCCATGTGACTGCAGATGGAAGAATTTATCATGGAAAACATTGACACAACAGTGTGGCAAAAATCTGACATTAGAAAATGAGGCTTTGTGGAAAACAAGCAAGCAGAGGAGCCATAATGAGAATGACTGGAAATACTATGAACAAAATATTCTTCCTACAATCAAATGTAGAAAGGTTGGACAGGTTGGGACTGTTTTCCCTGGAGAGGAGCAGATTTAATAGAGATGTTCAAAATCATGATGGGCCGAGACAGAGTAGTGGGGGAAGTCTGTTCCCAATGGTGGAAGGATCTAGAATGATAGGGTGCAGTTTTAAATCATTGGGAAAAGGAGCAATGGTAACATGAGCAAAAACACAGCAGATGGTTAGAGTGTGATGGTGGCAGATTCAACTGAGTCATTCAAGAAGGAATTGGATTAAAAATGATCCATTCAGCTGGACTATAAGACCATCGGATGTAGGAGCAGAAGTAGGCCATTCAGCGCATCAAGCCTGCTCCATCATTCAATGAGATCATGACTGAACCAATAGTCCTCAATTCCACTTTCTTGTCTTTTCCCTTTACTGATATGATGATACGGTGGCTTTAAGAGATGTATTTTGTCCTGTTTTGTTTTTTATGAAGAAAGGTTGAGACATAGGCAGAGAGTAGTCTCTTCCAAGCCTATAAAGTAAACAGCTTGTGAGGCTGTGGATATTTATTTTTTAGATTGGAACAATAGAAGCAGCATGAATGGGTGAAGTCAGGCTCCCACAGAGCCAGAGTTTTAGTTTAACTCTCAGTAGTTGTTGGGGCTTGGGAAGCTGCCATACATCTCTCCCTTCTACAGCAAAATGCTGGAGTTCTCTTTCTCTGCCAGAATTTTCTCTTGATGTTCTTTCCTTGTGGGCTAGAGGATTGCATGCGAAAGAATCTGAATCTGCCTTTGCCAAGCGTGTGTTTATGGGATCTTACCATATTGGAACAGTTACTGTTTAGTAGTTAATAATAGATTATTTTGTTAAGTCTTCCAATACAGTTAAAGTTGGACTAATTAGTGTTTCTTTCGTTTGTACTTTAACCTTTGCTAAAAGCCACAAGTGTAACCAATCAAATTATACCTGGAACACAGCGCCATACAGCTGTCTTTAAATAAGAAAAAGTTAGGAACTCGACTTTCTCCTGGATATGTTTAAAGGGGTATGGTCTGTTCCATAACATTGATTAAAAATCTATCTATCTCTGCCTTAAATATACTTATTGACCCAGCTTCAAGTATCCTCTACAGTAAAGAATTCCACAGATTCACAACCCTCTGAGAGAAGAAATTATAATAAAAGGGATGAATGTGCAGAGTTGAAGGAAGAAAGCTGGGAAAAGGCATAAGATAAAATGCTCCTTTGGAGAGACAGCATACATACGATGGGTCAAACAGCCTCCTTCTGTGTTGTGAGCATTTAGTGACATTTTCCTTTTTTACAGAGTCAAATGTTCCAAATACTGGGCCAGGCAGATAATGATTACTTTCAGTTGCAGTTACTCAGCCAATGAAGTAACTATTAACAAATTGGCATTTGACAAGTTGTCTAAGAGCAGAGGTAGCAATCATCTTCAAAGATGTTAATGACGTGTCTGTAACTGTCATAAAGCTGTTGGATAAACTATTGACCAATGGCAGATTTTAACCTGTGCTTTAATAATCGTTGATGGCTAAATATTATTGCACTGATCCCTAGTCCCATTTTCCTAATTACAGCCCTGTATTCATTTAAACAGTAGAAGTGAGGCATTGCTGTATTGAAAAGGGACCAGTGGCAGTTGTAGTTCAAATCTGGTTTAGCTGACAGCCTTTAAATGGTTCGTGCCCACCAGGTTACCAAGCGTATTAACAAATTGTTAATGGGTTCGTGTAGCACAACAGTAATAGAATTTCATAGAATCCCTACATTGTGAAAACAGGCCGTTCAGTCCATCAAGTCCACACCGATCCTCTGAAGAGCATCCCACCCAGACCTACTACCCTATCCTATCCCTGTATCCCTGCATTTCCCATGGCAATCCCACCTAACCTACACATTCCTGGACACTATGGACAATTTTGCATGGTCAATCCATCTAGCCTGCACATCTTTGGACTGTGTGAGCAAACCCACACAGACACAGGGACAGTGTTCAAAACTTACACAGTCATCTGAGGCTGGAATTGAACCCGGCCAGTGAGGCAAGCACTGAGCCACCCTGCTGCTCTAGTGTCCCTGCCTCTGAGCCAGGAAGCCCAGGTTCAAGCCCCACCTACTCCAGAGGCGTGTCATGGTCATCTCTGTAACAGGTTGATTAGGAAAATATCTAGAATAGCAACTGGAAAAAGTTGGCTTGGGCTCCACAGAGGGAAAGTCTACCTCAGCTCAGTGCCAACATCACAAAACTTGGTCTAGCAAAAACCAACACGAGAGGAAAAATAAATGTTTTAACCAAGAATTTCTGATCAAGATAAAAGTAAAAAACATGAGGGACATCTTATTTTACACAGAGAGTGGATAGTATGTAAAATGAACTTTCAGAGGAAGTGGTTAACATGGGTACAGTTACAACATTTAAAAGACATTTGGATGAGTACATGAATAAGAAATCGTTGGAGGGATCTGGGCCAAGCACAGGCAGGTGGGACTAGTTTAGTTTGGGACTATAGTCGGCATGGGCTGGTTAGACCGAAGGGTCTGTTTCCTTGCTGTATGACTCTGACTCTAGGAAGTTACTTCGTTCAGCGATGGTTACTTTCTGCACTATGAAGTGACTAAACAGCAGATACTATTCTTAAAATAATCACTATTTCAAAACTGCCTACACCTCTCTTACTGAGGAATTAATTCAAAACTAGAATTAAGCTCAGAGTAAGAAGTTCTTACAAAACGTACTTGAGGAAAAATCTAGCTGGGGCAATTAAAATTAACAGTCCCAGCATTGCTATTGATTCTGCAGTCCAACAGTGACTGATCTTTCCATATGAAAACAAATTTATAGAGCTCTGAGGGAAGTGAGGTGAAACAATTCTGTTCAACAAGCATTTTTCAAATGATCACTTACAACGTCATCCTTTAAACACATTTCCCTGCCAGCATCAATATCAGAAACAGGGCAAATTAAATGACTCAAAGTGAACAAGCAACAATGCATTTCATTAGCAGAATATTCATGTCTTCAGCCGGAATGGATTGAAAGAGGGATCAAGGGGTGTCAAACCACCCCTCATATGCAACAGTCATATCTTTGCCCAAAGACCAGTATTCGTGAAATGGGAGACAGGAGAGAGGTCGCTGAGGTTTTTCCTAACACTCAGCAGGACAAATGCAAGAATTCCAAATTTCGGATGATCACCACAATTTGCACTATGTGAAAGAAAGGTTGCTGATTGGGTGGCAAATCACCTTCGATTGGCTGAGGTGTTGCCATAGGGGACTATTGGCTTTCCAAGCTGAATTGGATAAGCTTTACTGTCACATGACCTCACAGGTGTACAGTGAAAAGTTTACAGGTTGCCACTTACAGTGCCGTTTTAGGTACTAAGGTACCTGGGCTAATTCTTAAGTACAAATTCTAGAGAAAAATATTAGAAAGCAAAAAAAAAGTTGTCCAGAAATAATTTAGAAAATTAGAACGATAAGAGTTCAGAATTATAGTCCTTCTAGCCCAGACTGCGCCAGGCTTCACCTCAAGGGCAGGAGTGCGGGAATCGAGTCCGCGCTGAGGCCGGGAGTTCGAGTCTGTGCTGAGGCCGGGAGCTCGAGTCCGCGCTGAGGCCGGGAGTTCGAGTCCACGCCGAGGCCAGGAATTCGAGTC